>CM052209.1:2123707-2308341 GCA_028454225.1 Lasioglossum leucozonium
ATGGGAACGGCCAAAACCGGGGCGTGAGCACTCTCATTTCCTCTCTGATATCAGTACTAACCCAACCCGCCCAACAGAACTCTCATGCAGACTCCCAGATAGAGTAGGCTGTGGCAGTGCTTATACCAGAGAGGATAGCTGCTTATACCTCATCTGTGATATTGTGCGGTTTTCACACGCATGCGCGACCAAGAAAACAGGATCGTATCTACAACGTTTTAAGTTTGTGGGGAACTTTTTATTACTGGCGGGAAATTGCGATAACTACATATATATTATATATTATGTGTACATGTATATATATATATATATATATATTAAATTTTAATATATGTGTTATACATTCATTTTTCAAAATTAAAGCATAACAAATTTTGCGAAATTATGCGGAGTACCCCAAGGGTAACCTATATAGGTACCCCATTTTAGCCAAACTTTTTACGTTACTGTCTATAACATGTGCCTGTCCGTTATCCGTTATGGTGTGTGCGTTACTTTCAATTTGAATCTGGGAAAGCGTCTTTTCATAGTTATTTAAAATAAAATAAAGTACGATTTCAGAACTATTATTTTCTACGTATTTATAGTGGCAGTGCAGTGACAAAATTTATTACTCTTAAGTGATGGTTTTATACTTTTAAAAGTATTTTTAAAAGATGCTTTTTAGTATATAAGTGATTACTGTAAGGTAAGTTACAGAAATTCAGTGTTCTTAGTTTATCGCTTATACATTGCTTTGCACAACATGTTTTTGCTGTGGATGAAATATATTGCACACGTTCAAGCGATGTGATACTTCTGAGAAATATTGACATTTCTCTAACCTCTAAGTAATAATTTTGTTTTCTTTTTTTCTTAAGATTTAAGTCGCATCAACTTCTTGGTTATTTGCGAATATATGTAGATACTGTTATACTATTTTTTGTGTTAGCAGTTTTGTATCCTTCAGGAACTTGACAAAATTTTCTATTGCGTCTTCTTTGAGATTGTCCCTTAGTGTTGCGCCTATTATGAACTAAAGTTTAGTCACATTAGTTTTTATATTTCTGGCAGTGCAGTATCAGATGTAATATTTTTATTATTTATTATGATGTTCGGCTGAATATATAGGTGTTGCCTTTGGGAGTTTTCATTGAACAGTGGAGCGTGGGGTGATAACCACGAATCTTATTTTGTTTTTTGAGCCATCAATGTATATGGGTGTGTATTCGTAGTGTTTGTTGAGAAGTACACTCGTTAGGCTAGTGAATACTTCAGTGTTGAACTTGAACCACTTAATTTGAATGAGTGGTGTTGTCCAGGGTAGGATTTTTGATAGTTTTCTGTAGTAGGTGTTCGTAAAGAAATAATTGTTATTTTGTTTTACTTGATTTTATTTGATTCAGATTCTGTAATGTGAAGAATATACCATATATTTGATGTTGAAATGACTGACACCTGTGAAGCTGATCATAATAAGGATAGTAATGAAATGGAAGTTGTTGAAGACAACAATGTTATAGATACTGATGAAGAAGGTGGATTAAAAGTAGATGACGATATATACATTCCACCACCTATCAAAGCCGCTCATGAACTTGATGTTAATGGCCCTAGGCTTATGATCATCAAGATTGTTAATGTGAACTTTAAAAGTTATAGTGGCACCCGAACAATTGGTCCGTTTCATAAGGTATATGGCAGAAATTTTTATAAAAAGTATGCATCAAACTTGGGCAAAAATGATTTCGAATAGCTAATAAACCCTGTCGCATATCGCACGAATTTGTATATCGCCATAGAGTAATAAAGTATATTAATTCTTGATTGCCAGCTAGAAAATTCATTCGAATAATGCCCAATTTCGTTACCTATACATTAACTAAATTATCTTTTTTGTAGTGTTTCACAGCGATTGTTGGTCCAAATGGTAGTGGCAAAAGTAATGTCATAGATTCAATGTTATTTGTATTTGGATACAGAGCTAGTAAAATTCGATCAAAAAAACTATCAGTTCTAATACATAATTCCAACCAACACCAGAATATCAACAGCTGTACAGTATCTGTACATTTTCAACAAATCATTGACAAGGTATTCATTAAAACATTTTCTATTTAAATTGCAACCAATTCTGAAATTTAAATCTTTGTTGTAGCCTGGGGCAGATTATGATGTTGTTCCTAACAGTGAGTTTAGTATATCGCGAACAGCATTTAAAGATAATTCTTCACATTATGAACTTAATAGGAAAAGAGTGCAATTCAAGGAGATTGCAAAGCTTTTGAAGTCCTATGGTGTGGATTTAGATCATAACCGTTTCCTAATCTTACAAGTATGGAATGCAACATTATTTTATCAATGCTTTCTATTTTACCGCTATACCAATTACATTCATCCACAATTACAAGGTTCACTTTCTAATCCCATTTCATATTATGAAATATATTAATTATGACTATAGAATATTAATAAAACAACCATAATTTTAAAATAATCTATAGATAGTGTGATGATACATGTGATAAGAAAACTTTCTAGTTTTACTTCATTTTGAGCTACACAATTTGTATGTAATTGTGCAGTGAAAGGGATTTTATTTTATTATAATTATTTTTCCTTGATCTATTATAATAGGGGGAGGTTGAGCAAATAGCAATGATGAAACCTAAAGGACAAAATGAAAATGATACTGGTATGCTTGAGTTTTTGGAAGATATAATTGGGACAGTACGTTACAAGGAACCATTAGAAAAATTATCAGAAAAGGTAGAACTGCTAACAGAATATAGAATTGAAAAGTTAAATCGTTTGAGAATTGTTGAGACGGAGAAAGCAGCTCTGGAAGAACCAATGCAAGAAGCAGTGCAATATTTAGAATTAGAAAACACAATAACACAGATAGAACATCAACTTTATCATTATAAAAGGTAATTTCTTAATATTTATATACAATGATTTTATATAATGTATAAAATTTCTTTTTGTAGATTCGAAACTATGAAAGAATTAGAACAACAAGAAAATAAAGTTAACGAATTGGATACGGATATTGCAGATCTTGTAGGTAAAATAAAAGAAGTGCACGATGAAAAAAGCAAGCAAAATAAAATAATCGAAGAAAAAAACAAGAAATGGGATAACTTACAACAGAAGAAAGATGAAATTTCAACTCAGTTTAATAATATTCGCAAACAGGATGAATCGCTTCATGCAGAACTAGTGGAGACCAATAAACGTCGAAAAGCTAATATTGCAACATTAAAAACAGTAAGCTATATTACTGTGTTATCTATAATGAAAAGGTTGAAATAGGTAGCGTGTAGACTAAATAATTAAATAATTGAATATTATTTATAGGAGAAAGCGAAAGTAGAAGAACTCCGTAATGTGCCTGAGAAAAGTATGAATAGTATTCAGGAATGTGAGCAGCTTATCGAAACTAATGTAAAAAAGAGAGAACACGAGGAATCAGTACTGGAAAAGTTAATGGTTGGATTACGCGAAAAAACGGAACCACTATTAAAAGAACGTTCTGTACTTGAAAAAGAATTAATATCTTTGAGGAAAAACGTTGACGAAGCTCAAGCAGCGTTCAATATTGCCCAATCTGAATTTGAATTATATATTTCTGTAGAAGCTACAGAAAGAGAGAAGCTAGAAAAGTTAAAAAATTCTTTAAAATTAACACTAGACACTTTAGCAGAGAAAGAGCAACAATTGAAGAATTTACAAACAAAAATTCCGAGTACTCAGCACAATTTGGCCCAAGCGCAACAGGCATTGGAGAAAATAAAGCAGAAAGAGATTGAAGAGACCACGAAATTGAAACGAATGAGAATTTCGTATGAAGAACAAAAGTGTGCTATGCAAGCAAGTCGATCAAGAAACAGAATTATAGATAGTTTAATGCGAGAAAAAATGGAAGGAAGAATTACTGGGATATTTGGAAGATTGGTAAGTATACTTTGTGAATGTTAATTTGATTTACAATATGTTCGACAATAAACAATAGTGAGGAAAGTCAAATAACCGATATTTTAAAACAATTTACAATTTAGAATATACCAGACAATTGTTTAATTTTCAAGACTCGATAAATATGTAATATTTAATTTTATTATTCTATATGTAGGGTGACCTCGGAGCTATAGATGGAAAATATGACGTCGCGATTTCAACAGCATGTGGTCCTTTGGATAACATTGTAGTAGACACAGTATCCACAGCACAAGCGTGCATATCATTTCTACGTCAAAATGATATAGGACGCGCAACGTTTATCCCTCTGGAGAAACAGCAACGTCTATTGGAAAGATGCAGGCAGAAAATACAAACACCTGAGAATGTACCGAGGCTGTTTGATCTTATACATGTCGAAGATGAAAGGGTACTGCCGGCGTTCTATTATGGGTTACAAGATACATTAGTGGCAAATGATTTAGATCAAGCTACGCGTATTGCGTATGGCCACAGACGGTTCAGAGTTGTTACACTGAAGGGTGAATTAATTGAATTGTCGGGTACAATGAGTGGAGGTGGAAGAACAGTACTGAAGGGTAGAATGGGACAAAAGGTTATTAGAAACGAATTATCTGCTGTTGACATTGAAAAACTGCAAGGAAATTTGGACAAACTACATGAAGAGTGTAATAAACTTAGAACCGAACATCAATCTTTAGAAAATCAGATTCATAGCCTAAGTGTAGATCTAAAAGATATGGTTGTTGAAAAAGAGAAGCTGTGTATCCAAGCTAAAACATTACAAGAGCAAGAACCATCCTTACGAAAACAGCTGAAAATTCAAGAGAAAAAGGTTGAAGAATCTGTCGCGGATCCGAAAAGAGTCGAACAGCTCAAGAAAGGGATGAATGTAGCTGAAAAATCGTTGGAGGAAGTGAAAGATAATTCTAAATCTGTTGAAAGTGAAGTGCAGCGTATTAGTAGAAAAATAGAGGAGATTTCAGGAGGTCGCGTAAAAGATCAGCAAAAGATGATAGCCAACCTCAACAAAACGATTGAAAAAGCTAAAGCAGAAATTTGCAAGTTGCAGGTTGCAATGAAAACCTCTGAAAGGAACTTGAAGAAAGTCGAACAACGCATAGATAATCTGGAAAACGACGTACAAACCGCTGAACAAAGACTTCGCGATATTCAGAAAGGGAGGGAGGAATTAGAGGTACAAGGAGCACAGTGTATGCAAGAAATCAATGAACTTGACGAAGCTCTTACGGAAAGAGACACGGCTATGTCATCCCTTAAAGAGGAGTTAGACGCTTTGCAAGCACGGGAAAACAAAATGAAAGGCGTTAAAATCGATTTGGATCAAAGAATGAAAGAGTGTAAAAGCGGAATAAAAATATTAAAACAACAAATTCCAGATTACACGCGAAAAATTGCCGAATTGAAACTTCAAGCTATACCTGGCAAAGAGTTAGCGGAATTGAGGGAATTAACCGAAGAACAACTTCGTGAGCTGGATGAGAAAACGCTTTTGAATAACGTACAAAAAGCTAAAAAGAAATTACCGACCGACATTCCAAATATGCAGGTTATCGCAGCCTATAGAGAGAAGGATGCAATGTATTTGAAACGTGCAGCGGATTTGGAAAAGGTAACCGGGGAACGCGACAAAATGCGAGAAATTTATGAAACTGCGAGACATCGTAGAATTCACGAGTTTCTCGCTGGTTTTGCGGTAATTACAAATAAGCTAAAAGAAATGTATCAAATGATAACATTAGGCGGCGATGCGGAATTAGAGTTGGTCGATTCCTTGGATCCTTTCAGTGAAGGAGTTGCCTTTAGTGTCAGACCACCCAAGAAATCCTGGAAAAATATTCGTAACCTTAGCGGAGGTGAAAAGACCTTGAGCTCCTTAGCTCTTGTGTTCGCGCTGCATCACTATAAACCAACTCCCCTCTATTTTATGGATGAAATCGACGCTGCTTTAGATTTTAAAAATGTATCAATCGTTGGAAATTATATCAAGGAGAGAACGAAAAATGCGCAATTTATAATTATATCGCTGAGATCGAATATGTTTGAGTTAGCCGACTATCTTGTCGGTATATATAAAACGTACAATTGCACAAAGAGCGTTAACGTTGATTTAAGGAAGTATTATGAAAAAAATGAGATCGCTCCACCAACGCAAATTACATCGAAAAACGTTTATTCCAGTCAAGCACAGAAATTCAGCTTGCAAAGTCAGCAGAAGGAGAAAGGTGCAACACAAAGTGTTAGTAATTTGAGAACTCCAGAAAAAAATCAAGAAGGGAACAGAGACAATGCATTTAAGTAAGTAGAGATAATTGGTGCAATGTTCATATTTTCAATTCCTGGGCTAATTACTTATTTTGCTAATCCACCTTAAAAGTGGCATTTAAATAGTGACTCATCCAAAGAATTAGAAATTAATTAGACACTCCGTTTATTACTCCGTTTCCAGAAATTGTTTAAAGTAGTACTTAGAAATTGATTTATAATACACATAAAAAGACAGAGAGAAGTATTTCAAAGCCATAAAGACATGAAATAAATTAATGAAATTCTCCATTTCTTTTTTAGTTCACTCGAGTTAGCATTGTGCACAACACCGATAAAGACACCTGTACAAAATCGAGAATCTAAAGAAAATGAAGCATCGGATGCAGACAATGAGGATATCAGTGAAACACCGTTAAAAAAGAAGCGTAGAATATGAATATTATAAAAACTTTTATATTTAATATAAAATGTGTAAAATTACATTCAACGACGTGAAAATAGAACTGTATAAAGAAATCTAAAATTTTCAGTTGCTTCTTATGAGAAGTAAAAATATTATATATTATTTTAGTACTGTTTATACATTTTAGTATTAAATGCTAAGAAAATTACCAACACTATTTTTGTTCTATGTTTAATTGCTTCCAATCACACCTGCTTTTACCTACCTAAAGATATTGTAAGTCTTGAGTTTATATATATAAGTATATATATATATATATACATTTATGCTATTTTTCTTTTCACTAAGTCCGTTGTCGTGAAGGTTGTCAGTAGGAAACTAGCGAGATATACGTGCAAGAAAAAGGAGAGGAAGCCGTTTGACGGTGGGGCGCATGTGTGATATAGGTAATATCGAGTACGAGATTAGAATTTGAACAGTCTGTGTTTGAAAGTGTCAGAAATAATGTCTACAAAGAAGGAGCAGTTCGTTAATGTTGATTTCCACAGGGAAGCCGCCAAATCACAAGGTATGCCACTGAATATTTTACATTAAATATTTCCTCGAAAAAGTTACTTACAAAATTTGTTGAAGGTAATATTAACACAACTGTTAATTCGAATATATTTACAAATTGATCTGTATCAGTTTAATTCAACTAAAACTCTGGGAATATTAATAAAAGGTTAGAATGAGCTTGATAGTAACAATTGCATAAAATACCAGCAGGTAAAATACAATCAGTTGATAACGTAATGACGGTTTTAGTACGCTTTGAACTATCGAATAGCTTCCAAAAACGATTGGTTTCATGACGTTTCTAGTACGCTTTGAACTATCGAATAGCTTCCAGAAACAATTCGATATCAGAAATAAATTTGTGTTAGTAGTTAACAATTGTGCTTTGTTCTATCAATAGACAGAGTTATTTAAATATATGCTATCTAGTAATTAATACTGTATGAATATAATGCAAATTAATTTTATTCTTTTTACAAAAGCTGAAAATAAAGCTAAACGTACTTCGTTCGTTAAGCTGTTTATAAAATTAAACATAAAATGTAAGCTTAATAGATTTTTATTCGAAGTATTACATTATTTATTACAATTTTAATTTATGCAGTTTTACAGTAGATTTGTGATTTTGGAAAGATTGCTGATTTCATTTTGTTATAGCGTATGGAATCAAATTACGTATTGGAAAGTTTAAAACGAATAATTGGTTTGAAGACGTAATATTTTTTATATCATTATTTCTTATATTTTGGAAATGTGTCTGCTAGCGACATGTTGTAGATAGATATAATTGTGTAATGCGAGCGATATCAGTGTAATGGCTGGTCGAATTATTTTTAAAGAATTTATAGTTCGTGTTGGCGTAATAAATGACCGAGAAGTTTATTGGCGATAAAACGTCATGGAAATTATTGTGTGCAGCGAAGAAACGCATAGAGTATTGTTTAATATTCTATTCAATTAACTTGAACAGGACTAGAATATACTATTAATTGTTTCCGACCAACTTTTTTTTAAACATTACATCTTTGATGTCACGTGATTACGCACGTAATTAACATAGTTAATCGGCCAACGTTAATTTCTCAATCGAGTAATTTTGAGACTAACATAATTAAATTTACTTATATTCTAAATTTTAAATTATTTTTACTTTTGTCGATCTGCAGACAAAATTATTCAGTTCATCTCGATGTCTAAATTTGTCTCTAAATTCATTCTTTAAAAACAGTTTGCCATTAGTAAAACTGCATTTGTAATATAATAAAGATAATTTTGTAAATTATTTATGCATTCATATAATATGACTCGTGAATCGTCGAACGGTAGTTACATATTACATGTGCATTGATCTTATCAACGATGTTATCAAACATATAAAATGCTATCAATAGAGCAATTGATAAATCTTTAGAAATATCGGTCTTCGGAGTATTTATTATCCGAATGTTCAAGACAGTTGGATTTATTGAAGTTCTCATGAAAGACAATAGTACTTAAAGTGCGGTAGTATTTAGTATAATTACAATTAGAGGACAAATATAAATAATAAATTTATTACTACAAATTGTAAATTATAATTACAATTGTTCTGAGACAAACTAAAACGTCTCCTTGCATGTTTAGAGGAAATTTTAATGACAAGTGTTACTTTGTTTAATGAAAGTTTGTTAAATTAGATGTCGTACATGTATAATGAATCGAAAACTTAACACCGTTTGTATTTATTCGTAATAATTATTTTATTTTTATATTTTCTCTCAGTATTGTTGATGGTTTTGATTATGTTTTCGTTTTTTTATACCCGCAACGATACGAAACTGACACGAAAATATCTCAACCGAAATGAAAAGCGCTGCTATGAAAATCATTTAACGGAATTCAAAGAAATTCACATCAGATATGAAAAATGCAACAAGAAGATAGCAAGAATACTCAACACCGTATGCCTTAACTTCGACATTTTTATGTCATCAAATAAATTATTTCGATTTTATGGGATTTTTGAGGTTGCTGGGCTGGCAGTGAGCGCGTCGGAGGTCCTGTACCATGGATTTATAATTTCTTAGAGTCATCGCCCTTGAACTTTCCGGCAATGAAAATAATCAGCGCATTTCCGCACGCAACATTGCACACCTCAACGGCGGCGGCTTGTTTTGGTTCATGAGGTTCGCACTTGTTTCGATCACCTGTCCAGAGTACCTTGACCACCTGCGCCACTGTCAGCTACACATTTCCCTCTCCAACGTGACATTAGTCATCCAGCTTTCCGTTTTCGAAGGCATTCAAATCCAGAAACAAATCTCTGTCAAGTTCAGTCTTCGGTAGATAATCGTCAGGGGGCAGTCATCATTAGACAATCTAGTAGTAAATCTTCAACGGTCGGTCGTCAAGACCAAGTCAGTAGTTCGAATCCTTGACGCCTAGCAGCGTAGATAACGTGACAAGTATCCTTGCAGATAATAACTTCCGTTAATTAACACAATTGTACAGGTCGTTTGTACAATAAAATTGCACAATGCTATTTGGAATTGTACGATTGTACTGTGGTGATCGCACATCACACCGTGGTTCTACACCTCTGGATCGTTGGGATCTGTTAACTTGGTGCAGTTACAAGCGTCCCAGCTTTTCAATAGCTAAATATATGCAAATCGATGTATTTTTTAATTCGCCTTAAAAACATTAAAATCGCTGGAGACGCAACGATTCGCATTCCACGTATTTAACATAGTAAATATCCAATTTTTATCGATCGTAAAATGTTGAAATCTGTATTAATGTTTTCGGCGCTCGTGTTCGATCAATTGTTACTATTTAATAGCATGTTTGCAATACATTTAACGACGTTTCGGTCTTATTTTAGACCATTTTCAAGAAAAATAATTGCGTCTGTGAAGTAATAACTTAAATATTAAATTGTGGGTTGAAAAAAGTAGAGAAAAGCACCACTAACAATACTCACTTGCTATATGTGAAAAGAATTAGGACATATTTTTAAGAACAGAAAAACCCTCTTATTTAAAAATTTCGAAATTTTTAAAATATTCATATATTAAAAGAAACCTCTATTATTTTTTACTATTTTTCTTGAAAATGGTCTAAAATAAGACCGAACCGTCGTTAAATATATAGCAAACATGCTATTAAATAGTAAAAATTAATTAAATAGTTTAGTAACTGTGTATTCGTCAACGACCATTGCCTCGCAGAAAACACCGGTTCTTGTTCGATCACCGAAGTTAAGCGGCGTAGGGCGTGGGCAGCGCTTGGATGGGTGACCGCTTGGTAAAAAGCCGGAAAGTGGCCCTGTGGGTGCGTTTCACGTGTTGTTGGCAAAATAGGTGGTCCGGAACCCACCTTAATAAAAAGTAGGTCCCGCTTGAAATTAGGCGAAGTTGAGGATTGATAAAGGGAGATGTGGTGGAATTACATACATACATAGTAACTGTGTATTCTTCGTAAATAGATCGGCTCCGTGAAATTTTCGAAGGATCTGTGCAACATAGGCCTTTTTTATTTTCTAAAGGTTCTCGCATAGTCGACCTTGACCCTTTCCTGAAGGTCCAATGTTTCTCCGTGGTATTCCACTCGTCACTACGAATAGGAACAAATGGAACTATGGATCGTAACTCGATCGTTCTGTTGAAACATGATGGACAAGTTTCGTCATCGATCAATCACGTCGTTGGCGCATTATCGTTGATCGAAAAATAGAGGCGATGCTATCCGGAAAAACAGGTGAAATATTCACCGGAGATTTCGTTTTCGAGAAAATGTTGAATTCAGAGATTCGCGGAGTGAGATCGAATCAAGGATAGGACGACGCGTCTGTTCAATACCTCCCAGTTCTACTTCCGAAGGCGTTAAAAAAGTGTTTCGCTCTGTTTAATCCTTGTGTCAATAACCAAAATTTCTACGGTATTCAACGACGTTCTACTTTATAGTTTTAATGCATATATTTAATTCCTCAAAATTTCAAAATCTACAACAATTTCGATATTTATCAACGAAAATGTTAAAGAAGTTTTAAAGAGGAATTGAAAGTGGTTACCCGGTTATTCACCTAAGTGTTAAGGATTTTCAAGTGTCCATAAATGTAAATATTCAATTTTTATCGATCGTAAAATGTTAAAATCTGTATTAATGTGATCTAAAAATGTCTCTGTATTTGGAGCCTGCAGAATCGTTCTGAGAATTTGACAAATTCTTGAAGGTGGAACGTCGACTTTTATTTCCAAAACTGGCATTGGACAGTCTAATCGTTACGATCGTTATGAATTTCTAGTTATGGTAAATACGGTGTAATACAACCGTGTACACCTGCATGCAATAAATATAGAGTTTATCTGTACACGTGAACGCTTCAGGTAGACCATACATATGTTAATAAATGAACTTGCATAACAGTTGATACTATCATCACGTACTTGAAAACTGCTTTGGTTTTTTAATCAAACTGTGCAAGTGAAAAAAATATTTTGCGGAAAACTGTTTGGTTGTACGATTCGTATGACGGGGATATTTCACGCCTGAAGGATGGTATGTTACGTTCACTATTATGTGGAGGCAATTTAATTGTCAATATGTATCTGTTCCCACGTACGCGATGGTCTACGTCTACACGGACTCGTACAAATATCCGTAGTTGTTAAAGGATCCTTTAGAAAAGTAGTTCCGGTCAATTCAGACTTAATATCTTTTCGGATATTTTTCATTTCATATATCCTTCGATTTTTATTAACATTAAACACTGCCGGTCAAATGACCGGTTTTATATTTTTCATTTTACAATTATTATACAGTTGCTTACACGAAAATTGATTTGATCAATTTTTTTATCCGAGCACATAATGAAATTGCACGAAATCGAAATGTGTTAAATAGAGCCTTGTCATTTTTATAAGCTGAAACATTTTAATCGCTTTTAGTGCTCGGTAGGCGTTACGTTCCTTTTACAGGCACGTTGTCTGTTCAACTTCAGATTAGAGCTAATCGTAAGATCGCAATAAACCAGAAGATTACTTGCATCGATAACTGTCTCCTACCTGTCAGCGAAACGGTGCTCTAAATAATGCACTTTCAAATGGCGCGTTGCTGAAAGCTCATACGATCTTGACCTCTCTTAATGAATTAATCATTAATTAAGCACTACGTAAAAGGGAACGATCAAGATTGTCATGTTTGGCATACCGTTCTTGGAACAATTTCTTAGATTACAATATACAGGGTGTCGCAAAAACGTTGTATCTCGAACGGGATGATTCCGATGGTAATTCGAAGTAACTTTTCCCTTTGCAAAAATGTTCTCCGCATCGTTCAGGTTCTACAATATGCGCGCGAGTATGCTACATCGTTGCGAAGATATGTGTGTTTATGTAGATGCATAACATATCTACTAAAATATGGGAATTACGCGAGGAAAAACAGTTCCGTACGACGTATATCATCCGTCAAGGATAACGAATAAAACGTATTGGCGGCCAGCGGTTGTACATTGCCAACGGGGGATTCATTAAACGATTCCCGTGTCAGAACGGTAATAATCAAATACTATAGAAGAATGTCGTTTCCTTTCGCTGTGTTTTTGCGGAACTTTCGCGGACGACGCGGTGAGGTTCACTGGCTAAACGCTGAGATTAAACGTAATGTTGCTCTAATAACTTCTCGATAACTCCGAATACGTTGCGTAGTTGGAAATTACGAGTTAGTGACGCAGTAAATCGACGTCTCTCAGTTACGTCAGATTCTCTGTTGGACACAGTGGATCCAAGAAGCATTTGAACGCATTTTTAGAATACTTATAATTGACGGAGACTAGAAATGTGTTTGTTAAATTTTCAACACATAAAAAAGTTGTAAACAACGTTTTCAGCATTTTCTCTGTAATTCCGACTGCAATTAAAAAATTTTTTTTTCATGTCTTGTAGTAAAGTAATTACCATAAAAACGTTATCGTTCTTTGAACGTTTCAGAATATCACTGTCATTCACTGTGGCTTGTTTCAAGCTGTTTGTATTCAATGAAAATGTGCTTCATCGAATGAATAGAGTAACATGTTTAATTGTTTACGTTTCTATCACGACAATACTATGTGTTTGCGAGACATTAGATGTGTTTTAGATAATAAATGAAGTCGTATTAGGATAAGGTAATTAAAATGAGTGACAGATTTTACGATTACAGATACGGAATCGTGTTATTTAATGCTACTTTGAAAGGCAATTATAGTTATACAATACAAGCTAAATATATTTGCTGTAAAAACATTCAAGGTCACCTCCGCGTTACGAAAAAAGGAAATCGTCAAGGAACCAATTACATTGTGTACTCCGCGCGATGTCCAAGAATTTTCGTTTGAAACATTTTTTGTACGGCAAATGTGAATGCAATTGTTTAAATTGAAGAGTATAAATATAATCTTATTATAAAATTTGCTGTTCAAAACGGCTGCTTTCCAGGTGAAAGACGAAGCAGCGATGAAGAATATGTTGAACAAATCTTTGATATTCTTTTTTTTAGTCTAATTTTATTTAATCTCTTCAAGGATGCTAACGCACGTGTGCACATCATGTATATGTAGTGTTTCGTTTTTTAAAATTAATATTATTCCAAGTAAAAAGAAATAAAAATTTGTGAGATAACAGATTCTCGCAACAATAAAAACAACAAATATGTCGTATGGAAACATTCATAATGTTTTAATCAAACAAAAATAATTTTGTTTCCACTTTGAGAGATTCATCCGTGAAGAGGTTAAACAGATATAAGACAATGGCATTTGTTATTAGATAAACGTACTTTCGATAATACAAAATTATCCATAAGTATATAATTATATCAAAATTATCCATAATAATATAAAATCATTGATATTTATAATATAAATATTAATAATTAATTAATAAAAATATATTAATAATATAAAATCATTGATTTTCAGTGAAATGATGTTGTTAGTTTTTCTGCTGAAGTCAATAATCGTAGGAACTGCTACTGAAATTTTGTTGATAATTTTTATAGAGTAATTATATATGTATGTTCTAATATTCTCTGTGCCTAAGTTACGAATGATATTTGAGGCGGGCTTTCCAAGTATATGTATTTTTGGATTGAAAACGTTTGACTCGTATACAATCGAATGGTGATGAGATAGCCAACAAGTTTTATCGATTATGATAACTCGTCATCTCAGTTTAATTGAAAGACAGATTCGATTTGGAAAAACCAAATTGGTATTGATTGATCTTCGCGATTACAATCTACGGCGTGGATCAAGTTTCTCGATGGTATGAGAAAGCAATTTTCCATCTTTTACCATTAAACAAAAGAATGACAAATCCTATAGACTTAACACTTTTATAATTCATATTGAATGAATCTTATACGCTTTCTTTTTTTTATTCACACAATACAGTATACTACAAAAATATACTATAATAGTGATATATATGTTGTAAACAATTGAGACGAAGAATGCAACAGAAAATAACGCGTACTTGAAAAATTGTTGTAATCCTAGGTGATTCATATATTCTTGCGATCAGCTTATGGCTGACGTTATCCCACTTGTGCTGATATAAAATCTTAAAAGTCTCGAAGATTCCGCAAGTTGTATTTAACCAACTGTGATTTTCGAAAATGAATTTTTATCTTTCAGAAAAGAATGGTGTATTGAAACAATTTTTTCTATTCAGAATACAATAAAACAAATCCAAAGTTTATCAAGTCAGTTTAATTCAATCAAAATGAAAAGTCAGTGGTCTTTCGAATTGGACGTTTAAAAATTTACCACAGTATTTTTTCACTGTTATCACACTTACACATGTTTGTTTCGCCAAATGTAATCTTGTATTCTCGTTAGTCTTTATGTTCTTGTTTATTATTTATGTCATTTGAAACAACTGGAAAATGATAAATATGCAGATAAGACGTCATATCGTACTTCGTTCGGCACCGATGTCAAATTAATCCTTAAAACTTTAAAAATGATACGATATCTTCGAAGTAAAAATAAGTAATTTGCTTAATTAGGTATTAAAGGATATTTTTGCAAAAGGTCTCGAAAAGATTCAGTTACGGGCGATTTTATTTATAGTATTTTGCACACGATAAAACAATTTGAAAAGTAAAACTAAATTTAATTTGTTTTACATAGAAAGAATGGAAACATTCAATTAAGTGTGTACTTACACATTACACTGTTATTTTTATTTAAGAGGGTGTACAATCATTGATAAAATATGACAATCAATCGTCTAAGTTCACTATGTCAACCTATGGATAACCAAGAGAATTATCTTAATCGCGAGTTCCTGAGGCTGGACATTTTTTCTTAAACGAGTCTTCATTCCGTTCATGGAATACTTCTGGCGGACACTGAAGATTCTAATCATTGCACAATACACTACAGAAATGTTACTCGCCAGCAGTGCTGGATGAAATAGTATTTGAAATAAATAACAATATTTTTAGAGATTATTTACCAGAATATATTACATTGGTTAATTCATACAATTAATCCAATATACATAATTGTTTGGAAAAAGCTTATATTGTAGATTCTATGTTTCAGATATTTATTAAATTGTACAATTATTCTATTCAGCATTGTGAATAAAATTTAAAATAGTATTTGACATAGATAACAATATTTTAGAGATTATTTACCAGAATATGTTACATTGGTTAATTCATACAATTAATCCAATATACATAATTGTTTGGTAATTTTGGAAAAAGCTTGTATCGTAAGTTCTATGTTTCAGATATTTATTAAATTATACAATTGTTATATACAGCATTGTAAACAATAAAGTAAATAAAAATACACGCGAAAAAATTGTGAATTGCATATACCGCGCGAATATATTTATATTATCGCTGTGTAATCTCTAAAATAAGGGACATGTGTCGTTTGCATCATAAACCTGTTCGTTTCGATTATCATTCTGTAGTAAAAAAAAAAAAGAAATGTCTGTACGTCATAACGTGACGCACCTTCATGGACAGGTATTGGGTCAAGTATAAGATTTTCATGACGATCAGGAACAATTAAGATCCTGACAATTATTCAGGACACATCCTCGACGTGTTCACGCATCAGAGAGAACCCAGAGAGATCATTGTTCATTAATGTAGGAATGTTTGATAGCCATCAAAATGTGTTCCCAGAACCCGCTTTACTTTTTCCTGTTTCTGCATTCTGGATTATTTCACTCTCATGCAATACGACATCGATTCTTCGAGGAGATGATGACCTACATTAACTCGATACTTATCGTGGGGGTCATCGACGATCGACGCACATCGGTCGTCGCGGTCGTCATTGTACAATATTCTAGCATACAGTCGCTGGATTAAGCCCCCACTCCACCTCCCCCTTTTACGATGCTATTCCCCACGCGACCATCGCGGTCCAGTCACGTGACTAGTCCAGTACTGGCAGAGAGGGGGTAACTCTTTCCCCTCCATTCGTCCTCCTTCCCTTTATCTGGCTACCCCTGGAGCATTGTCATGCTGCAAATTCACTTTGCCACGTCTTTTTCCATATTTTGAACAAAATATGAAATTTTTGGTATTTTTCATGGGTGCAACAATCGAGTCGGGAATAAAGTAGTGTAACTAGTATATTAATCCTTAGCATTCGAGTCAGAGTCGTCACTAAAAATTGCTGTACCATTATTCAAAATATTGTTTACATTATTAAATATGTTGGTATCTAATCAATTACTAAACATTTAATAATAAATTAATAAAACGAAAAAAAAATCATATGCAGAATGGAATTATTCTATGTCGGAGGAAATGTTTAATTTTCCTGTTAAAATAGGTCCGAGTGCAAAGGGTTAAACGTAAAATTTGTTTACTTTACAAACACAGTTTGTAAAGCTGAAAGAAATGTAAAATTATTTGCTTCTTCAGATTTCTGACTCTGTCTTCTTAGCGAATACATGATTTTGCTCTTTACTATGATAATACAATTTCGTTTGTAACAACATGAACAACACCCTGTTGAACAAAGAAACGTATGTATTTCAGGTAGATTGGGGACACGGCATCTACAGCTTTTCTTCTGGTTCTTGGGAAACGTGATTGGATATTGCCTCCGAGTATGCATGTCGGAAGCCATTGTGGCGATGGCACCATCGTCACCGAGTAATGAAACGTCCGAGGTATATATTTGACGAACTATGCTACAATTTACCCGTTCGCCACAGACAAGGTTCTCTATGACTGACAGAACGGAATTTTTTAAATAACATATGAACAATTACAATAATAGGTTTCAAAAATAAACTCTGCTAGGGGCAGTAATATTATAAATGGACCGTGCGGTTATTATGCATTTATAATAGAATAGAGTAGTTACAGTTTTAAGCAGTGGTCGAGGTAAAAGAAACTGAAGAGTGGGGATATATTATTAACGTCCGAGGTATATATTTGACGAACTATGCTACAATTTACCCGTTCGCTACAGACAAGGTTCTCTATGACTGACAGAACGGAATTTTTTAAATAACATATGAACAATTACAATAATAGGTTTCAAAAATAAACTCTGCTAGGGGCAGTAATATTATAAATGGACCGTGCGGTTATTATGCATTTATAATAGAATAGAGTAGTTACAGTTTTAAGCAGTGGTCGAGGTAAAAGAAATTGAAGAGTGGGGATATATTATTTCTAACCCATTAAAATAATTAAAGAAAGCCGCAGTTTAGTACGATGAAAATTTCGTTATTGTCCTGATCAGGTCTACAAATGGGGGGCCATCCGAGAAGTCAACCATCCTGAGTGCCTTCTTTTGGGGATACACAGTGATGCAAATACCAAGTGGCTACATTGCAAGAATTTGGAGTGCGCAAAGGCTACTTGCCGTGGGCATGCTACTTTGTGGTGTCTTGAATATTTTAACACCGACTGCTGCACGTTACGGGGACATGATCGCTGTTTGCATTTGTAGGGCATTAATGGGTCTCTGTCAGAGTTGCCTCTTGCCTTGCACACACACCCTGCTTTCGAAGTGGGCACCTCCGAATGAGAGAGCACGATTTGGTGAGATATACATGCATACTATAAATCTTCACAACTTTACTGTCTCGTTTTAACCCGCATCCGTTCACACATTTGTCATGCGAAGGACGATGTTATTTTGTTGTTTGTATTACTGGATAAATTCCTAGTTACCGTTGTTTATTGGCCCAACTGGAGTCCACCTTATACGAATTCTGCGATTTTGTCTCATTATTTAAGTGTAATCACGATATTTTAATATAATTAATGATCACGTTTGTTTTAGGTGCGTTTGCCTATGCCGGAGGACAATTCGGTACCGTGATCTCGTTTCCAATTTCCGGGGTGTTAGCGGGATCCTCTTTGGGTTGGCAGTCTATATTTTATGTTTTCGGAGTTGCAGCTATTATCTGGAGTATCATATTCTTCATTTTTGGTTTTGACAGTCCTTCCAAACATCCGCGGATATCGGAAATGGAAAAGCAATATGTACAAAACAGTTTAAAGACTTGCGAAGAAGATGAGTCCGAAGGATCATCCGCCGAAACGGTAAGAATCTTTATTTGTTCGGTATCGAAAAGTAGCAGTTTTGTCTTATCACGTACACGAATGAGTTTTCACCGTCCTTTTGGTAAATCGAAGAACTTTTTCGGTGTCCAAGTATGTTTGAAATGAAATTTATGTGCTATTATGAAGTAGGCAACTTCCTCCCCGCTGACGCTTCACGACCCTCACCACCGGTGTCCCGGTTCCCCCACTATCAGCTATTCCATATTGCCCCTACCGTGCTTTACTTCGCGGGACTGCGAGGATACGGCCTCTGCACACTCCACAGGAGTTTGGTGGGGGAGGCTACGGGTAGGGAGAGAAGTCGACTGTGGCTCGCGAGCCGCAAGTTGCCCAGGCCTGTTATACAGAGTGATCGATAACTGGTGGCACAATCGAAAGGGGGTGATTCTACATGATCAAATAATTCGAAAATGTCTAATAGAATTTGTTTTTCAACAAAATGGAATTTGAAAGTTTAGAATGGATTGTGAAATTAATGATATAAACTGTTCCGAATTTATCTTAAAATTACAGAACACCATGTTTTACCAATTTCATTTTCAAACGAATTATTTATAGAGCGTCTACTTTCTTTTTCGGAATTTTATATTGGGATTTGCAGAATACAAAAATTCTAAAGCAACGTGTGTGCGCATCAGAGTTGGGCAAAAAGTAATTTCAATTACAATTACAATTACTTAACAATTACTGTAATTTGTAATTGCAGAAATAAAATTACAACGACATGTAATTGTAATTGCAATTACTTTGGTTCAACAAGTAATTGTAATTGCAGAAATAACATTACAATTACAGTCATTGAAAGGAGTAATTGCAATTACTTAACGCGATTACAGTAATTGTTCTTTTAAACCACTATTTTTATGTTTTGGACCATTTAACTGTTTTCTTATTGAAAATGTAGTCTACTTTTCCTCATGTAATTGAAGATGTAATTAATTACTCATGTAATCAATTACTGCCCAACTCTGGTGCGCATACATATTCATAAAGATCTACCCAAGTCTCCTTCACAAAATATTTTTCCGTGTCCGAGGAATTCTTTTTTTAATAACGTCGCGACGTGTTGTTAATTACAGTAACGTAACGTGTATCGGGTAACGGGCAACAGATTAGCTGTCGCGGTTATTTAATCCTGTTGCATACCGTATTGCATGTATAAAAACGAAGTTCTCGTATAAAACGGACGGACTCTAGAGTGAATAGCGATCTATTTTTCATCGCTGACGTTATCCAACGAATTCCACCTTTTTTTTATACGATAATAGACGATTTTTATTGATTCTGATCTGTCGCATGGGAATTTGAAAACTATTTTTCTTCATTGCTCTTAGTTTTTGGGCAGATTTCGTACCGAACAAAATTGCTAAATTTTGTTAGTCTGTGAACATTGTATGTTTCAACCGTAAAAACTATGCGAACGTTTCAAGATTGGTTCGAAATAGTTTCGATAATTTTTTATAAAAGAGATGCTCATTAAATTTATACAAATTAAATAAAATTCCTTTATTGTTGATATGAAGAGCTATGAACAACTATAATCGTGAGTCGCATGATGACCACAGTCATGAATATTTCATTGTGAAAGATAGAAATGGATTTCGATTTTAATGAAACTTTTAAGGTGTAGGTTCGGTACATTGAAAAATATATTTTCTATTAATGAAATTTCTGTTCGACGTTGACCATGCCTTGTACAATGCACAATTCAGTTTTACATACAAGCGCAATAAGAATTTTCCACATGAATAGACTTACTTCTCGTATTTCTGGATTCCACTTGTATGATGCAAACAGAGCATGCTACATATACAACAAACATTCGAACTTCATAATGGTGACGCGTGATATCAACATTTACGCTGTTAATAAGTGATATTGTATGAAAATCAGAAAAAATCAATGGTATAGAAAACAATAATATGTATAAATCATTATATGTAATGGTTTATCATTTATAATCTTCTGATGTTCATCATTTATAATCTAACTGAAAATGTTGAAAAATCATTGTGTGAAAGTCACGAAAAACTAAACAAGATGATTGTGAAGTGTGTCAACTGTAAAAAATAAACTAATGCTGTTTCTAAAAGATAAAGATTTATTTACAATGTAGGATTTCCAAGTAGTATCTACAACATACGTATTAAATTGAAATTGTTTCAGCAGTATTTTTCCAAAATTACACTAATTATTAGTTGTGACAGATACATGTACATAGGAATTTGACAATTACTTTTGATCCATATAAGGTTAGAGATGTTGATAATATATACTTATAATAATGACTCAATAAGAATGTTTCAAATAGCCTTGGTTCACTTTCTTGCTCTAATAACACTTGCTTCTTGACCTTCCAGAAATCCGTGATCGCCGCGTAGAAACTTATTGTAACATAAGAGAAGGATTTAAAAGTAATACATTCAGTTACGCGGAATTGATAAAATTCGTTCGAAGCGATTGTATTATCGCCGGCTGGTAATCGAATCACCGATGTGTAACTGTCTCTACAGTTTATCTCACGAACTTGTAATTTGTTTTCTTCTATAATCAGTTCCGATGATCGTCTATTTTCCACTCAAGGCTACATGATAAGATTCACTTTTTTTTCAAAACGCTGCATTGAAGTCAGGCATAGAACTGAAAAATAGAAATTTCAAGGATTGGATGCAACTAGAAAATATAAAGTCCAACCAAAATTAATTCAGATTAAACATAAAGTCTCTTACATACATATGTTCACATTCGTGGAATCAGTGATATGACATTTTCCGTGATCTATGCCTAGACTGCTGACGTTTAGGCTAAATATAAATTTTCAGTAACAATTACAAAAATCAACGACCCCCGCTGCAAGCACAGGTACTCGTACGATCACCGAAGTTAAACAGCGTGGGGCGTGGGCAGCGCTTGGATGGGTGACCCTCTGGGTGCTTTTCACGTGTTGTTGGCAAAATAGGTGGTTCGGAACCCACCTTAATAAAACGTAGGTCCCGCTGAAATTTGAAATTAGGAGAAAATGTGAAGAGTGGTAAAGGGGGAGAAGTTGGTAAAATGGATTTGAAATCCTGAGGGGATCAAATATCATTACATGCATACATACAGTAACAATTACAAAATACAAAAGCGCAAGCTATTTCTTCCTTTAGCCTCTAGTCGTTGTGTCCCCACTCTACCTTCCCCTTCTGCGACGCCATCCCCCCACGCTTCCAGTCGCGTGACACGTCTCTGTCGCGCATGCGTCCGGTACTGGCAGAGAGAGTGTAACTTTTTCCCCTCGATTCGTGCTCCCTCCCCTCGTCTGGTAACTCTAGTCCCCATATGTTCCTCAGGGTGAAAACTCACGGCAAAATGAATAATTCCCTTCTGTGTTTTGAGAAATATTATTAAAATATAGAAAATAGAAAATGTCACAACTATAAACGAAACATATTTTGCTGGTTTAAGGCACAACGCACAGAAAAAAACATTAACCATGCACACTGTACTTTAATTGTGGATATTTGTAATAAGCGTAAATATCCGGGGAAATTAATGTTTCTGTTAGTTGAACTGGTATTACATGTTTGAATTATTTTTTTATTAGGTAATGTCGATACCATTGAAAGCAATATTCACGTCAGTGCCGATGTGGGCTCTTATAATTGTCCATTGCGGTCAAAATTGGGGATACTGGACCCTTCTCACCGAAATGCCAACTTATATGAACGGAGTTTTGAAATTCAATATAGAACAGGTAATTATCAATTTATTTTCATGAAAACGATATGTAAAGTTTGTTACACGAAAAGTATGTAGTATGTTTACATATTAATGTTTCTATTACGAAGAAATGAAAGATAATGTTTTGTAACACAAGAAGAGTCGTCATTTAATACCAATTTCGTAGCTCAAGGTCGACTCAAGATCATAATATAGTAGGTCACTGAACTCGTCTTGAAATTGTCCCCAAAACTATGCAGTCCGATATATTCTACATAGTGTCATTTGAAAAACGTGACTATTCACTAAGATCAAACTTTCTGTGAAATTCCTAATGGTGCAATCTGTAGACCATTGAAAACTGATTAACTCTTTTGCGAAACATTTTTTCGTCTGAAAAATCTTGGAGACTAAACTGTATGTCACCATCTATATTTTCTCTCCCGTTAAATCATTGAAAATAAGGTAGAATAGTTGTGGATGTTGTCAATAATGTAAATAATGGTGCTACAGTGATTCATCGATAATTGTCTAAACCACGGGTCTAGCGACGAGACAATTATCGTTTAGATTTTTTAGACATGTATCGATGAATTACTGTATCAACAATATTTCGGGAACGGTTCCCTATTAAATAACTGTTATGTTTCTAAGACGTTTCTATTTTGCAGAACGGACTGATGTCAGCCCTGCCCTATTTGACGATGTGGATACTAAGTTTCCCGATAAGTTGGCTTTCCGATTTCGCCTTGCAAAAAGGTGTTCGAAGAAGTATGGTTAGAAAAATTTGCAACACCATTGCACACTGGGGACCAGCAATAGCTCTGATCTGTCTAGCCGCGGTGCCGATCGACAATCCCGCTGTGGTCGTGACAATGCTCGCAATAGCGGTGGGATTAAATGCTGGGGCACTTTGTGGATTTCAGATAAATCACGTTGACCTGAGCCCTAATTTCGCTGGGACAATGATGTCCATTACGAACTGCATCGCGTCAGTAATTGCAATAATCGCGCCACTAATTTGTGGAGTTATCGTAAAAGACGAGGTACTTTCAACCATAATATTTAATTACTCGTCCGCCAGACGATGGGTAGGCAATGTTTTCACCTGCTGACTCTATCGACTCCCCCACCATCGCGCGTAGTATTCTTTGCCTAGCCTTCATCTGACGGACGAACAGTACTTGAACGAGTTTCAGCCGTTTATTGGTAGATGGCAGGACTGTCATTTTACTTATTTTGAATTATCTTGTTTTTTTTTTTAAATAATAATATTAATTAATTAGCATCTACGTAAACTCAATTAACGAATTTGTGTATTTTACTATCTAAAGTACGTAGCACTCTGGTTCGCCAAAAGAACGGCAGGAACTTGTTCAAGTACCAAATAATTTTCCGACAACAATGCTTCTATTTACATCGTACTTTATGTATACGTTTCTTTTTCAGCGCGACAAGGCGCAGTGGGCAATAGTATTTTATCTTTCCGCTATCGTCTACATTCTAGGAAATTCTGTTTTCATTATATTCGGTAAGGGCGAGGTCCAATCGTGGAATGAACCCGCACTTCCGAAGACTGCGTAGGAAATACTGGCGGCGCGTTACTTACTCAGTACAGTAGAACCTCGATCGTTGCACAGACCCGGACCGAGAACGCGCGCAAAACTCGATGGTTACGCAACGAACGAGGTAACCGATCATAGTAATTGGTAGTGTCGAACTTCTTTCGTTTCCACCACGCCCACCACGTGTCCCAGAACCTTGTACACCTTGCGGTGGGCGTCGCTAGTATGCAACGAACGAAGTTTCAACTAGCGAAGTTCTACTGTATACCGTGTTGTACTTCGTAAGATAGATTGTAAAAATCGTTCGAATTTAGTGTCTTGCAATGCTACGGTTTCATACTTCGACCTAGTATAATGAGTTCCTATAAACACATTCCCAAACATTTTTGGGTACAGTTGGTAGACGAAATGCAAGTAACATTGCCTTGCGCGCGTAGCGTGTTTTGATACGAAAATGTCAATGTTGCCAAAGTGGAGCTTTAACTCTCCTCGAGCTTTAACGCGACGTTCATTTAAGCTTTATCGCAGGAATACTCTGAGAACTTGTTCCACGAGTTTATTATGTTCTGTACACCGGTTGCGATCACGAGTTAGTTCATTCAGGACGAATGTGGTAGGATTATAAAGTATCTACGTCCATGCGATGGCAGTGAGAAACTTGTAGGGACACTGTGGTATCCCTACTCCACGCTACACGTCTTCCGCTATTGGCCGAATTGTTTATGGTGACGCTCAGCTCCTATGTTGACCGTCCTCGCCAGAGCCTAAGCGTAGTACAGTATTTCATCGATAAATGTCTAAAATATCTAAACGATAATCGTCCCCGTGAGGGGCCGAGGCCTCTCGAGCTTCGCTTTCCTTTTCTACGTTCGGCAAAAGTCGAAGAATCCCTTCTGGATAATCGTGTTTGGCCAGACCCGTGGTTTAGACGATTATCGATGAAACACTGTAGTGGGGTACGTAGCCTGACGTCAAGAGTGGGGTCTCACGGGCCCGCCCCACTGTCGAAATCACTGCCATCTCCTGATGGGCGAGCAGTACGACAACTTGAAGTATGTGTGGTAACAGTATAACGTTTCGAAAAATCCGGAGACCGTTTTTAGTCGAAGGTAGGACAATTCGACGACGAAGTTTAGCATTTAAGCGTTGATCCTGCACGATAGTGATTTTCTACTATCACTAGATACTCAAAATTGATCGAACGTTGTGGTGACTGGTCTCACTCTCATCCTGAGAGAAAACCTGACTGATTCGTCGATGGAAATTCCGTCACAATATGAATTACCAGACTGTGGAATTTTATGCGAAATAAAAGTTGTCCGCATCAGTTGCAAGAAACAGTATCAGAGTTTCTGTATTCTTTTAATGATCTTAATAAGTTCAATCTGGAGAATAGAATACAAATGATATAAAGCGTTTTGATCAAGACGTATTATTACAGTCCTCAGGATTGTTGTATATCACTTTGCGGTACAAAGGTTATTCTTAAGGTCCTGCCTTCAATTATAATTTATAAATATAATTTTACTTTTAAATAAATTTTATTTTGTTTAATATATGTAACGACCTAATATTGTTAGATTTTACGAATAAACCCGTAACTATATATACGTATATCGCTCGCACAGGATGTTCGGAGCGGGTGTTTCAGTGAAAACACGTATTGACGGCGAAGCCGTCCGCCAAAGAGTGCGCTTCATTAACAGAATCTGAATCAGTATACAAAATAATAGCCGAATCGCGTCCAAGGTGGTAATCGCTTAGACCATATATACCTATAGACCCGGTGCAGATAAGTCTGCCTTGTTCCAAGATTAAACCGGCTAGCAGACAACTTTGGAGGGCAAAGTGCTATAGTATGTTGAGAAATCGCAGTACCGTGATGCTAAAGTGGTAGAGGGGAAAGGGGAGTCATTGCTGTATCTCATTCTGTAGAAATATTTATGGAAACTATAACTGTAATATACATATATACATGTATTTTATTTTATTACCCGTTCATTTTTACTTTACCCTTATTATTTTAAATATGGCTAACTCATTTTTTTTGTCGATTATAATCTGGGAAAAGTTAAATTTTAATGTAGAAGTTGATAATATGAAACCTGTATTTATTTCCTCACAACTTACTTTATTTAAAAAAATAATAGTAAAAACAATACATGTATACATATGGCGAATATATATATATATATATATATGGCGAATACACTACATATATTATATATAATATACGCAAGGTAATATAAAACAATAATAATAATATCAATAATATTTATATGTATATTAACGGGTAATACATACAATATATATAATACATATAACACATATAGTACGTATAATACATATGATACAATGTGATCCTAATTATTGATTACAAAATAAAATAGTTTTCGTTATCTTATTTCCACTGGAAACTACTGGTAATGCTTCTACCGCGATACGTGCTCCGTCTCATTCACTATCCACCATTTTGAATTATCTCAAAACGAGGCTGGAGGGCACCAGATAATTTTAGATCTCGGAACATCGCATCGTATGCACATACTATACCTATGCCGGGTCTATAGATATATATGGTCTAAGGGTAATCGAAACAAGACTGACCCGATGTCCTTCCCCTTCGCTGGGGGTAGGTCCCCAAAACCTAGGCCAGCGTGCGGGGGAGAAGTCTTGAGGGAGGAAGGTCCCCTCGTAGCCTTCCCTTCCCACTCTAACTGCACCATCGCGGTACCTTGTGGTCGCGCGTGCTTCGGGACATCTTACACTATTTTAAATTGCATCAACGCATTTTTGCCATAAAGCTATGTGGCGGCGACCAGCTGGCGCCTCGTCTCCGCCAAACGTTTAGTTTTAAGAATAAGTATATTCGAATGAATGGGCCTGGTTGTGTGCTGTGCGACAGCGTCGAGAGTTTGTCTGTAAGATATGGTTGCGTGCTGTGCGATAGCGTCGGGTGACTGTTTAGATGATGGGTCCAGCGTTAGGACTAGAGTGTTTGGTGTCGAGTGTCACGAGGGTGAGTGTTAGCTGAATCTGAAAGCGAATGTTTAGTTTAGAGTGAAACTGAACTGTGTGAATGAGAAAGAAAGATTTTCCTGGGTATGGATCAGCGAGCGAACGTTTAGTTTAGTTCTAGTTAAGAATTCGAGGAGAGCAGCCGCACGGGCTCCGCGGTTGTACCGGCTGTCTCTCGCAATAAAGTTCTATTCTGATTTTAAGAACGGTAGCGTCTTATGAAAGTACCTTCGCACCTTTCCGATCATAACACCCACCTCAGCTATATAAAATCTACAGTCTATGCAATTATACTTTGATACTACTGACACTGCATTTGGCAAAACGACGAATCAATGGTAAATCGATAAACGGTAACAATTTCTAAACTATTAGTGTAGACGATTGTATTATTAATAACTGGTACTGTCATAAATTGGAATAGGTGTTATTGTAATAACCGTTGTTACAGTTCGATAAACGTGGCATAGCATTAGAAATAACGTAGTTAAAGCAACGATAAGCAAATAATCATTATAATTCTCTAACGTTCGTTGTAATGTCGGCAATAATAATTGTGACTGGCAGTAGACATGAACGATGATTCACGACGATTATAATTAGACTGCGAATATTAGTGCGAATGCATGTTATCATAGGAGATGGAGAAATTAATGGGACCAAGAAAAATCTGTTTCGTCAATAGTGGATCACTATGGAAAATACTTTTTTATTTCACATAATCTGCTTATTACGCTTCTCCTGCATACTTTTTGTATATATTATTTTTATTTTGACGTTCTTTGTACATACATTCGATTGATTGGCTTATAAATAAATGTATAAATTTTTATAAACGCCATGTATTCGGACTGTAATGATTATTTAATCATTTTTAAAAGGCTCGAAGAAGAAAGAGTTGAAAGTATGATCACTAGACTGCGGATTTCCTTAATTCCTTTAATTACTTTAATTTCTTTCGTAATATATATTCAATGGATTAAAAGTAATGCAACGGTACCTTTAAATTCTTCTAATGTTTTTGTTGCTTCAAATTGTGCCTATTTTTTTTTATCAGAAATACATAAAATCTGCAGTTTAATCATCACAATTCCAATGTGAAATACCTGTTACATCTCTTCTGCTGTATTACGTCATATTATACCGTATTATATTGTATTGTACCGTTTTAAATAAATTTTCGTTTATTTTACGTATCTTTTGCGGTTGATTCAACGATCTGAAACCACCCAGCAGGTGTTGTGCGAGCATTTTTTTTAAAAGCAAAGTTAAATATTATCAGGTGGTCTACCCCAGGCCCGGCCAACTCGTCCTCCCACTACTAGTGTCTCTATCAACTATTTCATATTGCCCCTACCATGCTTTGCCTTCGTGAATCATCCTACACTGCACAGGAGTTTGGTGAGGAGGATTCAGGAGTAGGGAGAGGAGTCGCCAGATGAGGGGAAGGAGCACGAATTGAGGGGAAAAATTATCCTCTCTCTTTGCCTGTATCGGGTATGTGCAGATACGCGTCACGTGACTGAAGGGGAATGCTAAAGTGGGGATACAAGTCTTAATGTGGCGACTCTGCCAAAAACAGGACGAAAGTATAATTTAAAGTAAACTTATAACTAAACTTATGGCGAAACTTTATGCAAAATAAAACTTGTTTGCGTTGATTGCAAGGAATAGAAACTAAATAGAATAGATAGATTCTTTTCGATCGAAATTTAAGTATATAAAGTAAATGATATCGGCGCAAGGTTCGATCATTTTTATAAAATGATAAAAAATACCATAAAAATGATCGAACTTTGCGCCGATATCATTTACTTTATATACTAAATAGAATGTTGTTTCTTACCTGAATAATTTTAATAGATGAAAAATCGTATATTGACATCTTCAATTTTCAAAACTTTCCTACAATTTTGAATTTCATCTACTCACTTTTGATATAAAAGATGCATAAAGATCCGCAGTCTAGTTATGATCAATTGAATGAAGAGGCGTCGAACCTATTTGCACACCTAATATATTTATTAATGCTGTATTGGTAAAGATAATTTAATTATAGATATATAATATAGTGAAAAAAACATGTAATTTAAAACCACTTGCATTCACGTCTCCGATCCAGCATTCGAAAGCACATAATGTACCAACACAGTGCTATCGTTCTTCAGCGTAGAGGGCGTAAGAAATCGACTGGTTTTGAGCGATGTCGGTATTTCAGATCGTGCGACAGAAAATTCTTGATTAGTAAGTATAACGAGTACACGAGATGAAATTTTTTTATTAATTTCTTGTTGATAAATGTATATTGTGTTTAATGAAAGCAGAATTAGTCACAAAATCGTTCCGTTTCGTCATCAGAAAGAGGACCATGATCTCGCACTTCTTCGGCGGTGGGGTACAATTATGGTACCACGTATTTATGCAAGTAATCGACAGTTTTTAAACGTTTCGCAGCTGCAAGATGCTGTTATTGAATCCTAGAATGCAATTAGCAAAGAATTTTTTTTCTTGAAA
Source organism: Lasioglossum leucozonium (assembly GCA_028454225.1). NCBI lineage: Eukaryota > Metazoa > Arthropoda > Insecta > Hymenoptera > Halictidae > Lasioglossum > Lasioglossum leucozonium. The sequence continues at coordinate 2,153,300 of CM052209.1, forward strand.
ATTCGTGAGAAAGAAATTTTTATGCATTACTAAAATTCTTCATTTTAAAAACTTGTATCACAATTAACCCTTTGCATTAACTCGAAAATTAAACATTTCTTCCAACCTAGAATAATTCCATTCTATATTTTTTTTCTTCATTTTATGGATATGAAATTGATATAATACGTCATAAAATACTTAAATGTTTAGTAATTGATTAGATACCAACTTATTTAATAATGTAAACAATATTTTGAATAATGGTATAGCAATTTTTTCGAGTGCTAAGGGTTAAAATATATTATAATTAACTCTTGTATTATAAATAAATCTTGTATCATAATTAACTCTTTAGAATAAAATCCAGAAAGAAGGAAAGTCCTGTCATCATAATTTTTATTGTTAAATTTTAAGTAAGTGATATTTTATGTACCATTTCTAGATATTTACAAATGTCGTTTTAGTGGTGTTAATCATAGTTACAGAAATTTCATCTATTGCATCTTATTTAAATAAAGATATTTCAATTAGTTTTTCGAATACTTGTTATTTGAAACGTATCCAGTCCTGATCGTAAGTATTGTTAGGCGCCACTGTATGTATTATCCTTGTCCATGAACTTCGTGTATTGCCATAGTGTACGAAGGTCTGTTTAGGACCGATCCATTATGGAATGTGGTACAGGTAAAATTGCGTAAGAAGTGACATCGACGGTAATGCCACAGAATATTAATAGCGTCAATTTGCAATCGTATTATCTTGTAGTAGTTGTTTTCGTAGCAATTTGATGGTCTTAATTTGTATGAAAATGGGACCTGCTGGAAAGTTTTGCTTCCTCTGTCTTACCCCTGTCATCGCATACTATCTGCCACGTCTCTGTGGTAATGTGCGCTGCAATGCACGATGCATATTCACATAAAAACTGTTAATACGGCTGGTACGTATATTCCTTTAAATAATAACAGATTTGGTACGATTTTCACGGAAAAATTTTTACAATTCTCACATCAGAACAACTTTTTTTAAAAGTGAACCGAACTTTAATTTCTCTGTGGAGATAGAACAATCGGTTTAATGAATGATGTGGGATGAAATTTTCGATAAAATTTCTGTCAGAAACACGACGAAAATAGTAAAACTTTTTATTATTTTTTCATTTGACCCTGTAATGGAAAAAATTTGTTTTGTACATTTATGTCAGTTATATTATTCTAAAAATGTTGTCGAAAATGGATATACAAACGATTAAAAATTGTGGAGATAAATTGTTTATAAAATATATGTAATGGGACGAGAGAGAAATATACAATGTATATAAAAGGATAAAATTTTTAACATTTTTACAATTTGTAACATTTTTTATCATAAAAGGGTAATCAGTTTCCAAGCAGCTGAATCATGAAAAAATTGCTTAGACTAACATCTATTGTATACGCCTAAACAATACCATGTTTAATTACAGAGGGAGCGAAATAATACGTATACCAGTTGCAAACAGTAGATTACAAGAACTGAGATATGGATTCCCGTCATTCGACTGCTTTTGTTACTCATTATCTACCTAAACATAAAATTCCAAGCTTCGTTATAAAAATCATTGTGTGCACAATAACGAAAATATTTTAGATTTCAAGATTTAGTTAATTTAAAACACTCGTAAGAATAAGAAGAATACATATACATATACATATATAAAATATATTTAGTAACAAAATGTCGTTAGGTGTAAGGATTTCTCGAGTTTCAGAAACGGGATTCAAAAATTAATTTTAGCGGGTTTTGTATAATTCGAAAATCACGTTTTAAACTTGAAAATCCGGTTTTAGATACTAACGTTAATATGCAATTGACCATTTGATTACAGACATTAACATTAAAACTTGCGATCACCTCGGGCTATAAGATGAAGTAATCGTTCTGTGAACATTGTACGCGTTTTGGGAAAACGGAATAAATATCTATGATTCACTCATTTTCATCACAGAATTTATTTACGTTTAATATTTTCGTAGTTCCACGAATATTAAATAAACATTTTCAAATCCGCATAAATATCTCTTCAATTACAAAATCGCGTTTCTCAAAACAAAAAAAAATCTGAAACCGTTGTTTTGGAAATACTGGAACTTGAAATCGCGGTTCTCGAGTTAACCGATATGCGTAAATATATTATCGACGGAACGATAAATTTACAAAATCCACTTACAGCGGCATTTACATTAAAAGATCAGTGTGACGCCGTAATTTTTATCAAGAATCTTATCAACATAAATATCAATGTCTTGTCATGAGATTGTCTTCGGTTATGGCAGATTTATCGTCACACGGATCATTCTGATTTATATCGAACCATCCCAATTACAAAATTGGCTTTTAATCTATGTACAAGCAGCTGCCTCTATCTCTCTGCGAAGTGTACGCTACTCAGTCGTAGTATTTTTTTTCTAGTTAACAATTATCACGGTGCCGATACTCCAGCAATTGTATTTAAATCTTATTAAGCGATCAAATCATTATATAACCACCACTGCATTCCTCGTTTGCTGCTCATCGTGCATTCCCCGTTGCATTGGCATATGCTCGAGCATGATCGTTGTAGTTTCGAACAAATTTATATTATGCTTTTTAATTACATAACGAAGAAAAAGTGATAACCACGCGGCCGCGTCTCTGTGTATGTGCACGTTGTATACTTATTACATGTATGTACACGCTCGGCTAGCACACAAGTTGGACAAGAAGAGTGGGAGAATCCCTTTTCGGTGATGGACTATAAAACCACGATCAACTGATTGATGGATCGTAGTGTCTTTTTCGCGAGTTAACTCAGAACTCGACCCTACCGGAGAAATCGTGTGTGGCGCGAACCGATTTTCTTATCAACATGACGCACTCTCACAGTATGAAGAGGGTATCCGTTATATCCATCGCGGAAAAAATGAAGATACCCGCAACAAAACCCAAAGGTATTCGCGGCACTCTTTTCTTTCTCGAATTTTTGTAGAGCACGTCCTCTCGGCGGACAGCGCAACTGAGGCGCGCGTTGTGCAATTATTTCCCGAAACGGAGAACAATAATACGACGTTCGAGCGTTCACGATCATTATCGTCGCGGTTCCAAATTGTTCTGCTCCGTTAACAGTAGCATCCAAGAATCATTTTGCCGGTTTTCGAGAAACTTGTCATTGCCTACGAGTCTGTCCTGTCTACGAATGCACACACGTTTCACGGGTGGTATCGATAATCCGAACAAGATAATGTCGAAAATCAATGTGATCTTATGTAGTGACACTAATCACAGATAACAGGTTATTTATCCGCGACATCTGCACAGATTAGCCTTGTTTGTCCTCGTTCGAAATCTTGCTTTTCACGTGCTGGGGAACACGATACACGATTGTATGTTTGAGATGTTGGTCCGTAGAGTGCTTGGCTGTTTTGATAGATACTCGATGAAATTTGTCGTATTCGCATAAACAAACGTCTCTCTTCCGTAAGTGTCGCCCGAGTGACTCGGTAAACATGCTACCTGGTGGTTTGTTATGTACGCTGTTTAATGCCCCTTTCGAACCGTAAACAATTAAAGGAATTTAGACAAATTTTCGTTGCAGAACCAACACACCGCAGTACTTTGAAAGCAATGCATCGATTGATTCGATGATAGCTCGGCAAACACCCTTCCTAGTGGTTTGTCATCGTCACATAAGCAGTTTAATGCCCCAATTTAAACTCTCGTTTAAATTTAAATTCTCGTATTGTAAAACCCGGACCTCCTGCTACAAGAATTTGTTGTACAGGATGATTGGGGGTGATTCTACGCGAAAAAATGGTCGACAATGTAGAATACTAAACACGCGAACTTGACAAATTTTCAAAGTTGATTTTCTCGAAAACGATCGTCGTATATAAAAAAAAATTCATTCTACATTTCGATTTTTTTTTTAAATGTAGAGTCACTCCTATTGAGTCGTACTACAAGAAATCTTCTGTTTTATTACAGTTGATTAGCTGTACGGTTTTGCGTACAAATCCGCAGTCGAATAATAAGTAGACGCGAAGGCAAAGCGGCCGTTAATTAATTATTTAAAGTACGTTTGAACTTGAAGTTGTCGAGTCGCAAGGACTATTCGAAGCACGATGTACGATTGCAAGCAACGCGGTACAAGATAATGAATTTTCGTGCAACGCGTGTAGCATACGTACGTGACGAATCGCTTTGAATTCCAAAACGTGACGTCAACGATTCCTCTCAATGTCAGATTTCTCGCGATGTCCTAGAGACGTGAAATGAACGATTTGCTTGTCCGCATTCTCCGCATTGCTTGGCCATGGAATGCAACAAACACATGCTGTCGCGGTTGTTTCCCCGCGCGAGTGCATGCGCGCCGATAAGTCTAATTGCAAGAATGGCTCTTTCTGTTTGTGTATCCTCCGAGACCGACTTGACGATGCGGGTCAACACTCAAGTCGCGATAAATTAAATGAACTTTCTTCTCCCGCGTAAGGCTAGAACATGAAATTAAATTTAGATCGCGCTGTTACGCGCGGTACATAGGTCATGTGCGTGACAGTGGCGAATAGTAGAGGGTCCGCATGATTTTATTACAAGGTTTATTAAAGCAATGTGCTTTTAGCATAAATAAGTGGATGCAGTAACATTGCAGAGAAATTCTCGGTGTTCAAACTACGATAATTTTATTAAAAAAAGAAAATAGTAAAAGAATTTTGAGCTCATTTTAAAGCTTGGAGGCTCCACTTTTGCAGATCATCGATCATTTTTGACGAAAATATTTTTGCATGATACAGCATGTGAAATACTGGGAACGCGTTCGTTGATCGAAAATGCTACAAACTGAAATGTCAGTAACAATATCAAAAAATTGTTTTCCTGACTGAGACCAACACAGATTTTATCATTCAAGCTTCCTCTGTCCAACGGGCCCTGAAAACTGGAGATACGACGTTCTTGGGTTGATTTATCGAATTTTGAATGGAATTGTACTGTCCACTTTGCAATGATATGAAATATAAGGTGCTGCGGAAGATTTTACACAACCAAAATGGCTCTTCAATTTGAAACAGTAATGAAGCTTCAATCTTTAACAAAATATTAGATTTATCAATGAAAAAATTTTTTCAATGTTTCTACAGACGTTTCAGTTTCAGAAATTTCGTAGAAAAAATTCAACGATGGTATACAAAAGTAAAAATATTAGGTTTTAAAATAATCCAAGTTTATTGTTACACTTTTTTTACGAAATTATCGAAGTTTCAATACCGACAATTTCTCGATAATCGGAAATTTAATGTTCAAATAATTTTTCGAATCAGTATAATTCTTTTTAAGGCATTTTAAGGACTTCAGGAGTTTCGATCGCTCGTAGTAATATACGAAATATAAACTAGTAGCAAGGCAGTATTTGTTATAATACTATTACTATTGTTTTATAGGAATTCGCTAATAAATAAGTTATTATATATTTACAATAAATACTATATATAATGCATTCACACAAATATTTATATACAAGCAGGCAAAACATAATGTTGTCTCTTTATTTCACCACGAAAATGCCTTATCGTCTGAGGAAGCAAACAAAGTGACATGTAAAAGATATATTTAGTGTTGAATGTAGCAATTTAAGCATTCGATAGATCATGAATAGACACGGATTTATGCCATTAACAGGTCCATAAAAATTTTAGGACATTACGTTTAATTTCATTTATAAATGAAATTAAACGTAAGTCCTAAAAATTTTTATGGCACTATTAATGGCATAAATCCGTGTCTATTCATGATCTATCGAATGCTTAAATTGCTACATTCAACACTAAATATATCTTTTACATGTCACTTTGTTTGCTTCCTCAGACGATAAGGCATTTTCGTGGTGAAATAAAGAGACAACATTATGTTTTGCCTGCTTGTATATAAATATTTGTGTGAATGCATTATATATAGTATTTATTGTAAATATATAATAATTTATTTATTAGCGAATTCCTATAAAACAATAGTAATAGTATTATAACAAATACTGCCTTGCTACTAGTTTATATTCCGTATATTACTACGAGCGATCGAAACTCCTGAAGTCCTTAAAATGCCTTAAAAAGAATTATACTGATTCGAAAAATTATTTGAACATTAAATTTTCTATTATCGAGAAATTGTCAGTATTGAAACTTCGATAATTTCGTAAAAAAAGTGTAACAATAAACTTGGACTTATTTTAAAACCTGACATTTCTACTTTTGTATACCATCGTTCAATTTTTCTAGGATATTTTTGCATGATATAGCATGTTGAATACTGGGGCACGTTTTTGATCCGAAAATGCTACAAACTGAAACATCTGTAGAAACATTGAAAAAATTTTTTCATAGATAAATTGATTATTTTGTGAAAGATTGATGCTTCCCCTGTATACGATTTCCTGACTGTTTTATGAAATAAAAATGAAGAGCTAAAAACATTAATTTATCAATGTAGTCCAGTTTATTCCATATATTTGGATGAACATTTAATTAAATTTGCATGCACACATTAGAATAATTTATAATAACATTGAAATTCTGTAGAATTCGATTACAAAACACACTATTTTATGAAAATAAATATATAAAGACACACAATGTTTATAAAAATACATATAAAAATATACATAATGTTCATTCGCATATTGTACCCGGCATGTAATATTGCTATTCCATATTTATTATTTAAAAATACTGTAATATCATATGCCTCGTCTATTGTATCTGTTTGGAGGTTGAGAAAATCGCGTTTCTTTTTGTGACAGTTTACTATACTTAATATTCTCTCCTCGACTATAATTCTAGCAATAAATCAAAAAGATCCACACTTTTGGCATATTTGGAACAATTTCGTTTTACTTGCAGTCAATTAAGAGCATTTAATATCTATTATCTTGGTAGGATTTAATACTGGTACTTCTATAATTATTTATAAATACTTAAACATGCATAAAAACTCGCAGTTCGTTCATCACGCTTCTAAATGACATTTTGCCGTAGCATGCGAGAGGTTTAAAAAAGTATTTTTAATAGTAGCGTGTTAAATATTGAGAAGATCAGCAGGAATGCCGTGAACGAGAGAGTAGTGCCGCTGGAGTTGAACAATTTTTCATTATTAGCCAGCCATTCATCGACTATATGTCGGTAGGTTGTGACCCAATCAAGATTTCTGGTTGCACGTATCAATGTTTTCTCCACGATGTCATCCGGGGCTTCTTGCCAGATCATGAGATCGCACAGCTGCGAGAAAAAACAATTAGGAAATGAAATATAAACAGTATTTCCAAAATATACCGAAAAGTAGAGTGATCGAAAATAGCATTTCATGTAATACTTAATTTTTTCCTGTTTCATGATCATTCTGTCATTGATCTTTATCTGCATTAAAAATCATTTAAATATCCAAATAAATATTAGTACTTTATCCCGTGTATGCCTGCAGTTTGTTTGCTCAGAGTTTAACTCTTTCGTCAAGATTAAAATTTACACTTCACAATAAAAAAAAAACTCAAAGTGCGTTCCATATCTCAATAGAAAAGCGAAACAAAAATAAAATTACTTAGTACACGGTATGCTACTAGTGAAACCTTTTCGTTTCAACCGTTTCTACGTATATTAAATAATTTACAAGTAATTTAGGCGGCGTACATAACTGAATTAACGTGTACAATAATGAAATTGTATTGTATAATGTGTTTATGTTTGAAATATTAGCCGATAACATTAATACTGACTTTAACAATTTACGATCGATATAAATTGAATATTTATAATGTGTTTATGTTTGGAATATTATCTTTTATTCCAACCAATGTAATAATATCAGTGTATTCAACAGAGAAATAATTTTCAAAAACTCCAGTAACGGTGTACCAGTGAAAATCATAGAACAAAAACATTTAATCACCGTACCCTCATATAGTGATTTTTATCCACAATTCCAGCAGCAATAGTATTTACGCTTCTTCTTATAAGATCTCCCACAACGGGCCTGAAACAATAAAAATAGTATCGAATCAAGAAGTTGAGCCGCGCCGATATCCGGTCGATTTCACACTTACAAATGCACCTCGCCCGCTTGTGCATTTTCAAATAATTTCAGAACAATCTCAACGCCCGACACGTTAGTATTAGCTATGACACTTCTGACAGCGTATTCGAATTTTATCTTCGTGTCTGGTTTCGCGGAGATCATCAGGAATTTTTCGAGAATCGTGCGGTTATTAGAGCAGGCCATAACTTCGAGAGGACTGGTCTTCGCATCTATATCGTATATGGATTCTGCCAGAATCTGTAGAACGTGATCCCACACCGCTTCGCTGGCGGTTCTCAATCCAGTGCAAATGATAGCTTCCTTCATATCTGCGTCGAGACTGCAACACATCATCGACACGAATATTCTAGTTTTCTTAAGCATCCATATACAGAAATTCATCGATAATTGTCTATACCACGGGTCTGGCCAAAGACAATTATCGCGAAGGGATACTATTCTTTGACTTTTGCGCAACGTAGAACGGGACACCGAAGCACGAGAGACCTCGTATCGGTATGAATCACTACTAATCCAATGACAAAACTTCTTTATTTTTTATTATTTCTTTATGGAACTTTCACCAATATATTCGTGGCATTATTCTAATGAAAATTATACCAAATATGATATAATTCCGATGATATTTACCCGTGTAAGATTCGCGAATTGTCCCGGTCAAGGGAAACTGACTTGTATTATAAATAACCATGTACATATCTGTATATGATCCGAATTATATCGTGTTTGGTATCATTTTAATCAGAAAAATGCCACAAATATATTGGTGTAAGTCTTATAAAAAAATAAGTAATAATAAAAAAGTTTTTTTATTGGCATTACTTTGTGAGGATAAGCGGGCCTTTGAACTATGCCGGCGACTGCGACTATCCGCGTCTCTTTCTTTCGCACACGCTGTCGTTCCTTGCATCCGAAACTTTCATCGTCCATTACACGGGCAAATATCATCGGAATTATTTTATATTTGGCATCGTTTTCATTAGAAAAATGCCACGAATATATTGGTGAAAGTTCCATAAAAAAATAATAAAAAATAAAGAAGTTTTGTCATTGGATTAGAAGTGGTCTCCTGGTCTCACACCGATATACCCGATCCGGTATCGGGTTACATTGCTCGGCGGCCGAGGCCAACTGAGTTTCATGGCCCCTCACGGGGTATGTCCCTCAGTGGAATGGGTAGGCGACTAGACAATTATCGTTTAGATATTTTAGACAATTATGAATGAATTACTGTATTCGTTACTTGAGTCGGTTTCTTTCGTATACTAATACAGGATGAATCACCTAACATTCCATCTCAAATATCTTTGTTGTTTTTAAAGATACGTCACATGTCTTGCGGACAGTTGGGTCGTTCACACGATGCCAAATATTTGTTTTTATTTATTTATTTTTTTTATTCGAGATCTCAAGGTCAGCTTCATTCTGTTAAACGGGACCACCCCTTTTTAAACGATGATAGATTCTTTCATTGGAGTAACTACAATTGGTCAAGGTCACTCGAGGTCATAGGAAACGTTTAGGAAAAGGATGTGACTTTGAGATCTCTAACAAATGTAACGTAAAAACAAATATTTTTATCACTGAACCACGCAACTGTTGTCAAGTCATCGTTTCCTTGTAGAAGTATTATGGAAATAATTAATTATATTTTTATAATTTTTTTAATTATATTATTATACTTTTCGTTCAAAAAGCTTACAGATCGTGTGGATCCTTGATCCATGCATTGAATTCTTTATGAGCATGATCCACGCATTCCTTAGCATCCGCTAGACAAGCCCACTTTGTCATAAGCCCTTTCAGAATTTTCGTGGGGTGATCGTCCTCCGAGAAAGCCTCATACGTCATATTCTTCGTCAGGCTGACCATTACGTACCTGACGTAATGCTGAAAGGATTTGTAAAAAATATTGCTTTAGGGTCCAAATAATCACATGAAAAATGTTATCACAGAAGGGATCGAATTGGAAAACCACGTTCTTTATTTCACCACGAAAATGCCTTATCGTCTGAGGAAGCAAACAAAGTGACATGTAAAAGATATATTTAGTGTTGAATGTAGCAATTTAAGCATTCGATAGATCATGAATAGACAGCGGATTTTATGCACAATTTAATGCAGTGGTCCTACTAAAAAATTTTTAGGACATTAGCGTATTAATTTCAGTTTAATAAAATAATTAAGACGATAAAGAATTATTTATTTGGCTCCTTTTTAATTCGCGCAAAGATCCGTTGTCTACTCATCAATTATGTCACAAGACGAAACGTTCTGATTGCCATTTGTGGCTTACCATTAGTTATGTTCAATGTATTTTGTCCCAACAAAAACATTCAATAGACGAAAAATAAGTCTACTAGTGCACCGGCTCCTCTACTACCAGCGTACCATTTCGCCCACTACGAACTATTTCATATTGCCCCTACCATGCTTTACATCACGTGACTGCGAGCATACATCACCAATCACCTTCACTACTCCACAGGTGTTTGGTGTGAAGGACCCAGGAGTAGGGACACGAGCCCTGGTCTACGCGTATTCGTACCTTGAAGATATGGTAGTGGCTGGAAGGGAAAATCAAATTGCGCAAGAAATCCAGATTTTTGAAGGTAGTCATCCACGGGATGTAATCTATTTCATGAGTCAAGTACAACGTGAGGGACAGTGCAGTCTCGTACTTGGTGAGGTTCTTGCGAGCCAATTGCAAAGAGTCGTCTATCAGTTGAGCACGATTCACCGGGTGTATCTGATGCATGTTGCTCTTCAAGTACTTCGACAAGCTCTGCCATATCTCATCGTCATAGTTTACACGGTAGTAACCTGCAATAGAACACGTCGGAAAATGAGCTGCGAAGTCGACGAACAAATTTCTGATTTTTTCTTGCTGCTAGACGCAGACAGTACTCTCTTAATTGTTTAACCCTCATTCGTACCTAGTGTCAATTTGAGACATTATATCGACGCAGTCTAATAATTATAATTACTTTTCATACTGCGCGTACCTGTTTGTTGCTTGTTCACCAGAATCCAATCCGCCTTCGTTTCCGAAATTATCAGATTATTTTCTTTCGGATTCATCCAATGGGTCGGCGTAGTGTCCGCGAAATTCAGATCATTGTTCGTTACATACGAAATGGGTATCCACCACTTCGACTCGTTAGCCTTTTGGTAATATAAGAATCGCGTTTGACTCAGCGAGTAGTGTCCGGGGCTGGTCTTTTTCACGGTCACCACCGGGTATCCCGATTGCGTAAACCAAGTCTCGGCGATCTGCGAAATGGTTGCACCGCCCCAAAGCTTGTGCGTTCCAGCAACATCTTGAAAGTGTCCGATCAGGTTATCGGAATCGGTGGTTTTGTATGCACTGTAAATGTTATTAGCATGTGTAACTAAAGGGTATAGCCGGATAAGATGGTCAAAAATGCCCTTGAACCGAATAATATCGAGAATGCGCCATTCGATAGGACATCAAGAAAAAACATACTGTGCAAAATTTTAACCCTGTATCTCAATCGGGAGGGTAGTTATGGGGTAAAATTGAAAAATCAGTTTTTGGCCTATTTTCCCTAGTTAACGATGTTAAAAAATTCTGAAAAAATTATGAGGCATGTCAAGCATCCGAATACATACTTTGCAATTGGTTTTAGATTTTTAAATTGAAAATCCTGCTTGTAAAAAATCCAAAACCTCAAAAAAATCGAAAAAATGCAGATTTCACATGGAGGTTCTAGGTCGACACCTCCAATTTTTTTTGCAATACCAATATATCATTATAAGTATCATTCATGAATTTTTTCACATTTTTCCTCCAGGTGCGTTATTGTAAAAAAAAATGAAAACCTATTTTTTCGACGTTTTTTCCGCGAAAAACCTTGCTCACCTTCAAATTGTTACGTTTTATTTAATTGGTAAACCTATTAGACACTGATAAACCTTTAAAATTTCACAGAAATAATTAAACAATGGAATTAACTTGATTAGTATTCTGCTGCATCAGCGCATAACATCTGAAAATATTGACTGTGTTTCCAACAGCCCGGTTGAGTCAGCGCGGTAGGCCCTTGTCTGTCAACCTGCGTATACTAGATTCGCGTCTCGTCATGTAACTACTTTTTTTCTTTTTTAATTCTTTTTTTTTATTTCTAACTATGTAATAATCAATGATACTTTTATAGAATATTTTTAGAACCAATAATCTTTTTAATGGAAATTTAGCCGATGGATTCGTGACACTTTTCTGTTTGAAACGAGACCAAACATGATATAATTCGGTTTAGAATCTATATTTAATCGTTCAATTGACGATAATATTATAATACATACATTGTTGTATATTATATGTACAGTAATTCATCCATAATTGTCTAATAAAATATCTAAATGATAATTCTCTAGTCGCCTACCCATTCCACTGAGGGGCATACCCCGCGAGGGGCCACGAAACTCAGTTGGCCTCGGCCGCCGAGCAATGTAACCCGATACCGGAAGTTTTGTCATTGGATTAGTAGTGATTCACACCGATACACCCGACCCGGTATCGGATTTCACTGCTCGGCGGCCGAGGCTTCTCGAGCTTCGGTGTCCTGTTCTACGTTCGGCAAAAGTCAAAGAATAGTATCCTTTCACGATAATTGTCTTTGGCCAGACCCGTGGTATAGACAATTATCGATGACTTACTGTATTGTAATATTTTTTCAATAAGTATATTCTAGTATATTCTAGCATGCTAAATTCTTGTATATTATGGCATATTATAAAATATTGAAAATATTGAAAATAATTGAATTAATTGAATGTACAAGCACGATCCGAATTACCACGCGTTTAGTGCTCATTTCAGTCGGATTTGTTGATTTATTGATGTTGTTTATGATACTCACTTTTCACTCAAATATATTCGCAAAGCAGTTTGGAAGACCTCTTCCGTCAAAATGTGGGAAAACATACGAATGACGGATGCAGCTGAAAATAATTCGATGTAGATGATTTTTTAATTTGGTAGTTTGTTATTTTCTACTATACTAGGCAGCATTACAACGTCTATTTACAATGTCTATTTTTATGACTTGATTCGACTCTGGTTTGACTCTGTCAAATAGGGGAACGTCACCTCTCCCACCCTAGTTGAGTGAAGAAAACAGGTCAAATGTGGCTCGCGGGCCGCAAATTAGACAGGCCTGACGTAGGAGGTATTAACATTAATTGTGACAAATTTATCGTTATTAATGCTTTTACCTTTATGATACGCGACACCGTCAAACAACTGGTTAATTTCCGACGGAGTGTTTACATCTTTGTTCATGGGACGCGAGTTCAATTTCCCGTCCATGATGAACGCGCCCCATTGCATCATCTCCACAGCAAACAATTCTGCTAAACGCCATGTTGGCTCCAACTGAAATCGAATACTGCTATGGCATTTTGTTGTCTTTTATTCACCTTTGCTTGTATTAGGTTTGCAAATAAGTTGCTTTCCCTACGATCATAAATTCTGACTGAATTCTTTCGTTTTTGAGTCTGATTTTCCAGTCCTATGCAACAATTTCAAGCAATATAGCCTGCGAGAAGCATCATTTGCGTCACTATTTTCTCTTTGCAACTTAGGAAATCAGCTGTTGAAGCTACCGAAATGGTTTGTGCGATACTGCGAGAGAACGCTGTATCGTACAAAACATGTAAAAAGCGGTACCAAAGCAGAAAATTTTAATTGATCCGAAAATGTATCGATGACTTCATAATTATTTAATAATAAATAATTATGAATTATTTAATAATAAATAATTATGAATTATTTAATAATAAATAATTATGAATTATTTAATAAAGTCTTGAATTTGGAAAAATAGGGGAATTAACTTATTTGCACACCTATTAATTAACACCTAGAAGCATTTACTTATCTTTATGTGTTTTATCGATAAATGTCCCAAGTGTCTGGCCTATAATTGTCCCAAAACTATCCCCACTACAGCGGGGTATACACCAAGAGGGGCCCTGAAGCTAGAGAGGCTGCGGTCGCCGAGAAGTGTAACATAATACGGGTCGGGTATATCGGTATGACCACTACTAAACCAGTGACAAAACTTGGTTGGTCAATGTTCCATAAAAAATAATGAGAAATGAAGAAGTTCTGTTATTGGATTAGTTATGTTTACACTTTTCGGCGACCGAGGACCTCGGGCTTCGTTGTCCTTTTGTATGTTCGGCAGAAGACAAAGAATAGTATCCCTGGTCCGGACATGTGCTTTGGGCAATTATCGATAAAACACTGTACACAATACTTTCTATGTACTCACTTGGTCCGTAATGTAGTACTGGAGGTAAGTGGCGAATCCTTCGTTCAACCAGACGAACTCCCACCATCTTGGGCTAACCAAATTTCCAAACCATTGATGAACAAATTCGTGGGTTATGGTTTTTGCTATGTTCTCTTTGACGCTATTCGGGGTGACGTCTTCCTCGTAGAAAAGGTTATTTTCCCTTAAATGCAAATGAATAAATGTATGATTTAAAGGCACTCGATGTGGCTTCACAAAATATTATTCAAACGAATAGCCCATATGCATACGCAAAATAATTTGTTTTACAGATAAATGAAAAAACCGTGTAAAACATTTCAAAATTTCAGCTTTTTTTACGCCTCAATGGTTGTTTGAAGTGTCGCATCCCTTTTTCCCCCTCTCTTGAAAGAAGTTTGAGTGGTTTGAAACACTCCAGCTGCCGCCAAAATTACCTATAGGTGACCAGGCCCCAGTTCTCCATAGCACTAGGATTAAAATCCATGATGGTGACTTGGTCCATCTTTGGCATGGTTTTAAAATATGGCAGTGCGGTGTACTGGTCCAACTGATCCATCGCCTTTATGCTGAACTTCAATGCGTACCTCGTGTGTTGTACAGAGTCTGATTTCGTATAAATTCGGAATTGGTTGGTAGGATCACTTTTATAGGAGTAATCGGAAACAATGAACGCCACCAGGTAAGTAGGCATTTGCTTGGTACGTTGGAAATAGGTTGTAAACGTGTTGCCATTGTCCGTCTTGTTCAATACCGGCATATTCGAGAGCACGGCCGTATAGTTTTTTAAATGTGTGATGGAAATATCGAAAGTCGCTTTATACATGGGTTCGTCCCAGCAAGGGAACACACGGCGCGCGTTGGTTGCCTCTAAGTGTGTCGTGGCTATGAACCTGTAACATTTCGAAATTTCCTTGGTGATCCCGATTGTTCTAACATCTTTCACAATACAGTAAGTCATCGATAATTGTCTATACCACGGGTCTGGCCAAAGACAATTATCGTGAAGGGATACTATTCTTTGACTTTTGCCGAACGTAGAACAGGACACCGACCTCGAGAGGCCTCGGCCGCCGAGCAGTGAAATCCGATACGGGGTCGGGTGTATCGGTGCGAATCACTACTAATCCAATGACAAAACTTCTTTATTTTTTATTATTTTTTTATGGAACTTTCACCAATATATTTGTGGCATTTTTCTAATGAAAATTATACCAAATATGATATAATTCCGATGATATTTACCCGTGTAAGATTTGCGAATTGTTCCGGTCAAGAGAACTGACTTGTATTATAAATAACCATGTACATGTCTGTATATGATCCGAATTATATCGTGTTTGGTATCATTTTAATCAGAAAAATGCCACAAATATATTGGTGTAAGTCTTATAAAAAAATAAGTAATAATAAAAAAGTTTTTTTATTGGCATTACTTTGTGAGGATAAGCGGGCCTTTCCCACACGCTGTCGTTCCTTGCATCCGAAACTTTCATCGTCCATTACACGGGTAAATATCATCGGAATTATTTCATATTTGGTATAGTTTTCATTAGAAAAATTCCACGAATATATTGGTGAAAGTTCCATAAAAAAATAATAAAAAGTAAAGAAGTTTTGTCATTGGATTAGTGTGGTCTCCTGGTCTCACACCGATCCGGTATCGGGTTACATTGCTCGGCGGTTGAGGCCAACGGAGTTTCAAGGCCCCTCACGGGGTATGCCCCTTAGTGGAATGGGTAGGCGACTAGACAATTATCATTTAGATATTTTAGACAATTATGGATGAATTACTGTATTCTTACGATCGATAAATAATCGAACATTTTCCAAGGTTCCATTTAGAATAACATCGCCGCAAAGTGTGTACGGAGTCTGTATTAATGTTTTCGGCGCTCGGGTTCGATCAATTGTTACTATTTAATAGCATGTTTGTATTTAACGACGTTTCGATCGAATTTTAGACCAATTTATATAATAAAATAACACCGAAGCGTCGTTAAATATATTGCAAACATGCTATTAAATAGTAACAATTGATCGAACCCGAGCGCCGAAAACATTAATACAAATTTCAACATTTTACGATCGATAAAAATTGAATAGTATACGGAGTGTCCGAAAAATGTATTTCCTTGAAAAAGTTGATCCCCAATGTTCTCTCCCGGGCTTTGTTAACTAGTTATTAACAAGAAACACGGACCAGTGAGAGCGCCTCGAGGAAGTAGAACATTTTTAGAACACTCTGTATTCTTAATTATTTTTTTACGGAAAATGTTACCAACGCGAATGCGACATTTTTCTGTTTAGAATGAAACCAAGCACAACGCAATTTGCAGAATATTTGCTCATTCAGTTTATGATCCAGTAGAACCTCGATTATCCGAATCCTATATTCTCCGTTATCATATTTAAACAGTTCAATCTAAAACGATCTATACAGAATTCATTGTTCAAATCAGTAACAATTTAATCTTTAGTGTAGTTAGATAGCTGTTCTATTATCAGAACACTCGCTTGTTAGTACGGATAATGGAGGTTCCACTGTACCGCGAATTAAACAAATAAGTATGATGCGAATTGTGTCGTGTTTGGCGTTATTTCAATCAGAAAAATGTCATGATTATATTGTCAGCAAAAATCTTTATCATTCAATCAATATTGTTTCGTAATTGCATAATCTTGATAATAAATATGGATATTGCATAATTGACAAAAAGCGAACTTTTATTCGTCGACGGTTAAACGACGATTTTTTGGTTAAATTGAAATGTTCCAAACACTTATTTATTTATTAATGTCCATTGCAAAATTATTGCTATACAGACAGGCGTCGTATACTTACTTGGTTTCGTTGCCAACGACATATCTGCTTAAGTAAAATCCGTCCCCCGTGTCGTCCATCATACCAGAGAACATAATTTTAACACGATAAGTATTGCCTATAACGAGTTCCTGTCTGGAATAGATGATCAGTATGTCCAGCTCATGATCGATTTTAATTTCGGTTATCGGGGTTCCAATTAACTCAATGTCCTTTATGTGCAGATGTTTTTGATGCAGCACTAGAACTGAACTTGTTTGCTTCATAATGAAATCAATAGTTACTGTTCCATGGAACTCATCCTCCGCAATATTTGGATGCAGGTGGAGCTCATATGAAATGGGTCGGCTGATGTCCGGAATTGGGAATGTTGCGTCAGTGCCGGTCCAGCTGACCGACGAGAGCACGAGCAGTAACAACAGCGCGAGTGCTGTCATTTTGAATCGCTTTGGTATCAAAGCTCTATGTTACGGAAGATCTCCTCCTACGATGATCCTGTTTTGACAGAAAGCGTCTGTTAGATCTTTCATTGAAATCGCGACGCTCCTGCGAATCCTTTTTAACAGATTAAGTCAAGTGAAAATTTTAAAAATAACAGAAAGAATAGTAATTCTGGATAATTATTTCGATACTGTCTCTATTAGATCTAGGAAATATAGTTAGTTTGCATGTTAATTAAATTTAGTGAGGAATTTAGATTCTAAATTCTAAATTTAGAAGATATTTTCAGAATATTTTGAAGTCTGAAATTTTTGGTTTCCACTTTCTCAAGGGTCAAGGTCGCGATCGATGCGGTTGACGCGGTCGTCGCAGTTATGAAAAAATACACGGGCACGATCTAAGCACGCGCACAGAACCGAGATAAAGCTTAGATCGCGGTTTAAAAATTTTTTTTCATGTAGTAAAAAATCTATGTCGTCTAGTCCTTTAAAAAGTGTGCCGATATTATTTTGATTTGCTGTATCAACGAAATATACTCTAACATTTTACATGATTACAATACAATGATATTCGATAAGACAATAATCATCTTTATGTAATTTCTCCATTTTTTTGTAATAATTTCATCGCCCACTATACTATATCGCAGTGTTATTTAAACTGTGTTCCACGGAACCCTGGGATTCCACAAAATGGCCGAAAGGATTCCATAAACATACATAAAATATTCAAAATAATACTTTTGAAACTTTTATTATGCTATAATAAAAGAATACCAAAACGTTTCTCTTAATATGTACTATCTACATTGTGAATATTCTGGGGTTCCACAAAATGTCCTAAACGGTTTCATAAACATACATAAAATATTAAGAATAATACTTTTAAAACTTTTTTTATAGTATAATAAAAGAATATTAAAACGTTTTTCTTAATATTCTATTGTTTATGATTCCGGGTTCGGCGAAATAATTTTATACTCACAAGGGTTTCTTAAATTGACAAAGTTTGAAGACCACTGCTGTATAGCATTCAATTAAAAAATATTAAGAAAGTAGGATTTCTAATGCTAAATACCTTCACACGTTTTATCCCTCCGTGGATGTCGTACGCGAGGGATAATAATTCTTTTTAAAACACCTTCCCGATTAATTTACATGCTCCCATTCGAGAATATAGTTTCTTGCCACTGCGCTTAACTAAACGGATATATCACTGATAAGAGTAAACACAGCTTACAGCGAAGAAGTGGAAAACAAGAGAGTGTCCTTTTGCTCGATCGCGTCCGATGCCTGATTAGCACTGATCGATTGTGAGAAACGTCCTTTCAATACCGTCTTCACATACTTTTCAGAAACCCAACACAAAGGATTCGCCCGATTATGTCAACGATAATTGATTCGAACTGTATTTCGCGGTCACGATAACGTACCTCGCTAAACGACGAGTTCCTATGTGGACTAACGCCGTTCAAACCTCCATATATGTAATTGTTTCTATTTTAAATACCAGTTATTAACAGAGACTATTGCTGGCACATGTTTAATCTTATCAATGGAATCTGTTTACGACGATCTATGCTATTAGGTGTATCAGTGGGTAAATGATAGCGGTCGAACAATTTTGCAAACTCCTCTTCAGCGTTTAAATGGGCCGTTTAAATCAGATATGAAATGTCTGTATTGTACGGTGTGTGTTTATCAATATCGATGGAACAATGTTGTGCTGTATCACCGTTATTCTTTGACTCCTACCTGCTAAACGATCAATTTCAAAATAATCTTTTTAATTTTCTTTTAAATTTTAATTTTACATAAACATCCGCTGTCTAGTTATAAGAGTTCGATAATTGCAATATTTACATGCATGTTTTCCTCTTTCGTTGGAATTTGTGGTCAATACAGGATATAAATGTTTATGTAAATTAAAGTAGGAACGATAATTTATTTAGAGAATCATCTATTTCGATTTCGATATGGGGCCCCAAAATAACAATTTTCTGCATCAACTACAAAAGCTGAGAGTTGCATAGGAAATTATTTTTTTTCACACAAATTTGAATAATTGGATATTGATATGACAACGCAAATTCTTCTATCTATTTTCCTATATGTATGTTGTGTTACTTATATCATAATTACACAGCGGATTTTATGTATTTATGTCAAAAATTATGTAAAATTTTAAATAGTAAAATCATTAGAAGAACTGAAAAATACAACTTCATAGAAAGTTCAATTTTATACTGCTGCAGTACATATATGTTTTCTAATTAAGGTAAGATTAAATGCAATGTTACTATTGACAATGTTATGCTAGTTAAAATTATATACTTTTTAGATTGCGGATTCTATTTATGATAAAAATGAATAAATTAATTGCAAAATTGCAAAGGCATTTAAAACATTTAAGGAAGTTGTCGGTCCTGTAACTTGCAATTTAAAAATCCACATAATAATATTAACAAAATCAATGATAGAAATCACATTTCATCGAATATCTAAAAAATTGATTACTCTTAGCTATTTTTTTCGTAAAAATGTTTAGCGTAATAATTTTGTAAATCCTTTTTTAAGAATCTATGCAATCGTAAAAGACTATTGCGTTAAATGATGATAGTGTACGAGTATAATATTTGTTATTGCTGAATGCGGAGGATTGGGTACAGGAACTCGAATAAAATTAATTACATTTTTCTTCATTTTTATTTACCGAAACCATGTGCAAAGGAAATTTGATGGACAAACATTTTTTTTCAATTAGATATCCACCAGCTGCTTAAGAGTATCCGCGATTATGGGCGAATATTTCTGTGTCCATTTCACATTTGCCGAAGAGACAGCGATAGCCTGTTTCGCGGTCGTCAACACTTCGTCGAGTCCCTCAGGATTTTCCTCGACAAACTTTCGTAACTGGAAAATAGAGATGTGAATTGTGCTTAAACTGTAGATTTAAAAGCAATCATATGCTACGCAAAATTTCCAAATATCAAGCACATTTGCAGTAGATCCAAAAAGTATTTAACTATTTTCCATTCTCGAAAAATTGTCGGCTTTTTCAACAATTTTGACAATTCGAGATATCGAATTTTTTATCGAATTACTTTACTACATGATATGCAAACAATATTTTGAATCACTTGCAATGGTCGGAATTACAGAGAAAATATTCAAAGATGTTGTTTACTATAAATGTGGTCCAATATAAAAAATTTCAAAAATTCCTTTTTGTAGATCTGTGTCAATTATACATATTCTGAAAATTTCATCAAAATCGGTCAACGTTGCAATGAACTACAAACGTTGAGGGTGATGAAAATTGCAATTTCTATAACTGTAATAAATCTAAGGATTTAGCATCTTCGATATTGATGAAATTTTCAGGATCTGTACAATTGACACAAATATACGAAAAGTATTTTAAAAATTTTCAATAAAACATAAAGAAGTTGTAAAAAAAACCTTTACTATTTTCTCTGTAATTCCCACCAATTGCAATTTTTGAAAACAACATTTTCACGTAGAAAACTAATAGTTCTAACTTCACAAAAAATCCAAGTCCCATGGTCGTATATTAAATAGCTATGGTGACCATAGTATGGTCTTTTAAAAAGTCTGCCGATATTATTCAGAATCACGAAAATATTAGTGACGAATACCTGCTCTGCTTGCTTCTCCGATGTAATCGCGTTCCCGATCGCTGTGACCACTTTGCCCAGAAAAACGTAATCTTTCCTGAAACGATAGAAAATCATGTTTATCGCGAGACAGCAACGAGCCGGTGACAATGAGGATACTTGTCGCAGGTAGCGTGTGTACTTACGAGCTGATTAGTTTTTGTAAATTTTGTCTCAAGTACTGGAGTACGCGATCGACGTTCTCCGGTTCTCCGTTCAAAACAGAGTTGATTATAACGATTCTGTATTGTTTGCGGACCGTCGATTTCTCTGATAGCGTCATCGCGAGATATCTACATTAAAAGATTACATTAAAGATGCAAAATAATGTTACACTCTTGTGTAAATCTTTAATTTCTCGAAGACTACACATAATTTCTGAATGAAACGCACAGTATCATAATTAAACTGCGGACGTCGAACTAAAAATTGTCTGCCCCAGTTGCAATAAACTGTAGTAAAACGTAAATCTATTTTCTTAACATGTCTGATAGATTGAAAATACCAAATTCTTCTGTTTTTACTGACTTCTGTCGTAAATGCATAAAATCCTAATTACTGGATTTCGATCACTCTGAAATATGTTCTCCACGTCATTGTTCTCAACATACAGAACAGATGCCAACAATACGTTTTTGTTAAACTTTTACGATTGATATTTTGATAAAATTTTGAACTGCTTTCGGAGAATACGATAAATAATAATTTGGATCATTCGACTTCCGATTATCCTATTATCAGTAGAAGTGTTGGTTACCATAACTTCAACGATAGTACGTGCATCGATAACCTACTGATCTATCAAATGCGGATTTCTGGTACAGCCAAGTGCTTTCAATAGTAGCTCTTGCTCGGTGTGCAGATCGGTTATCAACCAAATTGCCAACATCCTGTACCAGTCTTTATCGCTGCCACTGCGTATCCCTTCGCCGTAGACAAAGCTTCTGGTATCTTGCGATATCCTGCACAATGCATCACGAGGCTGTTGTAATGTCGACTGTATCGACAGTGATGATGAGCACAACAGAAACTTGATTAATTATAATTGAAATTTCTTTTCATTGAAATTTTTTTTGAAAATTATCTTTGTTACTAGTACTCGGTTAATAAAATCAGACGAGGCATTTTGAGGGGTAATTCTGACACACATTGTGACGCAAACAAGTCTGAATCTGGCGACTGAAGAAAAGCTTCAATCTACGAATTTATAAACAGATGAGAGGGCGCAGCAAAAATGTATTTTATTGAAATTTCGTTAACTTTTTATTATTAACGTGTCGAATGTTTGAACACTGTCATTTTAAAGGAGAAACTTCAATCTTCAAATCTATACTGAATTCAGACGCGAAAAACAAATTGTATCGTCTCAAAGAATAAATCATTGATCAAGAATTGATGAAAAAATTGAAATGTTACATACTGTTCGTTCATCTTCCACTTCTCAAACAGAGTTTGAGACATCCTTACGCAGTGAGAGTTCCGCATCAAACAGGAAGTCGATAAAATTAGTTCCCGTTGTAATTTCGTCACCACATTATCGTCTGCGGATTCATCGAAACTTAATCGGCTGTAGATCGGATCCAATAAACGTTTCACGTGATTCTGCGGTAAAGTAGTATGAGTTCGTTAAAAAAAACATGGTCAATGGATTGCTAAATAAAGAATGACCTGCAGCAACATTAGTTTCGTACTTCCTAAAAAGAACCGCCGTCTGAAAGACAATTTAAAAGTCGCATTTTGCACATTAGTTGGTAAGTGTTTCGTTAAAAGGTCATTCGAATCAAAAAAGCTTGACCAGTATTTTGACACGCTTTTCTTTCATTGCTAGGTCCAACTAGCGAGCCTTCTTCATTCTGCTAAGGTCAGAAGTGACGTTCCCTCACTATTTGACGGGGGAGTCCCTACCGATCTTTAAAAAGTAGTCGGTATATTTTGCCTTGTAAAAATAATATTACATTTGTTTGAACATTTAGCGGTTCACATTATAATACCTGCTCTACTAAATATTAGGGGGACCGAAAAGTAATAATTTGCCTTGTAAAAATAATAAGATTATATTTATATGAACTTCTAGCGGTCCATATTATAATATTTGCTCTACTAAATATTAGGGGGACCGAAAAGTAATCAAAATTGGCCTTGTAAAAATAATATTACATTTGTTTGAACATCTAGCGGTTCATATTATAATATTTGCTCTACTAAATATTAGGGGGACCGAAAAGTAATCAAAATTTTTTTTCACTAGCGAAAAACATTTATTTATTAAAAAAAAATCTTAAATTTTAATCAACAAAATAATTTCCATCAGTTTCTAACACTTTTTGCCAGCGTAAAGGCAGTTGTTCGATTCCCTTTTTAGAAAATTCCTTCGACACAAACTAACTGTGAATGAGCTGATCGAAGAAATTTTGATTACTTCTCGGTCCCACTAATATATTTACTTGATCATTCCCCAGGAAAGCATCCTTATAATCTCAATAATCGTGACACAAACAATCTAGAACCGGTCATTTGATCGGTGGTGATACGATTAACCTTCCCCTTCTACAAAGCGATTGTCCACGCTTACGCCGCGACCCGGTCATGTGACACGTTTCTGGCAGAGAGGGGGTAACATTATCCCCTCGATTCGTATTCCCTCCCCTCATCTGGCGGCTCTGGGTCGTACCACCAGTAGCGGCATTTGTAGTAAGGCTAAATTCATATAGTTTTGCGGGTTTGAGGTGGGTGGAGAACCAGGACCGT
The DNA here is from genome assembly GCA_028454225.1 of Lasioglossum leucozonium. Lineage (NCBI taxonomy): Eukaryota > Metazoa > Arthropoda > Insecta > Hymenoptera > Halictidae > Lasioglossum > Lasioglossum leucozonium. The sequence goes on from CM052209.1 coordinate 2,177,364, forward strand.
CATATCAAGGGGGCGGAGCCTTCGAAAATCGGCCGAAACGAGAATTTCTTGCTAACCTCTGGCTAAGTAGTGGGGGAACGTACTGATTGATGGACCGTGTGACTCGTGACAAGTTGTCAGGCCTGAAGTACACGATATAAGTAACATTTCGGTCCCGTTTTCGCGTATATCGAGACAACCAGTGTTTCACTTACCTGGAAGACCTGGTGCACCTTCGGTTCGCTTCTCAGCATTTTGTCCAGAACTCTGAAATTGTTAACAGCCGCGAGCCAAGGTTCGTAGTCAAGTTCCTGGGACAAGTAACTCGATAGATTGAAGGGAATCGAGTAATCTATATATCCAGCTTTTGCCAAGTTGAAAGCATTATCGATCAGGGAAGCTCTGTTCACTCGATGTATCTTCTTGAAGTCTTTCGATGTCAATGAATCGATAAGCATTTTCCAATTCTTCTCGTCGTAGTTCACTCGGTAATAGCCAATTTGTTGGACGTTGAAGATCACCCAATCGTCGGGCGAAAATGGTCCGATAGTCAAACTTTCGTCTCTCGGTTTCAGCCAATCCTTCGCGGCCGTGTACGAAAAGTCAGCCGGCAACGACTCAGTCGCAAAATTCAGCGGTATCCACCACTTGTACATCTTACCGGTCCTGTCACACTGATCGACGCTCTGGCAGAATCGTTCTTGAGATATTGAGACTGTGTTTTGATCGTAATTTCGTGTCACAGTTACTAAAGGGAAACATGGTTGATCCGTCCAAGAGTCCATTACTTGTTTAATCGAAATGTCTGTTCGTAGAGAACCAGACTTGTCCGCGGCGAACTGCAGGTGTTCGTATAGGTCGTTCGGTGTAGCTGCTCTGTACGATCTGAATCATAAACATATTGTGTAATTAAACCATAACTAACCTGTGGGCTGAGAAAAATATGAAAGTTTCAGAGGATACTTGAAACTGAAATACCTCCATAAGATACACATATATGAATTTATTATTTCATTAATTGCAGCATATTGAAAATTGTGATATTTTGAATGTGTTAGAAAAGTAATAAATTTATTGATTAATAAACTTTATGTTGCATTTAAAAGGTACTCACATATTTTTTAAGTAACTTTGTAAGCCATTTTGAAACGCTGAATCCCCAATCACATTAGCAAGCATGCGAATCACTGATGCCCCTGGTATAATAATTAAATAATAAAACGCAATAATTTTAGCTATATCACGAAATATTACAAGTTAGATTTTTAATTAATGATTAATTCTGACACTTCACGGTGTCTTAAATAAATTAATATCTAATAAATATCAATTTATTAATCATTGCATTTTTCGAAAGATTTCTTTGAGATTTATTGATAACTGACATTCGTTCAAATAAATATTCATTTTCACTCGATCATTTTTTCCGAAAACTTTTTTAAAATAACTGTTATTTCGGACCCCTGTTAACGATGGCCTTGACTTCTGCACCAATTGTTCCTTATTCTATTTATTCCCATGACATTTATAAATAATGTCATACAGTGAAACTCCGTTCATATGAACGCACGAAAATGAAAGAAAAATCATAGTCAGTAGTGTCCTATCATACAGGGTGTCCCGCGACTCATGGTCAACCGATTAGGTAATTCTACATGTAAACATGATTGGAAAAAAAGAATAAAATTTTTTCCTGCGTGTCTTCGTTTTCGAGAAAATCGACTTTGAAAATGCTGAAAATACACGTGCTTTTGAAAAGGATCGTTTGACGCGTCTGATCATGATCGACCTATTTTACTTCCTGCGTATGGTAGAGCACGCGATCCCGATGGATCTTTAAAGTCGATTTTCTCGAAATCGAAGACTCTTCGTAGGCACTGGACAACGAGCGTAGCCTAGATTTTGGACAACGAAAGAGCTTTTACTGTACATGGTATGTAAGCCAAATTGTAGCGTCTTTCACCTGATCCAAATCGGTCAGGCTACCAATGGGAATCTAATTGAAATCCTTGAACATCATTTCGTGCAAGTTTTATCCTACAAGAGAGAACATGTTGAGTCGCAAAGAGCAGGGCCGGCCCAAGGCACGATGCAAGTGCTGCACACCATCAGGGCGCCTTACAAGATTATTTTTTAAAATAAAATGTGTGCTGTATTCACAATTTTTCTTATCTTTATTACCCGAAAATGATCGACTATTATCTTCAAAAAATATAGGAGGGGGGGGGGGACGTTACAAAAGAACGACGCTAGGGTCGGCCCTGGCAAAGGGTGAACATTTCATAGCACCTTCTTGTCAACATAGTCAATATTGTCACATTGTCCAAGTCTGGCCAAACGTACCTTTCTTGTATGAAACAAAATCCAAGACAGCCATGATGCTGCTAGGACTGCCCACGTCCCGGCCGTTCATGACTCTGCTATGATTCGCGGAGTCCAGGAGCAGCGTTGGCTGCAGCATGTCGACCACGAATTTGTCCATCATGTTCCAGCTCGGTTGCACGAAGGACAGAGCGTAGTATTGGAAATAGGAGGCGAAGCCTTCTTTCAACCAGGCCACGTTCCAGAAGCTAGGCGTGACGAGGTTCCCGAACCAGGTGTGAGCATATTCGTGAGCCATAGTGGTGGACCCGTCGTACATGTATTTCGTCGGTGTGACGGCCTTCTCGTGCAACACCACCGACTCTCTGTACGTGATCATGCCCCAGTTCTCCATCGCGTTGAAATTGAAATCGGGCACGGCGATCTGGTCCATCTTCGGGATCGGATTCTCCACGCGGAAGTAGCTCTTCAGAAAGGAGTAGATCGACGCGCCTTGGTTCAACGCGTCAGTGCCCCGACGATGCATCGACTCTCGCGTCCAAATTTTCAAATTTTCCGAGCTCGCTGATGTCTCCGGCACGAAATCGTGGACTGCCCAGCCCACGAGGTACGTGGACATCCTCGGGGTTGGTTGGAACGTGGTCAAATAATAGTTTGTGTCGTTTCTGTGACTGGGCGGAACAGAGCAGGTATCAATATAGCGAAGCCTTGATCTAAGAAAACGGGAACCGCAGAATTTCTTAATTTCTTAATTATCCCTGTTATATTAAGGCAAGTACGAGTATGTCTAGTTTCGAAATAAAATATTTTTTCTTTTTAGTGATTCATTTCGAAATATTTCTGATAAATTCGATAATACCGGTTAATAAACAATGGTTTATTTACTGTATAATAGCCAACATGTTAATGTTAGAAATGACGACTTGACGAGCGTCGTGTCCCTTCTTTTGTGTAAAAAAAGACTGTGTAAAAACTGTGCAATTCCAATTCTCAATGTTGCATTAAGAACCAAAACTGTTTATTTATAAAATTTCTATTCGCGGTTACTCTTATATTATTGCCCTATTGTTAATAAAAGTTGCCTTACAGTTTTTTCATGGACACGTGTGTTGATTATTAATCTTAAAATCCCATACATAGTGCTGCTAATAATCGGTTACTCATGCATTGAGTTAACATTTGTATAGTTGATACATCCTTCTTTCAGGCATACATTCAATTTGCAGGTTAAAAAAGTGTATATACCGGTTGAAACAGGCAGGAAGATGTTGGAACTAATTTCTTTTGAAGGTTTTGAATGGAGTGGAGGATTTGAATGTTTGTTTTTCAAGAAAACAGGTGAGAATTTGTCCGGTGATCAGCGCTTGCAAAACTGAAGACGTCAATTTCTGAAGACGTCAAGAGAGTCATAAATGGATTAGCATACCTAGAAAACTTACGCATATTTCACTGTAGTTGCAATGGGAGTGTTGCTCGTAGCCAGTTGGTTTCCCACATGACCGATACGAAGGGTGAAAACGGCTTTCAAGTGGGGCTCGTCGAGACAGGGGAACGCTCGACGCGCGTACACAGGAGAGAATTGGGTGACCCCCATCCATCTAGAAATGATTTGCTTTTATCAAATACCGATAGTCTATCAGGAGATGCCATTGGGATTAATAAATTATCAACTGTTGATCTAATAGCCTAGGTCAGGCCTGTTCAACTCGCGGCCTTCGAGCCACATTGGGCCTTTCCCAATTGGTTCCCTCACTTCTTCATTTCGCTAAGGTGGGAGATGACGTTCCCCACTACAGTGTTTTCTCGATAAATGTCCCAAATATCTGGCGTATAATTATCCCAGAACTATCCCCAGAGTTGATTCAATGTAATCATAATAATTGTAATCATTAATCAGTCAATCACCGTCGAAATAAATCAGTAATTTGTAATCATTAATCAGTCATTTTTAAACCATTCTAAAGATGAAAAAACTGTTCGAATAAATCCGTTTTGAATAAAAAATTATATTAATATAAAAATTATATTAATTATATAAAGATACTTATTTAATTAAAACTTTCAAATAACGAACAAAGATAAAGTACATTTTACGATCGATAAAAAATTGAATATTTAAAGATAAAGTATCTTTTATTCGAATGGTTTCTAAATAATTATTTATCTAAATAATGCCCAACTCTGTTATAGTAAAATATAATCCTCGATCCGGACCACTGTACGCCAGTAGTGGGAGAACGGACCAATTGTTGGTGAGAACACGTGACGAAGAACAAGTTGGACAAAGATGCTTTAACAAATGAATAATTCGTTTACTTTGTTTCTCCGTTCCTGACGTACGAGCTTCTGTAAAATCCGAACACGTCGTCGCGCGCTTCGCCATCGAAGTCAAGTTCCAACACGTATATACCGGGTGTCAATTGTGTTGACAATTTCACGATGTGAAATTGTCTTTTTTTCTCCTGCAGATGAGCGGCAATTGGAATAGCAAATAAATTCGTTTCCCCGCTAGCTTGCCGGTGAAGCTTCGATTTCTCTTCCCGTATCGTTAAGCCATCATTATGAACGACGATGGTACTGGTCGGCTTAATTACTTCCAACGTTATCTTCACGCGGCCTTCATAATCGAAATCGTTTAATCCCAGTCGAGTGAATAACCGAAGGTCGTAAGAAATCGGTACGATCGCCTCGGGTAGTCTGTACGAGTTATGATCGTCGGCATTGCGGAGGTCGCCAGGGATCGTCGAGCCTGCCAGACGTTCACTGTTCACAACGAGCAATAATAATAATGCGAGAAAACACTGTATAGATGTCATGGTGTCACAATTTAGATGGACATCACAATCCCAAAAAAATCTTTGTCACCAAATAGTTAGTAAGTTAACACTTTATTGACCGCTAGCCTATTAATCGGCTTTCCGATTGCCAACGCTTATCGACCGCTAGCCTATTTATCGGCTATTTATGAATGTTAGTTCCCAAGGTCCTTTATTATATAAAATAAATGCAAAATAAAGTATAAATATCAATAAAATTACACTCCTTTGAAACAAAAGGAATAAGCACAACACAATAAATAGCGAAAATTTAGCCGATACTGGGGGTAAATGCGCGGCGGACTAAGCCGGTACTAGGAGTAAATACGTGCGACAAAGCCAGTACGTAGTGAGTGGCAGCCTCAAAAAACGACCGGTCGATAAAGTTTTAATAAGTCACAAAAAGTTAGTAAGTTAATAAGTCACAAATGGACATCACAATCACAATCCAAAAAAATCTTCGTCACGAAATACTTAGTAAGTTAATAAGTCACAAAGGTAACAGCGATACTAATTATTTTTATCGTCTGCAGCTACTTTATCTTTATCGATGTGTAAGATAAGTGTTCCCCACTTAGGCTACTTTCTCGTGGCGATGTCGAGGCAAAAGTAGGCAACCATAATACTGACCGCAATGGAGGCTCTTCTTGATTAACGCGAAGGAAGATCAGAGATAATTTTATTATACATGTCAATTGATTGAAACACGCACACACATGTTCATATAAGAATATTTTACATGAAGTCGATACACATACATACATTTTTCGGTAGCCTGTACCCTAATCTTCATCGTTTTCCCCACCGGACCGGTTAATTGTTACACGATGCAATAAAAAAAATGTAGTTATGTACCAAAAAACATCGATGACCTTGACAACTCCGAAAAAAATGACTCTCGGAAAAAAAATTTTCGTGCCAAATATTTGGTCCGTTGACACCATGCACATTATGTAACAAATAATTTTTGCATCACAATAACCTGAAGAAATATTTAGGTGTTCTTATTTAAACGGACCACCCTGTATACGTTTGGAGGTTGAGAAAATCGCGTTTCTTTTTTAGACAGTTTACTATACTTAATATTCTATCCTCGACTGTATTTTTAGCATACTATTCATAGCAATAAATTAAAAAGATCCACACTTTTGGCATATTTGGAACAGTCTCGTTTTATTTACAGTCAATTAAGAGTATTGAATATCCATTATTTTGGCAGGATTTAATATTGGATCTTCTATAATAATTTATAAACACTTAAACAGTCATAAATATTCGGTCATCACGTTTCTAAATGGTATTTTGTCGTAGCGTGCGAGAGGTTTACAACAATATTCTTAATAGTATCGTGTCATGAATATTGAGAAGATCAGAAGAAACGACGCGAACGTGAGATTAGTGCCGCTCGAGCTGAAAAATGTTTCATTACTAGCCAGCAATTCATAGATTATATGTTCGAAGGTTGAGATCCGTTCAATATTTTTCTTCATTTGTTCCTGCGTACTCTTCCTGAGATCTTTCGAAGTACCTCCGTAGAACATGAGTTTGCACAGCTGCGAGAAAAAAACAATTAGGAAACGAATTACAAACTGTATTTCCAAAATACACGCCGAAAAGCAAAGTGCAGAGTGATTCAGTTTAGTGTAGCAAGTAAGTAACTTGCAAATTATTTGGTACATGAACAAATGGTTGTAACGAAAGTAGCACTTCACGTAATAATTAATTTTTTCTTGTTTCATGATCATTCTGTCATTGCTCATTGCTTGCATTAAAAATCATTTAAATATCCGAGGAAGTATTAGCTTTTTATCCCGTATATCGCTACAGTTTTCTAACTCTTTCTTCAAGATTAAAATTTACAATTTACAACAAAAAAAAATCTCAATAAAAAAGCGAAGCAAAAATAAAATTACTTATTACACGGTATGCTATTAGCGATACCTTTTCGTTTCAACCATTTCTACGTATAGCAAATAATTTACAAGTAATTTAAAAATTGTATTGTAGAATGTGCTTATGCTTTGAATGTCATCTTTTCTTGTTATCAATTATTCCAACCAATGAATAATTACTGTACCCTCAGATATTGTTGGTTATCCATAATTGCGGAAGCAATTGCCGTTGCACTGTTTGATATATATTTCACATCATGCCTGCAACAATAAAAATATTATCGAATCAAGAAGTTGACGCCGGTATACGGTCGATATTCACACTCACATTTCCACCAACCGCCATCGTGCACTTTCAAGTATTTGCAGAACAATCTCAACGCCCGACACATTACTATTAGCAATGATACCTCTGACCGCCAATTCGAATTTTATATCCGTGTCTGGTGCCGAGGCGATCACCAGGAATTTTTCGAGAATCGTGTGGTTAGTAGAGCAACCCATAACTTCGAGTGGACTCTTCTCCACGTTTATATCGTATACGGATTCTGACAGCTTCTCTAGAACGTCATCCCACACCTCCTCGCTGGCGGTTCTCAAACCAGTGCAAACGATAGTGTCCGCCAGATCTATGTCGAGACTGCAATATATCATCGATACTAATACAGTAATTCATCGATAATTGTCTATACCACGGGTCTGATCGAAGACAATTATCGTGAAAGGATACTATTCTTTGACTTTTGCCGAACGCAGAACAGGACACCGAAGCTCGAGAGGCCTCGGCCGCCGAGCAGTGAAATCCGATACTGAATCGGGTGTATCGGTGTGAATCACTACTAATCCAATGACAATACTTCTTTATTTTTTATTATTTTTTTATGGAACTTTCACCAATATATTCGAGGCATGTTTCTAATGAAAATTATACCAAATATGATATAATTCCGATGATATTTACCCGTGTAAGATTTGCGAATTGTCCTGGTCAAGAGAACTGACTTCTATTATAAATAACCATGTACATATCTGTATATGATCCGAATTATATCGTGTTTGGTATCATTTTAATCAGAAATATATTGGTCAAAGTGTCGTAAAAAAATAAGTAATAATAAAAAAGATTTATTCAAATACCTAATATACTAATACGGGATGAATCACCTAACTTTGTATCTCAAATATCGTTGTTGTTTTTAATGATACATCACACGTATCTTAAGGACAATTGGGTCACTCACACGATGTCGTAAAAATATTTGTTTTTATTTCTATTCGAGATCTCAAGGTCAGCTTCGTTCTTTTAAACGGGACCACCCCTTTTCAAACGCCTATGACGATGGACAATTTCATTGGGAATTCAGCGAGTACAATTGCTCAAGGTCATTCAAGGTCACAGGCAAAGGAAACGTCCCGTTTAGAAAAACGAAGGTGACTTTGAGATTTGTAACAAAGGTAACATAAAAATAAATATTTTTATGACTGAACCATACAATTAATTAATACTGAAGTATTATGGAAACAAAATTAAATTAAAATTAACATTTGGATCATATTTCTACTTTTTCAAAATTAAATTAAAATTAACATTTGGATCATATTTCTACTTTTTCAAAATTAAATTAAAATTAACATTTGGATCATATTTCTACTTTTCGTTTAAAACTTACCGATGGTTTGGATCATAGAGCCATGCGTTGAATTCTTTACGAGCATAATCCACGCATTCCTCAATGTCCGCCATTAGACAACCCCACTTCATCGCGTGCGCTTTCAGGATTTTCGTGGGGTGATCGTCCTTCGAGGAAGCCTCGTACGTCATCTTCTTCGTCAGGCCTCGCATTATGTACCTGAGGTAATGCTGAAAGGATTTATAAAGAATATTGCTCCGGGGTCCAAATAATCCATACGAAAAATGTTATCACAGGAGAGAGGGACTGCTTTGGAAAACCACGAATATAATCGAACGTTTTTAAATTAACAACAAAAATGCTTTATCGTTTGAGGAAGCAAAAGAAGTGAGATGTAAAAGCTATAATTGGTGTTGAATTTATTAATTTAAGCATTCGATGGGCCATCAATAGATTTTCAATCTACAAATATGAGTATACACAATTCAAAGCAGTGGTCCTATTAAAAAAATTTAAGGACATTAGTGTATTAATTTCAATTTACTAAGAGTTTAGTAAGAGACAACAAAAATTTTTTTATTTGGCTCCTATGTTTTGCAATCAATGCAAACATTTTTTATTTTGCATGAAGATCCGCTATCTAGTCATCAATTATGTCACAAGACGAAACGTTCTGATCATCATTTGTGGCTTACCATTAGTTATCTAGGTTTAATACATTTATCTTTTCAAAAATTGGTGCAAAAGTGATATCTCTCCGTCTTTAATGATCGTTTAAACATGTTTAAACAATCATAATGTATTAATATTGGATATCACAGTATTCGGGAAAGTCTAAGGAATCTTTTGCTGTAAAGATCAATTCAATATCTTTTATAATAACATCACAATATTTATTCAAAGTTGAAAAATATATCTTTTCAAACTCAAATTTCTCAAAAACTGTGCGTCTAGGAGAGAAATTCAGATTCGGAATCATCGCAAAAAACTCTATAAGAATTGCATAGTGAGAATCGAAATCCCCCAAAAAAGTCAGCGCGAACACAGTAAATTAAGAGCGAACATATTCATCGGTTATTGATTGTTTTTTGCATCCAGTTTTAACATTCTAACGAAATAAAGAGGATCGTCTATAATTCGGTCTCCGATCATTATCCACACGTGTGATCGTACCTTGAACATATGATAGTGCTTGGAAGGGAAGATCACGTCACTCCAGTAATCCAGATGTTTGAAGGCAGTCATCCACGGGATGTAATCTATTTCATGAGTCAAGTACAACGTGAGAGACAGTGCAGTCTCGTACTTGGTGAAGTTGTAGCGAGCCATTATCATAGAGTCGTCTATCAGTTGAGCACGGTTCACCGGATGTATGTGATGTATGTTGCTCTTCAAGTACTTCGACAAGCTTTGCAATATTTCATCATCGTAGTTTACACGGTAGTAACCTGCAATATGACACGTCGGAATATGAGCTGCGAAGTTGACGAGCGAAGGGCATAACCGATTAAGATGGTCAAAACTGCCCTTAGAGGTTTTTCAATGACTATTGAACCATTCGAAAGCTGACAAAGAAAACCCCTCTGAGTAAAAGAACCCCGCACAAATCATATGGAAAATCTATCCCGGTTAAATCAGTTGGATTTTTTATATGTTGTAGCTTATGATCTACTGAACAAAAGATGTAATGGGCACAAAGTTCAATAATGGACAGTTATCGAGTTATAATCAGTCAAACATAACAAACTCGAGCTGCCGAATACTCAAATCTCGGGAGTATTTACTTTTTTGAAAAATGTTTGAAACAAAAATAGTAGCGTTTCACAAAATCTGTTAGGTGGTGTCATTATTTTTTAATTTTCAATGACCTTGAAAAGGTCTGTGAACAAAAATCTTTCACAAAAATCTTTGCGTGTCACAGCAGAGATAAGGACCCCACCGTTCGTCACTCACGGGAGTGGGGTGGCGGAAGTGGGGGTGCGGCAAGCGTGTAAAGTAAATATACTTCTCGAGACTTGAGTATTCGGCAGCTCAAATTTGTCATGTTTGACTGATTATAACTCGATAACTGTCCATTGTTGAACTTTGTGCCCATTACAACATATAAAAAATCCAACTGATTTAACCGGGATAGATTTTCCATATGATTTGTGCGGGGTCCTTTCAGCCCTCTTTCCGCTCAATTTCCGCTCTCTGGTGCTTTCTAAAATTCTGAAAAAATGTGGCATATTTCGGGTCCTAAGGCGTATTTTATAGAATTTTTTCAGATTTTTCTGTTGCAAACTGTGTTTGTGAAAAATGAAAAACCCCCAAAACTTCGGAAAAATGCAGATTTCTCATTCGTCCCTAGTCTCAATTTGACAAATTCTATTGACGCAGTCTAATAATGATAATTACTTTTCATACCGCACGTACCTGTTTGTTGCTTGTTCACAAGAATCCAATCCGCCTTCGTTTCCAAAATCGTCAGATCCTCTTCTTCCGGATTCATCCAATGGGTCGGCGTAGTGTCCGCGAAATTCAGATTAATATTGGTTGCATACGAAATGGGTATCCACCATCTCAACTTGTTATTAGTTTCGTAATATAAGAATCGTCTTTGACTCAGCGAGTAGTGTCCAGGGCTGATCTTTTTCACGGTCACCACCGGGTATCCCGGCTGCGAGAACCAAGTATGAGCGATCTGCCAGAGGTTTACGCCGCCCCAAAGCTTATTCTCTCCAGCAGCATCTTGAAAGTGCCTGATCAGGTTACCGGGATCGGCGGTTTCGAATGAACTGTAAATATTATTAGCATATATAACTAAATTTCAATGATTTTTTTTTATGGAACTTTGGTTAATGGATTCGTGACACTGTTCTGCGTGAAATGAGACCAAACATGATATATATAATTCGGGTTATAATGTATGTTTGATCGTTCAATTGACGATAATATTACAGTAATGACGAGGTCTAAGCCATTTCTCGGATCTGTGAGCGCGCTTAGATCGTGGTCCAACACTATTTTTTCATTACTGCGTTGACCGCGTCAACTGCACCGCACAGTGGGCAATTCGCGCGAAATCGGCGACAAAATCAAAGAACTTTCGATAGAAATGAGATAGAGCGATGAAACTTTTTTAAAATTGTAGCTGAAACTTCGTAGAATATGAGAAAATAGGAAGATTATGGTACGAACGTTTTTTAACATTGATAAAATTTGTTAAGCTTGTACAATTTCAAGAAAATAGTGGTTTTTCAATACTACGCGCGGAAAAAATTATTTTAATACATGCTATATATCATTTCCCGTAGATTTTTTCACGCTGATTTCAAATCTGGTTTCAAAATTTGTCTACGACATCAGGATTTTGCAAAAAATCTATTTTTGTGACAAGAAACTAATGAATTCTTTTGATTTTTAGTGGCATTTTAATTAGAAAATTGCCAGAAATAAGTTGATGAAAGTCCCATAAAAAAATAAGGAAAAATAAAGAACTTTTGTAATTGGATTAGTAGTGGTTCACATCGATACACCCGACCCGGTATCGGATTACACTGCTCGGCAACCGTGACAGCTCGAGCTTCTAAGTCCCTCGCGAGGTATGTCCCTCAGTGGAATAAGTAGGCGAAGGGACAGTGATCGCTGAGAGACTTAGATCGCGACTAACTTTACTGTAGTACTTCTACGTAGGGCACAAGAATCTGCGTCGATTGGTGCAGTCAAAATCATAGATTTCTATTAAAAAAAAAAGATCGGTGGCCTTGAAAATACCGCAAAAGTGCATCAAAAAGGATAATATGATGTCACCTCATGTCGCCAAATTTCGTATCTTTAAATACAACAATGATATTCAGGTGTTCTGTTTCTTCTGACCCACCCTGTATACGAAAATGTACTGGAATATAGTATAATATAATTGTTAATTAAACGTACAAATACAATCTGAATTACCACGCGTTTAGGGTTCATTTCAATCAAATTTGTTGATGTATTGATGTTGTATATACTCACTACGCCTTCAAATAATTTTGCAAGGCAGTTTGGAAGACCTCTTCTGTCAAAACGTGGGAAAACATTCGAATGACGGATCCGGCTGAAAAAATGCGACATGCATCATTTTTTAATTTGGTCGTTTGTTATTTTCTACAACATTATAGTTTTCTGTAACATTATATCCGTCGCGGACTCACGGTCCCCACCATCAGTCGTCTGTTCCCCTATTACTTAATTCTTAAAAGCCCTTCTGGCAGTACTTTCGTTGACTCTGTCAAATAGGGGAACGTCGCCTCTCCCACCATAGTAGAATGAAGAAGTAGAACAGGCCAAATGTGGCTCGCGGGCCGCAAGTTAGACAGACGTACCACGTAATAAAATTTTCTGCGGCAAGTTAATGATTATTAATGCTTTTACCTTTCCGATACGCGATATCATCAACCATGTCGAAAATTTCTGACGTACGGGTTACCGGTTTGTGCATGGCATGCGCTTCCAATTCCCCGTCCGAGATGAACGCGCCCCATTGCATTGCCTCCACAGCAAACAAATCTTTGAAACGCCATGTTGGCTCCGCCTGAAAGCGAATACTGCTATGGTGATTTGTTGTTTTTTATTTAATTTTAGTTATAGTAGGTGTGCAAATAAGTCCCCTGCCCTACAATCATAACTTCTCACTGAATTCGAATTACTTCTCGATTGTGGTGTCATCTGAAAGAGCGTTCTTTTATTTTTAAGAAGAGTCGCGACGAGCGCTCTAAGAGTTTCCAGTCCTATGCAACAATTTCAAACAATAGAGCGTGCGAGAAGCATCATTTGCGTATCTGTTTACTCTTTGAATTCCAACTTGGGAAATCTGCTGTTGAAGCTACTGAAATGGTTTGTGCGGCACTGGCGGGTGGGGAGGGGGGGTGCTGTAGTGCCAAAGATTTAAAGCAGGAAATTTTAATTAATCCGAAAATGTATTGATGACTTCATTATCAGCAGCTGTCATTCTTCAGGGATGGAATTTATAATTTATTTACTAGGTGGGAAAAAGTTATTGAGAATGAGGGTGAATACTTTGAGACGTAATCTTGTACCTGTTTTATGTAATAAAATCTCGAATTCGGGAAATAACTTATTTACACACCTATTAATTAACGCCTACAAGCATTTGCTTATTTTAATGCATATACACGATACTTTATATGTACTCACTTTGTCCGTGATGTAGTATTGAAAGTAAGTTGCCAATCCTTCTTTCAACCATAGGAACTCCCACCAAGTTGGGGTAACCAAATTTCCAAACCATTGATGTGCAATTTCGTGTGCTATGGTTGTTGCTGCATCCTGTTTGACGCGAAGTGGTGTGACGCCTTCCTCGATCAAAAGGTGCACTTCCCTTAAGCGTACATGAAAAAATTTATGATTTAAACCCTCCCAATGTACTTTTACAAAATATTGTTCGAACGAATGTTTCATCTGCATACGCAAAATAATTTGTTTTATAGACAAATGAAAAAACCGCATAAAACATTGTCTTTTATATTGTCTCAAGAATATGAAAAGTGTCGTCGAATGAATTAATTTTCTGGCGAATTAACTGAATGAATAAAAAATGTTATATTAGGAGTAGGCAAACAACGTTAATTTTTATAAAAGATATGAAAGAGAATGTCGTCAGAAGCATGCGCCACAAGAAATGAATGTTTTCAAAAGTTACCGACAATTTCGGTTTTTTTTTTTGCGTAAATGGTTGTTTGAAGTGTTAAGGATGAAATGAAAATACCAGTGTCGCCAGATTGAAGCAATTGAGGGGAATACAGCTACCCCCTCTCTGATGACCAGAGTAATAATGTGACACGTTGCGCGTGCGCGACGGGGATTGAATGGTGTGAATGATGGTTAGTAGGATAGTGGAAGGGGAAAAGTAGGAGAGTACGTGACGACCGTTATGGCTTCATCTGGCGACACTGATCCCAACGTTCATAGCAGGGCCCGCTAGATAGGTGGGTTATCTAGGGGGCCTTGGAACGAAATAGTCCCATCCCTTTTTCCTCCTCTCTTGAGAGAGGTTTGAGTGGTTTTACTGGTTCAAAATTATTACCTATAGATGACCAGGGCCCAGTTCTCCATAGCATTGTCAATGAAGTCCACGATGGTGACTTGGTCCATTTTTGGCATGGTTTCGAGGTATGGAAGGCCGGTGTACAGGTCCAGCTGATTTATCGCCTTCACGCTGAACTTCATTGCGTACTCCGTGTGTTGTATAGAGTCTGGTTTCGTATAAATTCGGAATTTGTTGCTAGGATCGCTTATGTAAGCGTAATCGGAGACAATAACCGCAACCAGGTAAGGAGACATTTCCGGGGTACGTTCGAAATAGGTTGTAATAGTGTCGTCGCCATTGTCCGTCTTGTTCGATACCGGCATATTCGAGAGCACGGCCGTATAGTTTTTTAAATGTGTTATCGATATATTAAAAGTCGCTTTATAAATGGGTTCGTCCCAGCAAGGAAACGCCATCCGCGCGCCAGTTGGCTCGAAGTGTGTCACGGCTATCCATCTGTAACATTTCGAAAGATTCTGGTTGATTTCAATGGTTCTAATATCCTTGACAATATTCCCGCGAGCCTTCATCAATATTCGAACATTTTCCAAGCTTCCATTTAGAATAACATCGCCACAAAGCGTATACGGAGTGTCCCAAAAATGGGTGATTTCCAAGGTTATTATGATCATGTCTGAATAATGCAAAGTCAAGACTTCTTAGTAGTCATAATCGCTAGATAAAAGATCAATCTAGAGCGGAAGTGTCCCAAAGTGGCCCACTTTTGCATTTTCGAGGCGTAAATTGCATTATTCGGCTGTGTTCCGTCCCGGAACGAAGCTTTTTCAGTTTTTTGTTATAGGCAAATAGCCATGCGAAACCCTCCGTGCAAAGCAGGTATCTGAGCCAAAACAGATGCTAAGGAAGGCAATAAACCAAACACGCTACAAAAATGTACCCACGTCTTCACCAATAGCGTGCGACCACCAGCAAAGAAGTATTGTGACTGGTGCGCTAGGTGCACCCAAAATATCTATAAATACAGCGATTTTTTACTGTCGAACCAGTGACGAAAAAACCATTGCCCGAGCGCATTAGTATTCACAATCTGTACACTGCCCGAGAGCAGAGAATCGTCACTCACCTATTAGCATTGTCGTGCAAGACATCAGTATATATTTAAATAAAGTTATTTGTTTTAAGTTAAAACAGTAGCCTATAATATATTCCATTCAAATCCATTACATCGAGTAATCCGCGGCATTCACGTTAGCGGACTTGACGCAACAGGCTGCATGAAGCCCTCGTAGCTGTATGAAAATGTATTACTCGACAGCTCCGACATATTGCTTCTTGCGATTCCGCTACATGCTGTCGAATAATGCAAATTCACGCCCCCAAAACGTAAAAATTGGGCCACTTTGGGACACTTCCGCTCTAGATTGATCTTTTATCTAGCGATTATGACTACTAAGAAGTCTTGACTTTGCATTATTCAGACATGATTTGAGGCCTCCTGGATCCTTGCAATCCCCATGTACGTATACGGTTGTCCTAGCGGCGTGAGTGTGCACACAAGCTACCGTTACACACACTTCATTGTTCAAATCAATAACGATTTAATCTTTCACTACAGCTAGATGTCTGTTCTATTATCCGAACGCTGGTTAGTACGGATACTAAATGTTCCACTGTATCGTGAATTAAACAAGCGAGTATGATGCGAATTGTGTCGTGTTTGGTGGTTTTTCAGTCAGAAAAATGTCACGATTATATTGTTGGAAGTTCCATGAAATAATCATTCAAGACGAAAAGTCTTTATCATTCGATTAATATTGTTTCATAATTGCATAATTTTGATAATAAATATGGATATTACATAATTGATAAAAAGCGAACTTTGATTCGTCGACAGTTAAACGAAGATTTTTTGGCTAAATCGAAATGCTCGCAGCATTTATTAATTTATTAATTATCGCTATACAGACAGGCGTCGCATACTTACTTGGTTTCGTCGTCATTGACATATCTGGTTCTGTAAAATCCACGCTTCGTGTTGCTGAGCATACTTGAGTACTCAATCTTAAGACGATAAGAATTGTCTATAACGAGTACATTTTGACAATTGATTTCCAGTATCCCTAACATATTATTGGTATGAAAGCTCAGTATCGTGTTTCCTATTAACTCAACGGTCTTTACGACTAGATACATTTGATGCAGCTCTACAAAGTAACTTGACTTCGTCATAACGAAATCAATAGTTACTGTTCCATTAAACTTATTCTCCATGATATTTGGTTGCAGGTGGAGCTCATACGAAATGGGTTTCCCAGAATCCGAAATTGAGTATCTTGCGTCTGTGCCGGTCCAGCTGACCGAAGAGAGCACGAGCAGTGACAACAGCGCGAGAGCTGTCATCTCGAATCGCTATAGTGTCGAAAAGTCCTACGTTACGGAAGGTTCCCTCCCACGGTGATTCTGTCTTGACAGACTTGAGGATTAAAAAATCCTCTGTTAACGTAAATATTAATAAACGTGGAATAACCAACACCATCATATCAATCAGCATCAATAATTTATTTACTTGTGATGTAATGAATGGTAATTTAGTTAAAAACGAAAATTTGTCTCAAAATATATCTGTAACTGTAAATACAGAAATTCGTAAATTATTCGTAAATTACTTTAACCAAACCCTCAATCAGATTTTGTAGATCTACGTCAGTTTAGATCAAAATCGGTTGACGTTGTTATGAACTACAAACATTTAAAGGTGATCACGCCAGGGTGAAATTCGGATTTCGCCCTGGTGCTCTCACATAGGTCTACAAAATTGAATAAAGTTTTATTACAGGTTCAGATAACAAAGTTGAGAAAACTGACTTACTTTTTCTTCGCAAATTTTTCAAAATTTTGTTCTAACATGCCAAAAAATCCCAATTCGTTTGGTTCGATTTTTAAACAATTACAAGGTTGTATAGAAAATAATAGTTTCTGCTAATAAAAATAGTATTTTTTTTTTATGTTAGAACACTTAGTTTACTATGAGACGTGGAGAAAATATTTTGAATGAATTTCAATTGGTCGTAATTACAGAGAATTTTCTAGTATTCACTAAAATTGTTGTTTATAATCTTTTTATGTAGTCCAACATTGAAAATTTTTAAAATAGGGTTTGTAAATCTGTATCCATTAGATACATTTTGAAAATTTCATCAAAATCAGTCAACGTTGCAACGAACTACCAATATGTTTCAAGGTGGCGAAAATTGCAGTTTGTATAATTCTAATCAATATAAGGATTCTTACATCTTTCAATGCCTGTCAGTTTTTTGCAATATTTTTTTGAAATATACTCTAACATTTTACATCATTAGAATACGATAATATTTGAAAAGACAAGAGTCATCTTCATGCAATTTCTCTATCTGTTTATAATAATTTGATCGCCCACTACACTGTATAACAGTGTTATTCAAACTGTGTTCCACGGAACCCTGGGGTTCCACAAAATGTCCTGAACGGTTCCATAAACATACATAAAATATTAAGAATAATACTTTTAAAACTTTTTTTATAATATAATAAAAGAATATTAAAACGTTTTTCTTAATATTCTATTGTTTATGATTCCGGGTTTGGCGAAATAATTTTATACTCACAAGGGTTTCTTAAATTGACAAAGTTTGAAGACCACTGCTGTATAGCATTCAATTAAAAAATATTAAGAAAGTAAGATTTCTAATGCTAAATACCTTCACAAGTTTTATCCCTCCGTGGATGTCGTACGCGAGGGATAATAATTCTTTTTAAAACACCTTCGCGATTAATTTACACGCTCCCATTCGAAAATAGTTTCTTGCCACTGCGCTTAACTAAACGGATATATCACTGATAGGAGTAAACACAGCTTACAGCGAAGAAGTGGAAAACAAGAGAGTGTCCTTTTGCTCGATCGCGGCCGATACCTGATTAGCACTGATCGATTGTGAGAAACGTCCTTTCAATACCGTCTTCACATACTTTTCAGAAACTCAACACAAAGGATTCGCCCGATTATGTCAACGATAATTGATTCAAACTGTATTTCGCGATCTCGATAACGTACCCCGCGAAACAATAAGTGTTTCTATTTTAAATCCAACTATTAACAAAGATTATCGCTGGCACATGTTTAATCTTATCAATGGAACCTGATTACGACGATCTGTGCTATTAGGTGTATCAATCAATTTTTCAAACTTCCCTCCAGTGTTTAAATAGGGCGTTTAAAACAAATATGAAATATCGGTATTGCACGGTGTGTATTTATCAATATCGATGGAACAATGTTGTGCTGTATCGCCGTTATTCTCTGACTCCTACCTGCCAAACGATCAATTTCAAAATAATCTTTTTAATTTTCTTTTAAATTTTAATTTTACATAAACATGCGCTGTCTACTGAAGGGTGGGATGTAGCTTCCTCCGTTCTTGCGTCCGATGAACAGCGTAGCGTTGTGCAGGAACAGAGTGACTAATTTTTTAAAAATTGCACTCTAGCAGCTGTATTTAAAAAATCAATTTCTTCCACCTTTTCTGCGAGTGTTCTCGGAAATGTGCAAAAAGATTTGATTGAATTTGTAAAATTGATTATTTAGTTACAAGTAGACAGTGATTTTGTAATTTAAAACAGTAATATCATTAGAAGAACTGAAACATACAATTATATTATTTTTAACGCATTCAACACATTAAAAAACAAAAAAAATTAATTTGTATTCCATAAAGGTCCGCTGTCTACTTATAGTAACTTCATAGAAAGTTCCATTTTGGAGTACATACATGTTTTCTAATCAAGATAAGATTAAATGCAATGCTACTATTTACAATGTTATGGCAGTTAACATTATATAATGTTTAGACTGCGGATTCTATTTATGGTAAAAATGAATAAATCGATTACAGAATTGCAAAGGCATTTAAAACATCTAAGGAAATTGTCGATTCCGTATCTTGCATTTTATCCAATTTTATTTTGCATACAAAAATCCACAGCCTGATAATATTAAACAAAATCAATGATAGAAATCACATTTCATCGAATATCTAGAAAATTCATTACTCTTAGCTATTTTTTTGTAAAAATGTTTAGCGTGATAATTTTGTAAATTCTTGCTTGAGAAAAGCTATTCATTTGCAAAGAACTGTCTTCTAAAAATTCTAAATAGAAATCTATGCAATCGTCAAATACTATGGCGTTGAATGATGATCGTGTATGAGTATAATATTTGTTATTACTGAATGCGGAGGATTGGGTACAGGAACTTCAATAGAACTAGTTACGTGTTTCCTTCATGTTTATTTACCGAAACCATGTACAAAGAGTATTTGATGGACTAACATTTTTTTCAATTGGACATCCACCAGCTGCTTAAGAGTATCCGCGATTATGGGCGAATATTTCTGTGTCCATTTCACATTTGTCGA
Source organism: Lasioglossum leucozonium (assembly GCA_028454225.1). Taxonomy (NCBI): domain Eukaryota; kingdom Metazoa; phylum Arthropoda; class Insecta; order Hymenoptera; family Halictidae; genus Lasioglossum; species Lasioglossum leucozonium. The sequence continues at coordinate 2,197,485 of CM052209.1, forward strand.
AGAGACAACGATCGTTTGTTGATCGCGGTCGTCAACACTTCGTCGAGTCCCTCGAGATTCTTCTGGACAAACTTTCGTAACTGAAAAATAGAGATGCGAATTGTAATTAAACTATAGATCCAAACGTATTCACATTTTACGCAAAATTTCCAAATATCAAGTACATTGTGGGTAGGCAATAAACGATCTCGGCGTGAGATCTCGTCACGATCTCAGGACTCTTCGCGGTGTGTCTATAATGACGACTCACGGCTAACTCTCTGAACACAAATTTTTGACTCTCCGTTTGCCCTGGTAAAAATCCTCAACAACTCTGATTGGCTAACCCAAGCATTGGATTCTTCCAATCAGAGTTGTTCCTTTTTTTTGTCTCACCGCCTATTCCTTACGCCCTTAGCGTGTTTGTCTTCGGAACGGCGAGGTGATCGGAGGGAATGGATTTGTCACGGGACTCTCCTTCAGGCCACCCACGCCTGACCCGCGTGGCGACGAACCGATGCACAGTGGTTCGAAATCGCCAAAACGTGGCCAAAAATCGAAGACATTCTAAACAGTTTTCAAACTGTTTTGGAACAATAATGGGTGATTTTTAGAAATTTATATTTGTGGTAACTTAGTTTGAACATTTAAGAAGCTATTGGCATTTTCATTAATTTTGGACGAAGTTGAAAAAGTGATTTTTGGCCACGTTTTGGCGATTTCGAACCACTGTGCGATGGGTCCGCTTCAACTGCCCTTCAGCTAGTCCCATAATTTACGATGGTCTCAGATTGCTATTAAAGACTTTTGGAAAAACTCTACTACACATGCGATGACAAGAGATCTGGAAATTGTCCACTCAAAAATAGCTTCGTCGAACGAGAGTCGTAAATTACATTGGCCGTTTGCACGAAAGAACAACGCTTCTTTGTGCGTATGACCGAGCTCTACAGCATTTACATTGGATCCAAAAAGTATTTGACCACTTCCCATTCTCGAAAAGTCGTCGACTTTTTCGACAATTTTGGAATGTTAGAACAATTAGTTTACTAAATGACAAAACAATTGTAATTGGTCGGAATTACAGAGAAAATACTAAAAGTTGTTGTTTACAATAAATATGGTCCAATATTGAAAATTTCAAAAATTCTTTTTTGTAGATCTGTGTGAATTATACATATTCTGAAAATTTCGACAAAATTTTTGACAACTCCCGTAAAACCCGATTTATAATCCGCATATTGCACAGAGAAAAATGAATGGAAATGTTTGTAATACTTTTATCTCGTATGTCAGTAAATATTCATTGCCTGTTCATACTGTCATTCGTGATAAGGGATGATGAATTGGCGAAGACACTGAACGAATCATAAAAACGATACTACCGCGATAAGAAGAGGATGATGCTGGCAAAATTGTAAAATAAAAATGCCCATTCAATTATCGTATACGTAAAAATAAAATAACAAAACATACTTTAATTTTAAATATTTCGTTTGTCCATAATGACTGCGCAATATTAGATCTGTGTAAACGAGTGCTGTTACGCTCTCGAAAACTGGTTCAGATAAAGAAATATAAAAATTAGCACAGGTAACAAATTTGTCAGTGATGCGAATTATGTGATGGGTATACTTATAGCTTCAACAATAAAGGACCACTGCATTTAGGAAAAAGATATAAAAATGGAATGTTCATTTTTCGAAGGGGTCGCGAAAATAATTTATTGCGAAATTTTGCACAAACCTCTTGTATAAAATTGTTTGTATAACCCAGTATTCAGTAGAAACAAATCAGTTACCACTTTATTCTTGTTTCCAATAAGATTCTGAACTACTGTAACTTTCACTTTGTTAAATATACAGGGTGACTCGAAAATGTTGTATCTCTTTGAAGGCGATGATCTCTTCATGTGAACGATGCTTAACAAAATGGTAATTCTGTGGAGTGTTCCGTGACACTAATGCTAAACATGACGCGATGAAATTTCCAACAGAAATCGTGAAAGGTAACCGACAAAGCGAACACTTCTGTGAAATTTGTTTCTTTTTATTCTGAATAAAATACAAAACATTCTTGGCTTAGAGACTAACCTTATCGTCCGTAAATTTGTCGTGTTAAATTTGCGCGTACGCCATCAGTATACGAAAATACGATCAGCCAGTCGTAGCATAACTTAAAATAATTTAATTAAGGCAACTCTGTTATTATTCTAGGCATTAGTCTTCGTCGAATATATTACTATTCACCACCCAAATAGAATCGTAAAGCTTGTGTTTTATTATACGTCGACTCGCGATACTACAATTACACGCTAACAGTACGCAATTTCGATTGATGGACTCTGTTCGAAGAAACTCGAGACTAATGGACATTAACACTACCCCGACTAGAGAAGCAAGCCATTAAATTTTAAGCAGAATGCAATTTTTAATTACATTTGTGTACTACATACGCTATGCACCGGTGTATATGTGTCTCTTCAACGTAATTCGTGTCTGTGTTTTGTAACAACCGCGTACAGAGTTATTAGGGAGGAAATTTCGTGGAGGAACCTGTAATCGCGGAACGTCAGTAACGTCCTTCTCGAAACATTCACAAAAATCCATAGTGTACGTTTTTCATCTGAAAAACATCGTGACCGAAAAGATTTTCAACGTTGATACACTATTGTTCTTATCCTAGGTTTAATTCGGTACCTTAAATTACATTTCAGATTTCCCGTTGCTGCGTAATATTTCACAGGTATAGTCGTTTAAGTAAAACTATCCCTCAGCCGGTTGAACAATGCGAATTATTGCTTTTCAGTTTCGTAAGAGTTCAAGTGTTCGTTCCTAAAGCAGGCGTGGGCAAAGGTTGCCCTCTGGGCCACTGCTCTGGCTTCGCCGGGAGCGAGGGCAACGAAACCACGCCCGCTCAATGCTTTGCCACGCCCTCTAGGGCCGGAACCAATCCAGTAAGGAGCGCGTATTACCCACGCCTAGCTTGAACCATAACATGTCGAAAATAAAACGAAAACTGAGAACGAAAAAATTGTGATTACCTTCGATTTATGTTAATAATAATTATGATTTTTCCTGGACTTCAACAAACAGCCATTATTAATGTGTATAAATTATTGATTTAAGTATAAGTTCATTTTTAACACCGTTGTAACTTATCTGCTCCGCTGTTGGCGGGTTGCTATAATTCAGGGGGAGCTTTTATTAATAACATAAACATCTAGCCTCGACTGCAATTTTCTCACTCTGGAGTTTCATTCTATTCTGGCATGTAGAGGCTAATCCTTGTAAAGGATACCGCCACCTGTGGGCGAACACGTATGTTAATGGATTATTTATCAATATTTTCAGTCTGAGTTTCGTAATACGTTGTACGCTTAACTAATTTTCGGTAATTATACATTATATGTATATAGACGGTATTGTTATTCTCCATTCCACGCAATTGCTTAGCACTATTCCCTATAAATTATTGCTTCCACGTAGAAAAAGTAATTTAATACTGCGTAATACTAACTACTGCCTCGGAAACGCGAGAAATTGTTCATGGACGATTATCGAAATCAATTTAACTGTAAAAATGAGAATTTACAAAAATATCCGCAATCTAATTGTAATTATAATCAATGTGATCATGTAATAATAGTCACTACAACATGCATAGGACATTTAATGATTATTCTCAATACACTTTTCATGTTACTGATTGCCCAAGTGTTAAAAAACAATTAATATCACTGCAGCAATTAAAAAAAAAAGTTGTACGAACTATCAAGTTGCTGTTACGATGACACTACTATCTCTTCCTATCGTCATTGTTTGTATATGTGTGAACTTTGGAAAAGCTACTCATAAAACTTTAACGAAAGCAACACAAATGTTATCATTAAAATGCATGTCAAATATCTTAGCTAGCTCAAAATATTAAAAAAAAAAATCAAAATGTTAAAGTGTTTTGAAAAGTTAGACTCATTAGACAGTCCCTATGTTTCATTCATAACTATGATTCTGTTTAAGAGATTTGTTAAGTCGTCAGCATCCTTGTCTTAATGATTGAAACGTTAGCGAATACCAATAAATAAACCACATTGTACAATTATCAAAAAATAAATTCTGTTATAGAACTGACGACAGAACCTTCCGATTAACTTGCTAATCGATTTCATGTTCACTTACACAGGATAAGACAAGGAAAAACAATTTTTTCAGCGAAACGGAACAACAACGAAAACCACGCGTCAGTCAACGATAATAATAGTTTTAAAAAATACTTTATTGTAAAGTCGCTTCGTTCGTTATAATGAGACTGCGGATAATTACGTAAAATTGCATCGTTCGGAGCAATTGGAGAGGATTCGAGCAGCAATATATTTCGTCCCTCCCAGAAATCCGTTCAGCGAAAGTTAACATGGGAATTTTATTCAATCTCCTTGCAGTTATTTCATAAATTCATGTGTCAAATAATAAACACATAAAATCCGCAATCCAGGTATAATATTACTGACCACCACATATTATATATGGCATTGCTTATTCAAAGAAACAACAGATCACTGACAAAATCGACAATAAATAAACACACAAAGAATGCATGTACAATAGTTGACACACACATGAGAACAATGGATAGAAACAATATCCTTTCTACGGCCGTGAATTTTTACATATTTATTGTTCGATGCAAAAAATAAATATATATGTATATATGTACTCATGAATGTTGTAGTTGTTCTCAGATGCACTAATAACTCGTCTGTCCGAGTAGAAATGGTTCCGCGGAGTACGCAGCTATGAGGACATTCCATGCAATTAGAACCTACAGTTCCACTTTGTCTGACGAATGCGAGCGACGTAAAAGTTGATCCATTCTCTGCGTCAAGGTCTTTAATTTCTTTAGAAACAAGCCACACCGCGATCACAAAGCTGTTTCCAACGTAGGGGCGCTGGGACTGCGAGCGACGTTCTGAGGGACGATGTTCTGCGGTGACTCTGATCTTGCTCGAAATATTTGCCTGACGTAGGTATTGTGAGCGTGGTTGCCGTTGCCGGTCGACGGCGTGCCAGCTAAGAACTGCGCCCTGGCTAGTTGGTTGCTGATCCTCCTCGACTCGAAGGCGTTTATTGCTTTCTGACACGAGGGCGTCAGCTGTGTACTGTTGTACGAATACTGAATTGTCGGGTTGATAGCGTTCTGCTCGGAGTCCGGGACACATTGGATAGGCGATATACTTTGAGAACCGGTAATTTGCAGATTGACTGGATACTTGTTACTGGCAGGTGGCCCTTGGACGCTTCGACTGTACACCTCGATCTCCTTCGAAACTGCGTCGCAGTGAGCTACGTTGTCCAACGGTAGCACGTCGTCGTTGGAAACATCAGCGACATTGCTTCTCGGTGTGGAGCTCCTCAAATGGTTCAGTAGGTCGCCGCAGAGGTCGATCTGCCTCCTCGCTTTCAGTCTTGATATCGGGGATGTGTTTTCTGGGGACGGTTTCATAGCTTTCTCCTCGGCCGCGGTGTCTTCTATTATCGTGGACGAGAGGACGTCCGTTCGCGGCGTCTGGAACCTCCACACCGATCGGGGACTCAGAACTTTCGCCAGGGGAGTGGTGTGTGGAGCGGTTGGCGACGACTGCTGTTGCTGAGACTGTTGCCGGGACAGCTTCAGCTGCTCCGCTGCCGAGAGCCTCGTGGGACCGCTCTTCACGCTCTGCTGGAGCAACAGACGTTTGAAGTCCAATCTGGACGTTGCTGGGGACGACGACTGGGCGTTCTGGAGAATCTGGAACCGAAAGCAGCAATATTATACCACCGAACAATGGAGTACCGCTGCGCTGCACAGATTTGGGTATGCGAGGTCCATGAATTTGTTCTGGTTCCATTGTCTTTAGGGGATACAGCCATTCTAGAGTAGAAGAAACTAGTAGTCTAGGTTCGAGAATTTTCTTACGAGAATGTAATTGGAAGAAACGAAGGATCTATTCACAGGTAGCCATTAATCAGACTTTGAACAGTGAGAACAAACTTTTTATAATCGTTTTGTAATGAAAATTTGACTAAAAAGCTACCGAGAATTGTTGTAAATATTAATAGCTGGCCGTAGAGTCTTTTTTTCAGAGACTTCACGACAATATTTGCTATAACACTGCAAGGTGGCAACACTTATATTTGATAAATTTCAATCTAATAAAGTCTACCAACGTTCCTTTCCTACCTACAATTAAAACCGGCTTCCAAATTTGGCTAGCCTCACGCGGTGTGTGTGCGTTTGTGTGAGACCAGAAAAAATGGAAACTGAAAAAACATGTGCGACCCTAACGCGTACATACCACTGGTGGTTTCTGCATGTCGGAGCTCCAACTGTGTCTGTTCCCTGACGACAGGTTCAGCAGCGACTTGGCAGAGCCGTATGGGGTAGGGCTGTCACCGTCGTCTTTGATGTTCAGCCTCTTCTTCGATTTGTGTATGGCAGCGAACAATTCCTCGTTCGACATTGTGCTCTTGGTCGGCGACAGGACGAGATTCGTCGGTGTGCTTCTGCCAGAGTTCGACGTCGGCGAGGGGCAATTCGGGCTGCCGATTAGCGCCATGCGATCGGCGATAGTTGGCATAGTACGTCCGATCGGCGTCGACGTTGCGAAACTATTCTCGTGGCTCTGCCTGGCTTGGGAAATTGGATTGTGGTGCAAAGTATCGGCGCTAGAAGTTTTCGTAACGGGATCACGAACAGGCGAGGACCCGAAGAATCGATACCCGTGCGCGGTCAGTCCTAGTGGTGCGGCGAATCTAGAATAAAACGGAAACGAGTAAAACAATGTCTCCACATTTCAGTACACTCCGGTCGCAGCGCAGAGCGCCACAATTAGACGCACAAAATTAATGTTCATATTCGTTTAACCATATACCAAGCCTCTGTAAAGCGTTTAAGCTTATAAAAATGACAAGGCTCCATTTATTTAGATTTTTATGCAATTTTAATTTCAACATTTGCTTGGATAAAAAAATTTTCCATTTAAGCAACTTCAATTATTTCAATAATCGCAAAATGAAAAATGTGGAACCGGTCATTTGACCGGCAATGGTAGGTTCAGTGTTAAATCTTCATTTTTAGTATTTAGACAGCGGATTAGAACAATGAGTAAAACAATGTCTCCACATTTCAGTACGCTTCGGTCGCACAGTGGCGCGAGCGGCACAATTAGACGCACAAAATTAATTTTCATATTCATTTAACTATATATCAAGCCTTTGTAAAGCGTTTAAGCTTATAAAAATGACAAGGCTCCATTTCACGTAAAATTCCACGTAAGCAACTTCAATTGTTTCAATAATCGCAAAATGAAAAATATGGAACCGGTCATTTGACCGGCATTGGTAGGTTCAGTGTTAAATCTTCATTTTTAGACAGCGGATTTCATTAACGAAAATTAGTACAATATAAAACAGTGAAAACATTTGCAGAACTCAAAGATACTGTTGCAGTACCTTCAACTAATTAGAAATGTTAAAAAAAAAGTTCTGTCTATGCTGAAATGAACGCAGACAATGTTTATTTTCCATAAGAACCTTCAGTCTAGTCGTAACAAATGGTATACAATGCCGCGACATCCCGCGAGCGTCGACGTTGCCTACCTGTTTCTGACATCCACGATCGCCGGCTGTTGTCGAATAGGCATCGGCCTGCTCGGATCAAGGCTCTCGAAATGTTTCCCGTGCAGGTCGACCTGCGATTCGAATTGGCCGTGCATCGCGTACATGTGCATAGCGCTCAAGGAGCCATGACCGAGGCCCCTGGTGATGTCCGGCGTGATACTGCGGGGTGGTTCGACATCCCTTCGGGGTCGTCTCGACGGCAGCGTGTAAAACTGATGGCTGCCGACGTGCCTCCCCGACGCGCAGTATTGCTGATTCCTCGCGTTGTGCAAGCTGACGATCTGGCGTTGCTTGCATTGACGCTGGTAGTCGTCGCAGCTCGCAGCCTTGTTCTGCTCGAGGTACTTGTTGTTGTACGCATTCTGGCGCGGATCGTGCGTGTACATCTGCTGCTCCTGGTACATTGTACACGGTCCTTGCTGTCCATGATTCTGCTGCTTCTCGCACTGTATGCTCGGGCCGGTCTGAGCGTTCTTCAAGGCCTCCTGTATCTTGTGCTCGTTCCTGCACTCCTTAGGCTTCGGGGGCGAGTTGTACGACGGCGGCTGAATGATCCCATGAGGGGGCACCGAATCGATAGCCAACAACGTGTTATCTGAAACGAAAAGATCAATGACTGTCCATGCCTGCGCTCCACGCTCTATGCTCGACGTCTCCTGCTCTCGTCATCCTCCTTACCATCATCGATCGTTCGACTATCGACCAAAGAGAATTTGCAGATTCTATGGAGGTTGCTGTTATGCTACTTCGACAAGGGAACTATCGCTTAACCTATTTGTTAGACGCCTCACTCCGGCTCACGCTGCTAACCCTCGCAAGGCGGATGCTTTTTTACGGTATATAGTTTTATTGTAGCCATGGTCAGATTTATTCAAATCCTTAAGCTATGTCCACATCGAAGAACTAGCAACTTTTTACTGATGCTGCATGTACACTGATCAGCGTATAGTCGTCGATTTAGTTTAGTTTGATAATACAAACGGCAATACAATTAATAACAGAAAATTAGGACTTCTTCGTGGTTCATAATCTCCTACAAGAAGAAAATCAATAATATACATAATTAAGATTTCTGTCCGAAATCTTCACCATGTTTTAATAATTATAATTTTTATTCATTTTAATACTGAGTTTCAGGTGTGTATAAATTATATTATGTAACGGGGAAGCATGGATGAAAATTATTAAATTAAATAGATGTACGAGAGCGATGATGGATTCCATGGCATACAGATGCGCCGAAGTTGTTAACAACAAAGTGTTGCTCGACGTTGCTTCAGTGTGGACGTAGCTTTACGCATACAACCTTTTTCACGTATTCCTGAACTTGTGTAAGATCGATATCTTGATACAAGACAATTAGAATATACATAGATGGACGTTTGTTACTCCGGGTCGAAATCGACCCTATCTCCGCCATTCGAGGGTTAGAGACTCGCCATGAGAGTTTGTACATTACGCTAAGGAATTTTCCGTGGGAGGAATTAGGGAGAATTGGTGGCTTAAGTCGATTAGGGTACTCTTGGGAGAAACCAATCAGCTTCGGTGGAACAATGTAGAAGTGGTGGGGAATAAAAAGCGTTTTCTATCGATTACGAACGGGAATCTTTTGCGAACGGGTTCTTAACGAAATCGAAACGGCATTGATTCTCCTCGGCGATCAATGGCGGCGATTTTAGGGTAGCCGACGGTGCCAGACTCGCCTAAATTTCTTACTCACACATGCGTGTTACAGACCTATACATTTGTTATCAAAGCTTGCGAGTGATTGTTACTGAGAAAAGGAACAAGTAGACTGAAAATCGTGAAAAAACTGCAATTTTTCATCGTTTTTAACCCGTAATCCAATTTCAATGAAAATTTCCGCACATATATAACTTATATGAATCTACAAAATAAATTTCTTAAATTTTCGTTACCGAGCCAATGAAACAAAATTGTAAAAAGCAACTTTTAGTATTTTTTTTCTAATTCCGACTGAACAGAATTTTTCCAAAATTTTCATTAGTTTTATTCATAAAGACTCGACTATGTATTACAATAAAAATAGTTAAGAATAAATACATTTTTGCAATGTTTTTAAAATAATGTAAAATAGGTAACTTAATAGGTAGTACTGGTACCTTTTCATAAATAATTACCTAATCCTCTTTAATTTACTGGCAAGAGAAGGGAGCTTAGAAATACACGAGTCTCGTTGCATTTATAGCTGGCTGCGTAAAATCGACCAACGTGCTTGTTAAACAGAAGTCATACTACACGCTATCCTATTATACATACGTGACGACATTTGTGAGAATCTTTGCCATATTTATAGAGTGTAAAATACTCACACTCTTACCACGAGTGTGCTCCACTTTGCTCGATTCGTTTCGGGGCTCTACGGATTCGTTATAATTTGTTAGTAGCATTGCCGTTAGCAGTTTACAAACGAAGCAAGCGACAAATAGTTAGTAAATACAAGCATGCGGTTAAAGTGCGAAAAACCATCGATACATCTGTGAAATCCGATATGGAATGCACTTCTATAACTTCGGAATCTCTGGAAGTTCTGGTTGAAATAGGACTTGTATTCTGAATAAGTATTATGAATAGACTGCGGATGTTTATGCACTATGAAAATTGTCTGTCTTAATTGCAGGACACAGGGAGCAAGTTCATTAGTATCCAGCGTAGCTTTATTAAGGCACATACATTCGTTGACGTTCGTAAATAGTTTTAATCTTCTCACTTTTTCAAATCGCACCCACCCATTTTGATTAAACTTCAGTTTACGGGGCCAAAAATTTTCTACTTTTTTTAAACACGATCCTGTAGATTTTGACAAGAAAATGCCATGAATCCAAGTTACCGTGGTAGGAATTTACTGGTGCGAAAGTTATGCGTCTTTACAGTTGAGCGATTTGAAGCGTTTTAGACAGGTGAGGGGGCGCCTCCAATGTTGATATGTCACGGGTCGTCTACCGAGCGGAGCCGCTAGATGACGGCACAAGCGGTGATGTCGATAACTTTGCAATCGCTGAAATTTATACACGCATAACTTTTGAACCAGTGAATTCCTAACACTAAAACTAGGATTTTCGGCATCACCTCATCAAAATCTACAGGGTTATATACACAGAGTCCAATATTTTTAGTCCCGTAAGGTGAAGTTCCTCCAGTTTTGTTATACATTTATAAAACCAGCAGTCTAGCTAAAAAGATCTTCTATAGGGAATTATTACATAAATTTATTATTTATGTTTAGCAAATAAACTGAAGAACGATTCCATATCAGACTCTCGAGTTTCTCTGACGAAGTGCAAAATAAAATGTACTCACCGAATAGGAACTATGGTACTATGACATATATGTGTGCTACTAGCGGAGGTTGCCACACGGGTGTACGCAGTGCATTTTTCTCTTAAACTAGTATGTATGTACGTGTACGTAGACTGATATTAACAAAAATAAACGATGAATCGCTAAGTAAACAAAAGAAGGGTAAAGAGAAAGAGAGAGAGAGAGGGAGAGAGAGAGAGGAGAGAATGTATTGCGCCTAGCGGTATGTACAAAACAGTGGTTCTCCATTACCAGTGGTTTCTTTCTATTAATTTTTATCGGAAATACATAAAATAAAATTTTCGGGTTTGATGATAATATCATGTCCATGAAAGGGTAGAGAACCATTGCGTTAGGGAACGGTCAATGTATGTACAAGGGTGACTACAAAATTGACCACTTGCAATTAATCGTGTCGATTCGTATTTTTGCAAAATTTTTTTTTGGTAATAATTATTCTTATTCAAACGGCACTATTATCGCGAATAAAATGTTCTGAGATGGTCAAATATGAAAAATCTGCTCAGTTTTTCAATTCTTAGTTTCTCATAACAATGCAATTTCGGTAATCAGAAGATTTCCTAAAATTATGTAACCAACGTCAATTATTCAACAATTTTCTTCTATACACTACGAAAAGTATGAAATGTACAAAAGTATGTACATAGAATTTAGGCTTTTTTCAAACAGTTACGATTTGTGCAAACATGGTAAATTTCATAGCTTAAGAACTTACTTCTTAAAAAATAGCTGGGAACAAAATTATTCATGACATTATTGTTTACTAGCCAGCAGAATTTAGACGAAACATTGGACTAATTTAATTTAAATTTGATTATCGTGTTTCTTCGTGCTTCGTCCGTGTATCAATGAAAAATGTCGAACAATGTGTGAATAGTTTGTGTGACACGAGAAAATAGCAGACGTTCATTCCTGTAAGAACAACAGTATGGTGAAAGGGTTAACGTGAACGAACAGACGTGGTGCGTGCGAGACAAGTGAAACGAGAAATAGAGAAGAAAAAAAAGAACAAATAACAAAACACATCCGTGATTTCTATCAAAGACTGTCATCTATTCACATACATTCCTCCCAGATTTGAACGACACAGTTTGCCGGTATATACAATCGAGAAATAAAATACGCTGTTCGTTAGGCAATTACAACACGAAATATACATATTTATAAAACATACAGTGCACACGAATGGGAAAAAATGAATCTTATAATGTAATACGTGCGTATAATATGTACATATGCATACGGTACATTTGGCCCCATAGATTCACTTATAGATTACAAGAGGAAAATCTGTTTCTATCGGTTAACGATACAATCTACGCGTTGCCGATTTGGATAAAAATTAATTTACATACAATACCGCAACATTTTCACAAAATTCACCAATTTCAAGAACTCTCAAGTGCGACGTTCAACAGAGTATTGTGTTATAATGTCTGATGGGAAGTACTTACTGACGTACTTTGATTCACAATCGCCTAGTAGAAAATTAATTAGGTTGGAGAAAAAGAAATCCAGTTTTTTTGGTAGATGAAAAAAATTCTTTTGCTGTTTTTTGTTTGGTCCATTCAGTTGTGAGTTACAGGGTGTTAAAAATGGAAGTCAACAAAGAGAAAATTCGGTACATTTTACAGTTTTTCGCCAATAAGGACCAAGACTTCTATGAGAGAGGTATTATGAAGCTACCTTTAAAATGGCAACAAATTATAGAACAAAACGGTGCATATTTGACCCAAATCGGACAATCCGAAACATGTTAAATAAAGTCTTGAAGTTCACGCAAAAATAATGGATTTCTTTTTCCCCAACATATTGCTGCGTTCGTTTTTTTATACATGGTGTCCCAGAAACGTACTCCCTTGAAAGAGGTGATTCCTGAGGTAATATCAAGTAACTTTTTCCTTTGCGAAAATGTTCTCCGCGGCTTTGTTCAGAAGTGATTAGCTAAAAACACGGACCAATCGGACGAATTAGCAGATCAGGGGAATTGACTCGAATCGAGGGGTGAAACCCTCTCTCTGCCGGCACCGGATTAGTCACGTGACATTGTGACGGATTCGCGACAGAGACGATAACACGTCGTAGAAGGAGAAGCTAGAGTGGAGCGGTGACTCTGATTGGTCCGCGTTCTCCGTGAAATTGCAGTTATTCTGTCAAATAGAATTTTTTGTTTAGCATTTGTTACAAACGAAATATATTTTGCTACTTCTGACCCCAGCCCTTCAAATAGAAAGCTGATTGTTGAAGAGGACAAGGAGAATACTATTCTAAATAAATAATCCGTATTGTCGGCGCTACAGGTTCGATCCAATAACCTTTAAGCAATTTTGCAATTAAATGTTTCCCAACGTTTCGATCCTAATGTGGATCATTATCAAGGGAGCTTGTCAAAATTGCTTAAAGGTTAAAATTGGATCGAACCTGTAGCGCCGACAATACGGATTATTTATTTAAAATTAGTGCGATCGATAAAACGGAATATTTAGAATACTATTCGTTGACGCAGAATATAATTTTGTAAATATCGTTTACTCTCGCAACTGGGTTCTATGTTGCACGTTCTACATTCGAACGCGTGCATTGTTACACGAATCCATGGGGCCAGATGTACAAGGTACTGCATGCTCCTCTACCCAGGTTGTAAGTAGTCCTCCCGATATTAGTTGCAAGCTGATTAATTCTTGCTGCAGTCAGAGAGACACGAGGAGATGATGTTCAATGACATGTTTGTTACATAGACATATACTAATTCATTGCACGGCTATGTTAACTCGTTACGTGAATTCGCAATCGGGACGGTCGTCTCCGCGTCCCGCGTTCCGAAAGTTAATTAACAGGCGAGCTTCCAAGCGTCCGAGCGTGAGCAGGTGGGTAACAAGTGGAATGGACTTTCGTATATATATGTACAATGGTGCAGGCGTGATGCAACGGTGCATTGTGCAACTGTGGCCCGGATCGAAGAACTTTGTGCCTACTTTTTTTGTTTTTTCTTCTAGAAGCTCCATTTTCCCGCATCGACGACTAACGAGCTTGCGACGCTTCCTACGTGCACGTCAACCGCGAAAATTATTTGTTAATAAAATAACTTGCAACTTGCCTTCGGTCCGTAATTATCGGAAATACTTTGTAGTTTGTCATTTCTTAGAGAAAATTTGCGTACACTGCTTGTCCACGTTTATTTCAATGTTTATTATTTGTGGAATTAATTCGTCATAAATTTTCTTTCTAATAAATAATAAATAGTAAGTCTCAATTTAATACATGAATTTTTTACAACAGAACAATTCCTTTCATGTGACGATGTATATTGAAAATATTGGACAAATTCGATGTTCGTTATCAATAGTAATACGTAATATAAGCTGTGAATTCTTACCGCAGAAGAATTACTCAATTTAAGAAAAAGAAAACATTAAAAAAATATTCAATAATTTAAGGCTGAAGGGATCATGAAGAGAGCCTCATTTTTGGGACTGACTGACATTTAGGAAGCAATACAAATTACACGACAAGGTAAGTAAAAAATGTACTTCCTCAAAAGGGACCCTGAGGTAATTTCGAGTAACTTTCTCCTTTGCGAAAATGTTCTCCGTGGCCCCGTTAACGAGTTATTAACGAAAAACCCGGACCAGTCAGAGCGCGGCTGAAGCAGACGGATTCCGACTCGGCCAATGACAACGCTGCGTTCAGCGGGGCGTGTCCCCGAGCCGGAACCCTTAGGCGTGCCCTGATTGGTCCGGGTTTTTCGTTAATAACTCGTTAACGGAGCCACGGAGAACATTTTCGCAAAGGAGAAAGTTGCTCGAAATGGCCTCAGGAATCACCCCTTTCAAAGAAGTACATTTTCGGGTTACCCGGAATGGTTATCGATTTGGGAAAATCGAGCTTCTATGAAAATGTGGTATCTGACAGTGTCGTGTCCGAAGTTAGTCCCGCGGGGTGTTAGTAAACGCTACTTACAACGAGGGGCGAGCACACATCGGGCTAACATGCGGCACGGCAAGTCGGGGCACACTCATATCAATAACACATGCCAAAAACGCAATAATGTGTCACTACAATGTAACGGCGAAACAGATTTATCGGCGAAGGCTGCCGGTACAAGTACGAGACGTTGAACACTCATGGAAGCGTATAAATCTTAACCCATTAACGCTCGGTATGCTATTCGGGTTCGTTCGAATATGATTCGCGTTGATTGTTCAGTCGAGGGTAAATCGGTAATCGAGTCCTTTCTCGTGCAACGCAACAGGGATTCCGATGAATCGTCAACATCGATCTTACATTTTAAGCTCACGAGTTCCGTCTCGAAACTTTTTGGTGGGAAATCGTGTGCGATCTCCGCTCTTTCCAGTAGAATTTGGCTATTTGTATAGTTTTCCCTTTTCGATAAAAGCATCGAGCGTTGAAAATGTGTTTGTTATCTCCCTCTGTCCTTAAAATATATTTGCAAGAAAAATCTTTCTTCAACGAGGACCAAATTATTTTGTAGAAGAGAAGGTGCCATACACTACTTTTACTTTGTCATATTCATTTGAGAGAAATAAACGTACAATTCAGTATTTTCATGACACTCTCAGAGTACATAATACTTTATTATTTTCTTCTTTGAACTTTCGAATAATTTTCATATGCACCAACACGCTTTTCACTAGGGCATTCATGTATCATTGAATTTTATAAACAAACATGTAAGTTATTGAAGTCGCATTAGAATCTAGAATTTCACTCCACTGTGGCTCTAAAAAGTTTAAACTTGAGTTTTTATCCGGTTGATGTGGTATTTGAAGTAGGGTTTTAAACTATAGTCAAAATAATAGTTATTCAGAGCAGAGCGTCGTTGCTTGGACAAATTCGAAAGAACTCGTGCAGTCTTTTTAGAGAAAAGGGCGACTTAATTATGGTTCTAGTAAAAATCATTTTTCGAAACCACGATTAGGACGGATGACTTAAAAACTATACGACCGATCAATTTCAAACGAAGCTCGTTCGGTTCGTTATAAGTTTATCCAGGTACTATACTAACAGTATTAATATTATTTTAAATTAATGAGACTTTTTTTAACAATATAAAGACAATTTTTCTAAACGTTGGAACTCGTCCAATTTATAATTTTTTTTTTTGGAAACTTGAATAATCCCAGTATTGTATACTATCTAATTTCAAGAAAATTATTTATTTTTTCGCATTACCGGTCTAATAAATAAATTAATAAACAAATGCATTAAAAAAAATGCTTTCTCGTAGTTTGGGGATATATCTATACATATGTATATCCCAAGTAAGTTTATTCCCATAACATCTAGATAGTTCTCTGTGAAAGATTCATGAAAATCACTTTAATAGCTGTCCCACAAGTAATACCATTATGAATCACGTTTGCTTCGAATTTTTGTGTTTTCTATTTTCATAGAACTACGATGATCAAAAGCACATATTATCGTAATATTAATTAACGACACATTCGAATGAAGGGGAACATAATTAAGGTGTGAACTTTGAATACTTCAAACCCAGATGTTGATTGAAATGTCATAATTATGCTGCGGATTTTTGTACAAAATAAAAATCGTCTGGTTTAAGCGCACGAACCAGGATTTATAGTGACTTCCATTAATATTCGGACGCTCTTAAATAAAACGATAACTTTTTTGACATTCAACCATACAATTTGAAATTTTTTGAGAAGTTAGACCAATTAGTTTACTACATGATGGGAAAAAAATTTTTGAAAAAATTGCAATTGGTCGGAGACTGAAAGGAGCCGTATCGAAAGTTTATCGAGCAAGCGAATTCAGAAGATTTTCCTATTCGGCAGCAACGACTGAATAATGTGGTATTGCAAAATTGTTCCTCGAACCGTGTTTGCTCTCCGATAAATATTCGATGTTCGTGCAAATAATGTTTTACAGTGGTCACAGCTGTAGAAGACGCTTCGATGGTCCTGGATTTCATGGGACACCCTGTACATGTGGAAGATAATCGGTTACCAAACGATGCGAGTATAATACACGATTAATGATACGGTGGATCTACAAGTTACAGTACGTGACCTATGTTATCGTCCGTGACGTAACGTGAAACGTAATCGCCAGCCAGTCGATTAGAAATTAAAGGAGTACAATTAAATTACGTTGATAGCTTGCAATCTGTTACTTTCGTTTACGCTTTGGAGGTAAATAATTACGACGGTACAATTATTTTATACGAAAACATCATGAACCTAGTATACTATAATTCAGTGCATAGATAAATTCAGGATGTAAACTAATTATAATTTGAAATGAAAATTTCTTGTGTGTAAAGAAATTTCTTGTGTTCATATGGTTCTACATTTTTAAAAATTATTCTTCCTAATTTCTTAAACAAAGCTGCAAGAATTTGGAAATATGAAGAATGTGATAAAATGTTTAAAAATTTTCAAAAGTAATAAATCTTCACGACTGACAATAAAATCGCAACATAAATGTACCGCTATACAACGATAAGTAGTCGCTAATGGATTAATTGATAACACGGTCATTTTGAAATAAACAAAAAATGTAAAATTCCCGTAAAAGTAACGTTTCTGCTTCGATAGCCGTATCATTCGTAATTTCACAGTTTTTTCTGCGTTGCCACGTTCTTCCAATAAAAGAAAGCTTATAAATTACGTTTTGGATTTTGAAAAATATCAGTTCACCGACCTCGCAGATTCTTTCGCTGTCACATTACACCGAATACAGATTAAATTAACATTGCAGTCATGCAAAAGTTGACTTGCACTTTTCGTTTTTACAGCCGAAAGCAGATAAGATAACTGGACCAGGTGCGGGATAATTAATTTATGAGGACTTGCAATATTGTTCATTTAAATCAAGCCTGTCCAACTTGTTCGTCATCGCGAGCCACACGATCCCCACCATCGATCAGACCGTGCCCCCACTACTACACGCGAATTGTGGCTCGCGAGCCGCAAGTTGGACAGACGATAGTAACAAATAGACTACCAATTTTTAGGAAAAATATTTTCTGCATCAATTGTGGGAAATAGGAGTTATAAATTCGTCTCTGCTCTTAATGATATTAATAATTGATCACATAAGAAAATACTTAAATTCTTCTAATGTCTCTACTCGTACTTCACCTATTCATTTTTGTCACAAACGCATCGAATCCGATAATGAATTTCCCATGAACGTTATTCTCAAATTCTTCCAATGTTTCGACACTTTCTTTTTTCACTATTTTTCGTTACTTTTAAATCTACCGCAGTGAACCTACAAGTGGTTTAAAGCATAAATCTGTTTTCGCAGTCAACTTGAAATATATTTTTGGGGAATGTGCGTCAAACGCATCGTAGATAGGATAATAATGTGGACTAGGTCAGCATTGAAAAGATTCATTCAAATCTCGTCAGCCTTGTCTCTGCGAGTAGGCGAGACAGAGTGACAGATAACGTTGAATGGATTTAGTAGCATTTGTACAAGCGATTGTCTCGTACTGTATCAAATTATATAGTAGACTGCGAATTTTATGCTTTCGTGACAAAAATCGGTGGATCAAGGGCATATGAGCGAAGACGTTTAAATGAATTAAAAATACTCTTGTGTTAGATTCGATTCAATAAAATTATTTAAACTGCTGCTTCAAATTTTCGACAGAAAAATATCATACTATTCATAGTTTCCTCAACTGTGTTTCCTTGTTAATATGCTAAATATAAACGTTCAAGCACAATTCGCATAACTCGCGACTAAATTAGTTTAACTGATAACATATTCTTACTATCTATGTAACCTCATTCTATACTTTTATAGTTTTGTTAAAGGAAGTTCATTCTGGAATGCATTATATTTCGTTGATTATAAAGATTAACATGCTATTTGTTTCGCTGCCCACATTTCTTGGTAACATGTATGATTAAACGTAAGATACTTTCTTCATCCATTTGCATCATTGTATATACTAGACCGGAGCCGTATACATACGCTCAACTTTGTTCAAAAAAAATTTTTTTAAAGGTGATAAAGACCTTTTCATATTTCCTTGTGATGCAAATGGATTAACTAAGAAACGTTACAACTGTGGAGATCGGAGCTGGTCCGAGGGGAGGCTGGAGAGAGGGGGAAGGAGCCCAAAAGCGGGAGTGGGAAAGTTGGCGCCCGATTAATTCAACTATCTTTAAATAAACTGTCACATTGTGGACGTCACATAGCTGGTGGTGACCAACGTGTTAACCCAATGTGCATAATTCTGAAGATTTTCGAAATCGCTGTATGATTTTCGTAAACGCACCAATAGGAGAGCTCGTGTTGCATCTCATACGTCATAACTCTAGAGCTCCGCGAAAGATGCAACCGTTTTTCCTCGGATTATGGTTAACGTGCAATGGCAGATGACAGGAACACTGAACTATTAGGTCGTCTAGGATGAAATTTGTAGAAATTTAATTAAATTAAATTTGTAGAAATTTAATTGAATTTAATTTTTACAAATTTAATTGAATTTAATTTCTACAAATTTAATTAAATTTAATTTAATTTCTACAAATTTAATTAAATTTAATTGAATTTTTACAAATTTAATTTCTACAAATTTAATTAAATTTAATTTGTAGAAATTTAATTAAATTTAATTTGTAGAAATTTTGACGACCTGATACAAACTTACGTTGCACTTTGAAACCTATTTTGCGCACGTAATCTAAACATATCCCAATAATTATTTCTGGGGATTACGCGAATTGTTAACAGTAAGGTCCATGTTGCGTTCATGTTCTGTGCTTGCAATCTTTTATTTTTTACAAATTAGGTATTCTGAAACGAAAGAGCACTGTGCATTCTCAGATTTCAGTGAAAACAGTTTTGGAACTGTGACTCAAAACGCAACCTGAACAGTGACATATCCGGCGTTGCGTTTCCTTCACTGTCAATTTGATTGAAACTGAGGAAGCTTCACAATATCTTCAGTGAACATTGGTAGAGTTGGTTCAGGAAAGGAGAGTTTGCTGAATCACCAAATTATAAGCTTGCAAAATAGTTGGAGTCGGTTCTAAATAGTCGAAAGGGTTCTAAAGAAAATGTCACGACGACTTACGGTACTGTCTCGTTGCGAGGAAAAGAAGATGTCTCGCCAGCATGTTGGAACACAGCACTGCACTCAGCGAGCGGACTGTCAAACAGCAAGTAACACTCTCACGAACGGATTCCTATCACGCGATGGCGACCGTATGTCTACGGACAAGATTTCCTCTTCGGAGGACCGATACCGGCTTATCGTCGTTTCATACTACATACATATACATATATATATATATATTATAAACGCGATTTTCTGCCGGCCTCGACGCGTGAAGATTGAATGAAGTGAAGATTAAACGGAACGGAAACCCGCGTGCACTCGCGAGGGACAACTGCTTATGTTGCACCGCTTCTGATGCCTCATACGTCCTATATTTTCTGCTTGCCCGATTAGGGATATTCTCTGTCAAATACAAGCGACTCAAGAAACTACTTTTTGCTCGGCAAACGTTTTAGAAAAAAAGGTTCACTTCGTCTGCTGTAATCTTGTAAAGCAGGCCTGGGCAACTTGTGTCCCGCTCTATCTTCCCCTTCCTCGCGACCGGGTCACGTGACGCGTTTCGTCTCTGTCGTGTAGGTGTCCGGTACTGGCAGAGAGACAGAGAGAGAGAGAGGGGGTAAGTATTTCCCCTTAATTCGTGCTCCCTCCCCTTATCTGGCAACTATACTCGCGAGTTAATTCCTCTCCCTACTCCTCCTCGCTAAACTTTTGTAGAGGGTGGGGAGATTAGGGGTGCATGCGATTATGGGAACTGGCATAAGTTACTGTTCTTTTTTAAGTAAAAATAGAAAAAAATCAGTACAACTTTCTACGTCCTGATTTTTAATGATGGATGCACCCGCCGGTCACAATTTCATTTTACGCTGTAATGCAACCCAATTTTTTCTGGTTAAGCCAATCGATCCCTTTTATTATTTTACGTATGAAAGTACTAACCCAAATGAAATGTCAGTACTTCACGAGACATTTGGCATTTTGTGTCAGTAGCATAGTTTCTACAATTTGTATCGAGAGTTTGGATTATTGTAGTAAAGTGCGTATCTGACATTTCGATGACCTTGGGTTAGTGCTTTTGTACGCAGGACAATAAAAGTGATCGATTGGTTTAACAAAAAAATTGGGTTGCGTTAAAGTGTAAAGTGCAATTGCATCGGTGCATCCACATAAAGAATAAATATCAATTTAATAAGTAACTATCATTTTTTTCTACTTTTTACTTAAAAAAGAGCAGTAACTCGTCCCAGTTCCCAGAATCGATTATAGGGGACCGTATCCTTGGAGTCCCGCGAGGTGGCATGCTAGGGGCAATGTGAAATAGTGGGAGAACCGGTACATTGGTAGTAGGAGTCGTGAAGCGGCGGCGGGGAAGAAGCCCGGGCCTGTTGTAAAGAGAACGCTCTATAATTACATTAACTAATATGGAAATAAACGTTACTCTAAAGTGACATTTGATATCTAAGTAAAAACTGAAGATAAGATCTTAACCTTCTAGCAAAGTGACTTCAATTATAGACACGAATACGTAATGAAAGACAAGTAAGATTGAGACAACAAAATATTTTACTATAATCAATATGAATACAATTTGTATCAATATGGATACCACTATGAAGAAAAACGAAATGTTTCTGGGGAAGAGCACTTTCAGTGTATAAATAACCATTGAAAATTAATTTTTAATGTATTCAATAAGTCGATTAGGATCAACTAGCGAGGATGTTACAGAAACCGATGCTACGATAAACTTTGTCTATTATTGCATTATTAAACAAGTTGTTTTGATTCAACGTGACTTTCGCGCGCATTGGCGTGGCACTCGACGTGTTAGAGAATCAGCTGTGCACTTTCAATGTATAGGGTGTATCTAGCGATTTGGTCGAATTATAAGCCGGTTGTTATTGAAGATAGAACAATTTTTCATGGTTTAACAAGCCTGTGACCGTTTACTGTAGATACTGGAAAAAATTAAAGTAACGAGTAAGTATTTCGAAAATATTAAGTTTTTCACGATTGTACGCTAATAAATTTTTATAAACAAGAATTTGAACAAAAATCATACTTTGCATGTTCATCGATGCACTTCCGTAAAAAAGAAAAATCGCATTACAGGACGATACAGCTCGTTAAATTATGCGAAACGTTTCTCCAGTTACTAGATTACACCCTGTAGACTGTAATAGTACTTGATGAAAACGCTTCGTAACGTTCTCATTCCAAGATCGGAAGTTTCATACGTAATAGTAACCCTGTAATATTCCTCGTTGACCGAGAGATTCCTCAATGTCGGTATATGTATTTAGCAAGATTGTCGAATGTTACATCAGCCAAAACGTCGTGTGATTTATTCGCGAACGTGGACGTAGTTCGTGGCGTTGTTGTTTTAAAAATCAGGAAAACCACTTCGATACCTGGGAAACCGTTCGCGCCAAACGATCGAGACGAACTGAGGGTGGTTGCATTTCCGTGGAAAGTATTTCAATCCTCGGCGAGCAGCACAGCAGACACAGGGGAATTTTGTTTATCTGGAATTTGGCATTATCAGACGGGATGAGCATCATGTCTGATGCAATTCTGTTAGTTATTGAGCCAGCGACTAATGATCCCGATAAGGGCTAAACAAAGTGTGGCTTCACTGGGGGCTTCTTGGAGATTTCCAACACTTTGTCTCTTTGGCCCGCGCTGCTGAACTTCGATACACTGCCGCTCAAAAGTACAATAGAGTCCTTCTTATCCGAACTCCCGTTATCGTGCGAGTATCTCGTTGCTTGAACAATTCATTATCCACGAGCACGCGGGGGCACGCAATGAAAATAGTCCAGCACATTTATTTTCTTAACGCGTTGTTCACTGAGCCGTTTGACAGTTTTTACTGGGATCGTACAACTACAGAAAAAATTCCATTTAACATCTCAGGTTGTCAACACTTGTAGAGCTGTAGACTGTGTAGATTCTAAGCCGATTCTCCACGAGCGAAATATGAGCGAACTATGAGCGAACTGTACATTGTCCCGCATCGATCCGTCGGGAAAAAGGAAAACCGATCGGAAAAAATAATGAAAGTGAAACGGAGAAGAAAACGGTCGACGAACGATTAAAAGAAGCGATCATCGGTATCCAGCAGAGACGGCCAGTCTTTTTTGATCCAGTATTACGAGAAGACGTGTTGATTAACCAATAAATTTCTTGCAATTACTCACTGCATTCGTCCCGGTCATCTCTTACACACTTGAGAAATTAAAGCTGTCAAAGTCACGTCTCTGGTACATTCAAAAAATCGAAGACGCCAATCGACGTCTTCGGTCAACGACGTTCGAAAAATAAAGGACGCTGATTGACGTCTCCGGTCTACAATGTGTTAATGCGTTCGCTGCTTCCTCGTTAAAGTGTATTTATATAAAAAATGTATAGCTCGTGTAATATTGACTGCTTCTACTTAAAGAAGATAATTTGATAAATGAGAAATTTTTTAAAAGCACTAAAGGAGTAGTAACTGAGAATGGCAATTGAATAATAATTGAGAATCCACGTAGATTAAGATCGATAGAAAAACGAAATTTAATATTTCTAGGTCAAGGTCATTCCAATGACAATATTGCAATTCAAATGAAACAGTTGTTTTTTAATTAAATTACCATTTTCTCCAGTGTCCGATATAATTTTGCCTAGGAGTGTATGTAATCTTGTACAAATCGAGTACTGTAACCAGTGGAATGATATCCTCTAATGACAGCAAGACGGACACGTGTAATGTCTATAGGAAACTGATAAGAAATACATTCTATTCATTAGAATGAAACACCAGTTAATACTTGATAGACTGAAATTGATAGAATGCGTACGTGCAAAGTCAAGAAATAATTGTCTCCGCATCCGAATGCCATCAGAATTAACAATCGGTAAGAAAAACTGCAATTTTTAACCCTTAGCTCTCGAGTGGCAACTCGGAGTCGCCAATAAAAGTTGCTGTACCATTATTCAAAATATTGTTTACATTATTAAATAATTTGGTATCTAGCTTTGGGTCCCCAGAATTTTGAGACACTTTTTTCTTTCGATATTTTTAAAGGATTAAGATTTTTTAATGCTTTTTAGTTATTTATTTAGTATTTTCAATTTAATTTAAATTAGGGATAATTTTAGTGAAATTACAAGATAATAAATGCAAAAATTTTGGGCCCCATCCGATTACAGCCCCTCCCCCCACGTTGCGGGGTCCTGCGGTATTGTAGTTCCACCACTGCCACAAAAGTACCTTTAGAATCTTAATAAGTTTGAGATAAAAAAGATCTGAAACCCGCCATTTTGAAGGGTTTGGAGGTGCTGGTGTTCCTCCACTCTCTATTGTTACCTGCGTTACCTGGTGTGGGCGTTATCTGCGTTACCTGGTGTGGGCATCTAATAACAATGCGAAACGATAAACATGAGTCCCTTGTTCCGCCATGCACGGAATATTTTAGAGTTCAATAATTTCATCGATAACTCCAACAAAGCAATGTCAACATGACATATCTTTCGCAAGGTTATTAGATAACGCGGATTGTCACGTTTCCACTATTATCATTGTTTTTGTACACGTTCCGGATTTTCTATTTCTATCCCCCATACAAAGCGGATATAGTCTTACATGTAAAAATACCGATATCAATAATATAAAGCATTTTCAACAATTTCGAAAGAATTTGTTATTATTGAATACATTATCCCAATACCGATGGGAGTAAGAAAAACATTTAACACATGTTTGTGTCTTTATAAAGATGGGATCTCCCAAGCGCGATCCATACTCGATTCGTCGTTTAGACGCGGGCGCAAGCGATCATTTCTGATGGAGTTTGACGAACGTAGTAAACGCTGCGTCCAGACGCGCTTAGGAGATCCCACCTTTAGTACAAGAGCCATGGTTATATTCACTGGAAGGTGGGACCTGGACACTTTCGGCTAACTAACCAGGCTCTGGTAGAGGTAGCGACGACCACCGGAAGGCAGCCCGGTGGTGTGTTGCGGAAGGAAAAACAGGGTCTTGCCTTCACTGACTGAACTGAGGTGAAAACCTTAAGCTGAAGAACGTCGCGAAAGAGGATCCGCGAGCCAAGCGGCTAACCTGAGGAAACCTGCCGACATCCTGAGTGTAGAAGCCTTCACCCGGCGAGCGACTGTCTTTCGTCCTTATTCGTGGGAACAATTATGGAATCGTCAAAACAAGTACGTAAAACGGGATGGTCTAATGATGATCGTGAGGGAGGGGGTTTTCAAGCATACCATCGGCTTGTACCTCCTTCGTAGTTGTGCAGCTAGAATGTTGGGCCAGATAATTGGTTGATTTTGTCGATATGAGGGGAACCTCGAGGTGTAGCATCCCCGGGGATAGTCAATACTAAATGTGGTTTTATTAGATTCATAACGATCTAGAAGAGAGAGAGAGAGAGACTCCTCTTTGCCAGAAAAGAGTATTTACCGACCATCGGCAATACTGAAATCTTGAGTGGAATTGCTTGGGATTCTAATTAAAAAAAATAAACTAAATAAAAAACTGAGTTCAGTTCTGTTCGATCTGAATGAAAAGTTAAACGCACGATTTACGTCCTAGAAACGATTGAGTACGGTAAAATAACATTCGAACAGGCCGAGAAATAAATAATATTTCAAAATATTTTATGGATATATTAAATAACTGCTCAAAGTATTTAACCACATAGTCTATCTATAGCATACACTTTTGACATTAGACATTGCTAGGATTGTATAAATAGCAGTGAAAATATCGTGATTAACGAAAGTAGAAAAGACATCATTATTTATTGAAGATGTCCACAAAAATTTTCAGTTAGCTAAGAAGTCTTAGAAATATTTCACTTTATCGAATCAAATTTTTTAAAAATATTGCACATTTTATTCAGTTATTTTTGAATAACGTAGTATAAAGATATTATGGACAATATTCTATTTGTTTGTTAAATTTTTTTACATCATCGTTGTTCTGTTAAGAAAACGACGGACTTTGGTGGCCTACCCAATAAAAATTGAATAATTATATAACAGAAAAAGGGGCATAAGAAATCTTTGCAAATATGAAAAATTAATCGCAAACGTCGAGATGAAAATCTTCAGATCAAAGATCATTGTATTAGAATAGATTACATTATTCCGATTTTTGATAGAGGTACAAATTACTAGCAATGC
The DNA here is from genome assembly GCA_028454225.1 of Lasioglossum leucozonium. Lineage (NCBI taxonomy): Eukaryota > Metazoa > Arthropoda > Insecta > Hymenoptera > Halictidae > Lasioglossum > Lasioglossum leucozonium. Next base: position 2,223,705 of record CM052209.1, read on the forward strand.
CTATGACGACAAATAATTTCCGGGAAAATATTGTTCGGCCTTGTTGTCGTGACTGCCAAGCGAACCGTTTATCGTTTGCCCTCATTAATTTCAAGCAATAACGATCTCCCTACTTTTCTTTTACGCAATTCGCAATAACTGGTCGATAAGACAGACATTTTTCATGCCGGCAGACCGAAACGAGTCCTCTCTCGCTGCATGATCTCTTTATTACTCTGACATTTTGCCTGTGGCAATTACCTCATCGTAATTGTTCACGGAACAGAAGAAAAAGGAATGTTAAAAACAACAAAGGTTCGAAAGGGTTTTGAATATGTCGAAGTTCGAACGGAACATAAAATTTTCAATTAATTATGGAATAATTGCTAGAGTACAACGTGTTGGAACTATTAATCCCAGGATGGCCGGAATTGGGTCCATTTTGACCCAGAGATAAAAAGGTTCCATCTAAATTCTAATGTTCCAACAGCAAGCTTCAATGATCGGTTATTTTTACTGTGTCGAATAGACGTTATGGTCGATGGACTGCGAAAGAAAAACGAAACAATTCCTTATCGCACTTCAGGGCAAGGACTCGACATGAGTGACGCGCGAATAAAAATATCGAATTTTACGGTATTCTCTAAACCCGTATCAAAATATTATTATCAATAGTTTGTTGGTGGCACTTCCGATGAAAGCGAGCTCGAACATGAGATCATTGAGTAATTTTAACTATGCGTAATTGGACTTGCCGCGAAACATCGCGCTTGCTTATTAATCTCATTGCAGACGCCTGAACTCATTTTCATCTGCGAAATCTCATCAGTCTGTTGGCAAGACTTTTACAAAAATTTGATAAAATGTGAAGAAACTTGAATATTTTAAAGAAATTAAAATGATCGCTGCGCGTCATAAAAATGTAAGCGTAAATACTTGCGGTTTAATTGTTGAGAAATCGATAAGGAACGATTCTAGTGCACTGGTACGACGTAGATAAACCTTCCTGTTTTGCTTTCTTTAAAGTCGCCGGCGCCATATAGGTCACGGACAACCAGCGACTGAGAATTTTCCCCGTAAATTCTTCTTTGTTTCGCCATGTCTACATTCACAATACCATAAAAGCGACATTGGGTAAAATACGAAAACCGTTGGCGCAACATTTACCGTGGTGAATGTGTCAAATATAGCCAGTGGGCAAAATTATAAGACAAATTTGCCGAAGTAAAATTTCATTTTGCGTTTATATTAAACAGGATTCTCCCACAGTCCATAAATTGAATGAATAATGCAAGGAATTTGTGTTGTTTTTGTTCAAACTGACAATTTCTCGTATTATTCGTTTAATTGATGAAGGTATCGGCTACAAATAAACCATCCTGATATGTAATGCTGTTTAATCTTCGAAGGACAAACGCTTTCCATAATTATACAATGGACAACGCTTCGAGCCGTTCACAATTTTATTTATCAATTTTTTAAAATCAATTTTGTAAGGTACTTTTCTATATAACTATTAGTTGTTGTCCCGGAAAATCCATGGAAAATGCCTCATATCATTATTTTAATTCACGGAGATACATTGATTATTAATAAATAGTTCTGTTTCACATTCGATACTGTTTGACATAATACCAAATCCTTACCGCGACAATTACGGAATGTCTTATAATTTCGTCCATTAGTGTATGTCCAATTGTAAACATGACTGATCGATGATACAAACGTGAATTCATAAATGGTAATATTGGCATAGTCACAATTAATATATCAAACTGCATATGATTTTTTTATGCACTTCATAAATTAGGGTCATCTGAAATGGGAGAATTGCCCCAGTGGGACAGCTAATCTCGGATGAAATTGTTGGTTAGGGGAAACATCTTCAATATCTTTGACCTATACGCATGTTGTTAAGGTCACCCTTCCAAATACCTTTCAGAAATTTAGGCTAACGCCTTCTGGAATTCGCTTAGAATGGTGTCCGTAACAATATGCATCATGGTCAACGAAAATGAGTCGCCATAAACAGCATTTTTGCCATAATCTATTAATTTGTAACAGCACTTTTTAAGTCGCGAGGCAGTGCAGTAACTATATCTTTTCCCATCTGCTATTTCTATGTTTCGTACCGTTTGCGAAACTGCAAAACAGTATTCCTGTCCATATCCACGATCAATTACGTCCATTCAGTAGTTTGCCATAACAGAAGGTGGCGCGCGGTTGACGAATTAATGCAGAATCACCAAATTTCTGTATCGTTTCCGGAATATTTGAGCACCCTCGCGGGCTCAATGTCCGTAGCTCTAGGTCGAGGACTCTTTGGGACATTCGTGATAGGGACCGAGATCGCTATGTCCGCGGTGAAGCCCACATCATTCTGCGGCTCGGGACTGGACACGGTCTCGGGATAGTTGATGCTCTCCTTCAACAACTCCTCCTGCAACTCCTCCGACGGCGTCCTTGAGATCTTGGACGACTTCTCCGCGGAGCTCGAGAACTTTCTTATAAACATGATCGGGCTGTTCGCCATCCGATAGCTCTCGCTGCGTTTCACTTTATGTTCGATTCGATCCTCCCGCAGACTATCGGATCTTCTCGTCGCGTTGCCGTCGGAGCATGCCTCCAGAACGCTGGAGCACTCGAACGCGACGTCTTTGTCATTCGAGTTACAGTTATCGGCGTGTTTCTCGATATCCGTGATATCGGGCGGGTCTTTGTTGTCGCATCGAGGATCCACCTTGGTCAGTTTCCTGTAAAAGCTCGGCGTGTCGAGGTCCGACACTAGCAACTTCCTGGTCAACTTGGGCGTGTTGCCTGTTGGCCTGAGACTCTTTAGACAGAGGGCCGACTTCTCGAAGTCAAGGCGGAGGTTTGTTGATCTAGAAAACGACGTCCTCGGCGCGTCTGTCTTATTAATGAACCGACAGCCTTCCTGAGCCGACGAGAAGCTGTCGTCGCCGGTCGCCGGTGGGTGATTCTCGTCGCAGACGGTCGCACCCACGGTCGACCTAGCAATGTACGGTTTGTTAGAGGACAGCTTGGGTTTGTTAAGATCTAGGACTTTGTTACTCGGCGCCAGCGCCACGGTCCCGGTGGCGGCGGACTGACACGTGCCGTTGGCGGACAGCAACGGGCTGCCGTCGGTGCCCAGAACTGTACTCGCATCGTCGTTAGGATGAGTGTTGCCGGGGTGTGCGAATGGTGCTTCTAATCTACCGACACAGCCAGTGCAATCTCGTTCGTCAGCGCTCGTACCAGAAGCCTTCTTACCTTCATCCTCCTGCATGTTCACGTAAGCACCGCGAACTTGTCGATGGGCTGTCGTTGGACTCGTGGGTCCCACCACGGTCGTTGGTGTTCGAACGTAGTCCGGACTGGACGCTCGATCCGGGCTTCTAGCTGCTCGGATGATCAGCTTGCCCAGCTGTGGCGACGTGGGTGGCGTCAACTTCGTCGGACCGTCCACCGCGTCGTTGCTCTTCGTCACTGCTCGAACGTTCGGGGTCGCGCGGTGCAACAACGGCGATGGGCTCGGCGATACTCCTTCTCTCACGAATGGACCTGGAATTTCATGGACATGTGTCAGAAAAAGATAAATATTCAAAGCTAAAGACTGATCAACTTTATCCCTTGACGGTTCTGGGGTAAATGCCGTGGGGTTAGGTCATCTCACCAAAAAGCACCCTGGCCTTCCCCACTCCGTGGTCAGATCCTTGGGAAAAAGTCCCAGTTTTTAAGCGTGGGACTCTCTATCTTTCTAACTTTCCCTCATCTGTTTCCCATACAACATCCCCTCGACGATTAACGGCGGACGACCCAACGTGGTTGCCGGTTCTGTTTTATATTACTCTACCTCATTCTGGCCCTCACGTAGGCGAAGACCCTACCATAAACCCGTCTAAGGGTCGCCTTGGCACGAGCCCTTGACTCGGCTTCGCTATTTCGTTTTATTATTTAGCAGTTTTACGAAAGATTACCTGGATTAAACGTAGAATGTGCCCCTTTCCTTCTTTTCAAGCTGTCAGACGTGTAGACAACCTTGCCCTCCGAATCCAACGTGACTCTGGCACCCTGTCTCTTTCTCTCCAGAGAGGAGGTTGGCTTTTTTGGTAACTCGCTTAGACTAACGTACTCGGCGTCCTTCTTGAAGATGTCGGAGTTGGCGTACAAGACCGGGGACCAAGCTGGGGCCGTGTTCGAAGCGGTCGCTGGCTCTTGCCGTTTGTCGTTGTTGTTTCTCACGTCGGCTATGGTGACATAGTCGCCGGAGTCCGCGTTCCCCTGCTCCTGATTCCCTTGATTCTTCGACACGTGCTTCCTGCCCGGAAGTACGCCACGAAGCTTGCCCAAGACACCGCTCAGAGGGTTGATCTTAGCAGACGCCTGTCCGATCGCTGGTTTATCGTTCACCGGCGAGGGTAACACTTGCACAGTCGCGTACAGATTCTTGTCCTGCCCGTTGATCACCTCCATCTTGGAGGTCCCAACAGTGGCGGACATTAGGACCGATCCTCCAGCCTGGATCTCAGACTTCCTGTTCTCGTTGACCTTGATGGGCTGGTCCGATTCTCGAGTGAGCTCATCGTCCGAACCAGGTGGCGTGATCACGCACATGGACGGTATGCGGCTGGTGTTGATCGCCGTTTTCGAACGAATTCTCTCGATCCTCTCGCAGCCCTCCAGATCGCTGGACTCCGAGTACTCGAACTCCGAACAGGATCTTCCGGTGCAAGCTGGACTCGAAGCGGACTCCACAGGCGAGGAGGAGGTGTTGTGCCCGCTGTCCGGAGACTCGCCGCCATTTTGGTTCTGTCCGTGCACCTGCCGACACGAAGGTACCCAATCAGAATCATGCTATGACTATACAAACATCTATTAATCCTTCGGGTACGACGCTCGATCGTTTCTTTCTACAGTTAATGAGAAAAGTCTCATAGGCAACAAAGGGTTAAAAACAAGATCAATCCTCACCATAGCAACAACCGTAAGGCTGGACTTTCTTTCCGGCGGCGGAGGTGCCAATAACGCTGTGCAGACTGTTCCGGCGGAACTCGTGGTCGTCGACGTCGATCCCCTTCCGAATAGTTCGTATTCATTTTCCACGGTCGGCGAGGTGGGATCGGAGCTCACGTCGTTCGTCCTAGTCGATGAAGAACTCTGCGGGACTGGCTCCTCTTCTCGCAGGGTTTTTAAGCCGGAATCCACGTGGAACGACGTGTAGTACCCTTCTGTGTCACAGGAATACACGGACGATGTCTCGCCATCATCGGAGAATGGCACCACCGCAATATCCTGTATAATATCGGGTGTCAGTGTACCTTCCGATGTGACCGAGGACGAAGCTGACGTATCTCGCCCCTTGAATCGCCTGACGTGGCTCAGAGAAGTCGAGGATGTGCCAATCGATGCTGTTGTCGTCGACCTGGATAATCACATTTCACGTCGTTAGAATGTGTCGCATGGAATCGCATGATTTCACTTAAATAATTAATTTTATCAACGCTAGGTCTTCTGAAATATAACGAGATCTTGGACGAGGGGGTAATTATCACGATTTCCCAAACTTATACGTTCTTATTACATACATTCGTAGAAAATCATTGCTTATTTCGTTAAACCATTTGCATTTCGAATTTAAAAGTTTACTATGCAATTTAAAAGATCGATTGATACTAATTCGAAACAGTTTCTTCACTGGTCATGTTGAAAATAGGTAGATATATGTATATTGCTTGTCTAAGTAACAAAATTAATATTATGAAATATAATGCACGTTCAAACTGGCAATTTAAAAACATCGAGTCACACTCGAATAGGAGATATCTGTGCTGGGTTGTTCAGTTACAGTGTCGATGACAGCTAGGATATAATACGAAACTTGAGATCAGGCGTGTACTCAACTCAGGATACAAAAAGTTATTTATCACTGCAGCGTATCTTGACGAAAACCGTATGTCAGTGCTAAAACAGGCGAATGAGATTGGAATACGTGAAATGATTAACACTAGAATTACCAGACTGACTAAGATGGCATGTTTCTGATCTTTTATTATTATTTATGCAAAATAAAAATGTTCTACCTGGATTGGTACAAACTAGAGCGAAATAGAAATTCATTTTCTTTTCTAATACGTTTAATAGGATAAAAATAAAATTGTATTTTAAAATTCTCCCAATAGTTTCGCTATCTTACATTGCACCTACCCATTTTTGTTATAAACGCATAAAATCCGCTGTTTATTATAGCAAATTTTTTTATAAACTCCTTTATCCAACAACATATTACAATAAATGTCTGCATAAGAAATCTGAATAAACGCAAGCTTGCTATTATTGTATTATACAGCAATGTACAATCAATTCGTCGTTTGATAGTTTCAGTGTTAATAAAGATTACAAGTTTTGGGCAAACGGGTGCGTGCAAAATATTTGCATCAAACGGCAAAAGTGAGATTCAATGGAAACCGAATCAAGAATAGCAGATAGAAAGGATACTGATTCAAAATATTGATCGTTCAAACGATTTTTGTTTGAACGTTAAGAAGTTGCGTGTCTCGATAAAATTACTCGACGAAGAATTGTCGAAACTTTTAACTAATACAACAATAGTGACGCACAATTTCTCAACATTCTTTTGAACATTCATTCACTGACGAAGATGGAAAGAAAAAAAACTGTTGGATCACACGTTCCAGGTTTGAGCATTAACACACAAGTTTCATATTCGATATACACTCACCCCCAAATAGGTAATATCGACTTCTGAAAGAAAAAGGAAGAAGATCCAAATAGAGAGAATTCGGATCCAATGGGTTAAATGCTCGCGAAGAATGAAGCTTTCGCGATCAACAATTCGAAAAATCGATTTTTTTTGTTTACAGAAATGTCGGGGATTTGGAGAGAGGTTGGATGCGTTCATTGGTGGGAATAACAATGTGACAGTTACGGAAGAGGTCTGTTAGACAGTTACGGAGAGAATGTTGTATTTCGGGAAGAAAGAAAGCGAGACTGCCGCTACATGCAAAGGAAGAAGTTGTTCAAAAAAACGCTCTCTACAACTTCTCCGAAAATCATCGATGGGTAAGTCGTGCAGTTTCACGCAGGTGGGGAATCGGTTGGCCAAGATTGCTCGGATCTCCAGGGACCTTACCTTGGCTGATGGGTGGTGGTGGTTGTCTCGCTGCCGATGCTCGCCCTTCCGCTCTCCGAAGACGCACTCCAGTTTCCCGAGCTCGAATGAGGCGGGTCATCCCGGTTGCTCCCCTTCCGTCTCTCTCTCCTTTGGACCGCGCTCTCGCGCAATTTCACGCTCGGCTGTTTCTCCGTGGTGGGCACCGACACCGGTATGCTCGCGATACTCTTCCCGCTGGAGCTCGACGAGCTGGGCTTCCTCTCGTGCGACTTGTCCTTCCTACGCCTACTTGTTACCATTTCGTAAATATTTTTCTCTTCCGTCGACCTCGATTGATTTTGATCCGTCTCTGACCTCGTTGTGCTCGCCGCGGTCGTCCCCGGCTGATCCTGCTGTTGTTGCTGACTCGATTTCGGACTGATCAACTTCAGCCGGGACATGCCCCACGCTTTCAGCGTGTTGAAGTGAGACTTTTTCTCCGTCGGCGAGTCCTTCTTCGACGAGCCCAGTATGTCCGTGCTCGCCGAGCGCTGCGTTCGAGACGCTATGTTCGATATCGTTCCGTCCGCGTCCTCGTCGATCGTTTCTCTGCGAACAGACACGCGCACAGTCAATCTAACGAGTATTTCATTGAATCGCCAAACTCAATTGGTCCACACTCCTGTCTGCAGGAAAATATTACTCCACCCATATCCCCTCCCTGGAAGTCTATCTTCGTTAACCCCTTACCTTATGATTTATTTTGCAGTGATTAGAACCTTCTTTGACGTTTATAACTTTCCTTTAAGAAAAAGAAAATTTTATATTTAATGGATTGTATTAAAAATCTTCAAAGTCTGACGCAATGTTATCAGGCAGGGGGTTAATCAAACAGACAGATGCAGCAGTGAACTTTTGTTTCTTAGAGCACCCTGTGCATCCTACAGCATGCTAATGAAAAATCCACGTGTTAGAGCTCGAAATTTTACAAAGATTTTTTATTGTACATGCGAACTGTTCAGACTTAAATATGTACGATCTTTGCAAATTTTCTTGTAGTTTTTTTCAGTTAGATTTTAGACCCGTGTCCAGACGTTACACGAGGTGTTCTCGCGAGTCAGCCTCATCTGACAACTACCTCAATCATGTTGTCTCAAGTGCTTCTTTGCTATACGCAAGGCAAGGACACGAGACAGCATGAGCCATCGCTTACTGCAAGACATTCGTGGTATTTGGGTCTACATTGATAGTGCAAGTTCAAATTCAGAGAACAACTCTTTCTCTATAATTATCTGAATATTGAAATCACTTTGACAGGTAGTTAATTAAATATTTTAGTATAATTTTGTTTACTTTCATTAACTTTGAAAACTATTGCTGCACAGCTTTGAAATGGACGATCTTAGTACTCCGGAATACTAAAATTTACAATTCTGCTGTTTAGTTAATTCGCGATGCGATCAAGTATTAACGTTTGTTTTTTAATTCTGCCTAATTTCATCGTGATATATTGTTTGTATCTTAATTCTACCGATTTCCATTTCGATATCTTGTTTATTTCTTAATTCTACCAAACCTTTTGGTTTTTGTGTCTTTGATAAAATTCTGTTGCTTCCAATTACTTAATTTTTGATAATTACACCAAATTTCATTTTGATATTTTTGTAATTACACCTCACTGAATATATTCCAATCTCAATGCTTATCTTAACAATTAGTTGTTTACCATTATATTATTAATTAACTTAATACCATAAAATTCAAAATTTTATGTTTTAAACACTTCAATATAATACCCACTCATATATTAATAATTTATTATTAAATTAAATTAAATTTTTTAAATTATCAACTCTTTTATAAATGATCAATGTTCCTGTTAAAATTGACGGTGCAATTGGTCCGCTCATTTGCCAAATTGGTTAACTCCACACGATAAAAAAGATAGAGAAAACCGATGAAGTAGTGTGCATTAGTTTCTAAATGTTCTTTCAATTTTTCTCACTCGGTGGTATTAAGCCTGATTAAGGATTTTTAAAAAGTTGATTAATCAAGGGTTTTAGAAGGAGAACGTATAAAGATTCGAGAGCTAGTTAATTGGTTCGGATTATGAACGGTTCAATTTTTGCGATTAAAACGTGCGTTTCTAACTTACTCTCCAATTGCCTGTCGTATTTCCTTTTGATCGGTACCAGCGATCGTATTTCGTCTCTTCCCTCTAGGCCTACGAAGCCTCGATCGTCTTTTTACAGCTGTTTCTTGGCTTTCTGGACCGGACAGCAAAGATCTCCTTCTCATCGACATTCTCTCGAATCCTCTCCCACTGACGTCCACCGCCACAATTTCTGCCGGGAACCTGGACAATAATAATACATACATTATTTTTTGCAGCCCTTTGAAAATGCCAAAGCTTCCACTTTTAAGCTGCAGTTCAATTTTACCATTCTGCAATTTCATACAGGATGATCTTCAGTTGTGATGTGAAAAATAGTTCATATGCAATATATTATAAATTTTAGAAACAATATTTTTGTGCGGATACATTTTCTTCAAGGTCACCAATATATTTTTACTTATGCAGTGGGTGTTCAAATCGCTGGAGCCACTAGCATAAATAACACGATTATTTGTAACCATTAATTCTTAAACAAAAGCTTTTCTACACCGTATAAGCATTATACACTGCATATATACATTCAGCAACAGTGTTAACCATTTCATGGACAGTAAATGTGCTTTTTGTGCTGTGGCCTTAATAAATGAACTCGCTGTAATGCATCCTCACATACTGTAGCTGACACGAAATAGCATTCAGAGAAATCGCATAAAATATACATACATTTTCGATAACATCACAATCAAAGAATATGTTCATTTGCAAAAAAAGTTATTCTACAGTGGGTCTGATCAATTGCCGATTTTATAAAAGATTAAACAATATCAAAACATTATAAAAGATTAAACAATAAAAAGGTCGACGTATCATTTTCAATTTTCTAATATTACCATTTTCAATTTTGCATAAAGGTCCGCAGTCTGAGGCCGGTAGTGGCTGCGCGCGAATAATACTCTGATGTTTTTACGAGCAAAAGTTTTTCGTGTTCTCGTTCCTAGTGATAATTTTACCAAATTTAACAAATGAAATTTTAACGGCACTACTGCCGTTAACGTGAAAGCTAAAATGGCCTGGCTGCTTGGCGAAGGAGATACGAGGATTTTAATGCGCATAGAAAAAGGATTACGGTATACGTCAGAAACACCATTCCGCAGTTAGCGGTTAAGATGGCATAAATTTCGTTCTTACTTGAGAGCGACAGCTTGAACCTGTTCTTCCGGGCTGGGAAGTTTGTGATCGACGGCATCGTCGTCCGTATCTCCCAGGATCCTGGACATGCAATCCGGTGGTACAGTAACGTCCCCGAGAGCCTCCGTGGACGTCCATCTTCGTAGATCTTCGATAACGGCCGGCTGTATTCGAGAATTATACTTGTGAAATCATTAATAATAACAAAAGAGTTTATGGCTACGTTGAAAAATTGTGAAATGCATTATCGATAACAAAAGGTCAAACTTCGTCCATTAATATTGAAGATGTCCCATAACACTCGTCGTTCCTTATTTTCTACTTTGCCAATATTTAGGAATTTTCTTCAGAACAATTATCCAACTAATTTGCACTATAATTTTGCACACATATTCGTGGCTATTGGAAGTACAAAAGTTACATTTTTCCAAGCGGAAACAATCAAAATTACATAAGTTGTACAGTAATTCATCGATAATTGACTATACCACGGGTCTGGCCAAAGACAATTATCGTGAAGGGATACTATTCTTTGACTTTTGCCGAACGTAGAACAGGACACCGAAGCTCGAAAGTCCTCGGCCGCGAAATCCGATACCGGGTCGGGTGTATCGGTGTGAATCACTATTAATCCAATGACAAAACTTCTTTATTTTTTATTATTTTCTTATGGAACTTTCACCAATATATACGTGGCATTTTTCTAATGAAAATGAGGTACTTTTCCGTTAGCCGGGCGCAAACCTAACCCAGACGAATAATTATAAGCATACTATAAACAAATATTAATGAATTGTAAACAAAATAGTTTTACCCAAAAAGAATGCTTATAATTATTCGTCTAAACAATTCTCAATCTAAACAATTATCGTTTAGATATTTTAGACAATTATTAATGAATTACTGTATATTCTTTTGTCGAATATGTTCCCAAAAACACTTTCTTGACTTTTTCCATGGTTCTCTTGATGAGAAAGAGAACAACGCAAAATCAATCTCGATCATTTACAAAATGGCGGAATCGTGAACACGCGAAGCCGGAAATAAAATGAAGCATCCGTCCGCCATATTGGATCAGACGTCTTTAGAAATATTAAGTACGGCGATCGGCGATCTTGAAAAGCTTGAATCGGGTATTTTCAATGAAATCGAGGAGCGTCCTCAGCGTTCGTGGCGAATTGGAACTGTTGCGAGGCACAGCAACGACAGTTGCCGAACTTCTTGGTTCGGTTCGAGCCGACAACGGTATTGAAGGAAGTATTGCCGCATTGCTTCTGTTTCATAGAAACTTGACGCTGCGGCGAAAAGCTACCGACGTGTTTTACGCACTGCGGCACTGCGTGGGCACAGCCATTGTCAGATGTCACCTCGTGACCAACCGGGTTTCACGCACGGGATACGCAACGGATTGTGTTACAGTCTGCTCCCTTTCTACATGGGCTCGTTACGAATACGGTGAAAATGGCTCGACTATATTTAAGGCTCGCGATCGTGTCTGCGGCCGAATCTCCCGTGTTATCCGCGTCGTTGCCTGTTTAAAAGCGTATCGAGATTGCGCAATTCAATAAGGGATGGAAACTACACTCGCTACCGTCCACAAATATCCGAACAGCTAGCGAACCTACCGCGTACTCAGGCTACGCGAGCCGATTCCGATGAAAATGCGAGAGACATTCAAAGCAAAATATTATTTTCATCCACAGTGGTGGACGGAAGTATTCGAGCACACCATTCAAGAAGAACGACTTGATTCTTGTTGAGGTATTAGAAGAACACTACTCTAGATAACGTGGTAAAATTTTTTGAAACATTCGGTTGAATCGCGAAAAAGCTACAGGCATCGAAATATCCTGAAATTATTTTCATCTCAGACGCTTCGATTTTTATCAACAATTGTTCCAAAAACAACGAATAACACCATTTTGTAATATTTTCGATGGCTCATCGATTTGCCTTGAAGACAATTCCCGAAAACAGCGCAGTTGTAGATAGTCTAGGTGGTCTACCCAGTGTCGTCCGATGAGGGGAGGGAGCACGAATCGAGGGGAAAGCGTTACCCTCTCTCTGCCAAAGTGGAGCGCGTCACGTGACCGGACCGAGACGGAAGCGTGGGGAACAGCGTGGGGGAAAGGGAAGATACAGTGGGGGGAGTCTTAATCTAGCGAGTCTGGAAAATAGTACCGTTTTCCTAAATATTTGTAATCAATGAAGTAGCAAGAATACAGAACAAATAAAGAGGGGATGATAATAAATTAATTTTCGCGATGTTCCTTCGCGAACTTTGATGTTTATTGACACGCGTGGTTCCACGTTCGAGCAGGTTTATACATACGATTCTGGATTCGATGTCGAGACTCTGGTCCCGCCGTCTCTTGCCAAGGACGGGCGTGCACAGGAACATATCCACGGAACTGCCATCCCTTCTCAGGCTATCCAATCCTCTGACAGCGACTATGGCAGCGGCCTCGTACAGCTCTCTCAGCGCCTTCGGTCGTGTGTTCGATGTGAACAACGACGACGACGGCTTGTTGTCCACGTGGAAATGCTCGGTTCTTGCGGAGAACGTGCATATGTCCGATTCAGCTGTAACAGAATAAACGTATGTTAACGTTAACAAATATGTAGAAGCGGTGGAATAATATTAACAAAAGCAGCCGGGGACGCTGTTCTAACGCTATCGAGAGAAATAAATGTTCAATTGCCCATGTAGAAGGATGAGAAATTGTTGTTGTATTTGTTACGACAAATCACAAAACTTTTTTTATTGTTAATTATGTTTTTATCAAATGTTCACTAACGTGTTTGTGACATCTTCTCGATTAAAATCAGCACAAACATGACAAAATTTGAGGTAGAACAAAATTTTAATTATTTACAGTTATTTTATGAATTAATAAAGATTTAATCCAACACTAGCTACCACGTTTCATTGATCAGTTCGGATAATCGAGGTTTTACTGTATCGCGAATTAAATAAGTAAATATTATCCAAATTTTAACGTGTTTGGTGTCATTTTAATTAGAAAAATGTCACGTATATGTATCAACAATTGAAATTCTTTTTTTATTTCAAATAATTTTATCAAATAAAGAATCTACATATACTTAAATTCAATGAAAAAATTAAACTAAATTCAATTCAAGTTCTTTTAAATTGAATATGAACTTCGTACAACAATTTTCTGCTGTCCAATGAAGTCTGGCTATTGATTCCACTTGAGAACAGCGACACATAGTTGCGTCGAGCATATAGTTCGTAACCTCGAACAATACCTATCGATAGGAATATACATATACTATAATCACCAGCGAACATATCTACCTGGCCTATCAATCATACTTCTTTCTGCGCCGAACAACCTGTGCAACTGACCTTGAGACCATAGTCCGCTCTCTTCTGATCGCGAGACAGCGAAAAGACCTATTGCCCGAACGCTTTTTGCTAACAGCCGTGGCGCTATTGACAATGAGAGTATTGAATGGTCCATTCAAGCCTTTATTTACGAATCTTTCTTAACGCTAGAGCTACAGGACCTGTCAAAAGAGGATTGATCCCCATTGTTCCTTCGCTGGGGGCCATAATTGTTTCATCATAATTGTTTTATTTAATTATCCCTTCAAGAAAGTCCACATTTCTCTGAATACTCACAATTGTAAAAATCAACTCCGAGACTCTGTCGCAAACATTAATTAAAACAGTTTCCTCGGTTCATTTTTCACAAGATAAGTGAGAATTTAAGTAGAAACGGCCAGCCTAATTCGAGAACAAATTAATATCAAGTGGAAAATAAACGGCGAAATCTTTTAGGTGAAACGCCTTCAACAACTCACCCCCAAAAATCTACCCTAAAGTCTGGGCTTTGTGGGGGTGTAAGGGCACAACAAATGGTTCGAACCGCGATCTTTCAGCAGCCTGGGATTCGTCTACGGCGCGAGGGCGAGAACGAATATTCGTTTTGTGCCCGCGAAATAGAGAATTGTTCCGTTGTGCGCTGAAACAATGCCAATTGACTCTTCGCGTTATTGTGAGAACAATAAGCAGAGAAAAATTGAAAGGGATAACAAGCAAGTAGGAGGGATAATGGCCGCCACCTACGGCGACACCGAGGTACACGCGTCATTGTTTCGGGGCAGCAATCGTTGGCTGGCTGCCCGAAAGAAAGACAATAATTAAACGAATAATGAAACTGACGTGACCGATGTTCGGCGGACGAACAATAAGCGTTCACATTGTCCTGGAACGGCAATCTCCCACGAACGTGTGAAAACAACAAACCAATGATTCACGATCGACGGAGGTGGACGTTTCACGATTTACATTCATCACAGGATTCTCAATGAATCTGGGGAGACAAAAAAATTTGGTAATTATTTACATTAGGGGCTTCCTCACCGATTTTCATAATCTTGAAATATGTTGTCAAGGTGATCATTATGAACAACTTTTTCCTATACATGTTACCGCCGCTCAGCTTTAGCTTCCGAAATATTCGCAAAAAAGTTTCAACATCTCAAAAAGTGATCGGAGTAGGTCTGGGTTAGATTTGAAATTGTGGCTGCCGATAAGGCGGCCGCGGTCACAACTTAAAACGACTTCAATTAATTGAGACCCACTGTCTTTTCTGTTTATGTTTACGAACTGAAACGTGAAATGAATCGTGTCTATACGAATTCTTGGATATCTGTAACAATCAAGACAAGTTGATAGATTTTTTAGTTAATAGTAAAGTGATTCGTGGCACGATGAATTCAAGTGCAACGAAAATATGCTACTTGTTCGCGAAAACTTAATTTTTAGATGCCATAATACTAGTTATATTAGAAATCGAAACAAAAGACGTATAAAAAAACACAATGTAATTTCAAAATTAGTGTTTATAAGGACACTTGGTTTGATAACATACGTCTTCCCATACAAACTGCTTGCCGTTTCATTGCATATCATATAATGCTGAGAGCACCTCGACAAGAATTTATTATGAACGAACTATGCATTTCCTCGAAAACATGTGTCGATTGGGCTGCCGCCCGTCCCCCAAACTCCATCCCTGCTAAGAAATCTAATCCAGACCTACTCCGATCACTTTTCGAGATGTTGAAACTTTTTTGCGAATATCTCGGAAACTAAAGTTGCTCAGAATGATGACCTTGATAACATATTTCAAGGTCATGAAAATCGGTGAGGAAGCCCCTAATGTAAATATTTACCAAAAATTTGTGTATCAAATTTCTTTATTACAATTTCATTTCGATTTCAGCACTTCGATTACACTTTCAGCAGGCAAGCTTGTCGATATGCCATCTCCTCTCCGAGTTCAACGACCTTGAAATATGTTGCCAAGGTCACCATTTTATTAATTTCTAATTGACAGCAGAGGTAAACTCGTGAGAAGCTGCAAGTCTAGGCATCCTTGTTTACTTAATTACACCAAAATGCAGCAAATAATTGTGATCTTACTGTTAACTGGTCACTTACTATTTTTCTCATCACTAAAATTAAATGAAAACTCTTCAGATCAGTCGCAGCATACGTATCACACGAAGGCCAGACGCTTACTTCGAAGCTCTGACCTGGGGCCCAACGTAATATTTCTTGTGGAGCTCACGTACAAATCGTTGCACGACATTAAACCTGTTTGCTCGCTGAAATCCATATAGGTGTATTAATACCTGCCTTGCTAGTTTTCGAATGAAGAGGGTAAATGCATTTTGTAGCACATAATTCACCGCGGTATCGTTCTCGTTCTCTTCGAGCGTGCATTAGTTGATTTTCTATAAATCGATAGACTTTTTGTTCCATGCGAACTCATATTCGTCATACAGTTCATAAATATTTTTCGCTTAATATGAATGTAACAATAGGAATTCACTGGACAGTTGCCGTAGCATGTTGATTATTTTATTCAGAATTCTGTGTGTTATGTAAAGTGGCCACGGTTTTTAACGGCATTAACTATGGTCACGCCTGGTTCTCGCCGGCATGCAGCATCGGCACACGAGACTCGTTACGCGTGCAGAGCTAAGAAAGAAGGAGCATTATGCAGTCTTTATCTTCAATTAACCGAAGTCTAAACACAGTTAATAGTACAATGCACTTCCTGTTGACGGACGGTTGCTGTCGGCTATTGTGAACAACGCTGTCGCGTTGTTATTTTTACCTTTAGCACCGTTTTCGGAACAGTGCTGGATACAGTTGTAGTAAATAATAAATAATCCTATTTATTTTAAAGTGCAACTTTGAAAATAATACATTTTATTTGATGCAATCAGTTTTCAAAACTGTATTTCACTTGAAGAATATTAAAAATATTTCATTTGTATTTCGAATATTTTGCTGAAAATGGTGCATATTCGATACGTTTATAAGCGTAAATTATTTCATAATGGCAAGATACATTTTATAACAGTATTAGTAATTTAACTTGATTGTTTCATACAAAATTGATCGCAAGGTTTATATAGCCAGTCATTTATTCGATAGTTTTAATTATTTGAAAATAATACAATTGAGTTCGTTAAAAATGATTAAATTCCTTGAATATTTAGCTTCTTTCACATCCGATCTAGTAATTTTTTACCGTAAATGCGATCCGCAGTCTAGTGATTGCGTTAGGCGTTTCACTCCGTACGCGTTACGATAATTACGAGACTGTTTGCTAACACATAAGGCGTAAGGGATTGTGCTGTGTACCAGAAAGTATGGAGTTGATCAGCAGCAGGAGATATGTTAGAAGGTTTCTGACTCAGGCTCCACGTTATTACAAATAAAGCCGTACGATATTTCCCAGGCAAAGAAGGTAGAAGACAAAAGATGTGTACACAATAATCTCTACATGCTATAGCACTGATCCGGTCCAGAGGTTAGGCAATGAAATAGATATCAGCGATAGGCGATTAAAGATAACTTTATTAGACTGTTGGAAAAGAGAATTGGGCTCCGTTATCGTTTCCTTGTCTTGCCAGCACGATTGCGTAAAGACTGCCAGTTAAAAGTATATTCCAATTTAGGGAGACCATTGTTCGCCAATTTTTAGAGATCAGAGATTCCGAAAAACAAATGATAATTCCATTAAAAAAAAAATAATGAAAAGAAAAAATTGGACACCATAACAACGCTTGCAAAATGCAGTATAACTTTTCCACTCTGTCATTTCTTCGAATGTTTACTATTCGCAAGAAGAACTAGCAATGACACACCGTATATCAGTCATGAAATTAAGTCATCGGTCAATCAGTGAAAACTTATTGCACGTCAACTTTGGCTTTCGACGTTTCTCTCATCATTCTTGATTTTTCAGCTCGTAGAACCACCCTTTAAAATATCTGCCACGCGTACATGGCGTAGTCGAACACCCTGCGCAGCACACGATGCCCGAGCCAGGATTTATTAGCAGGCTTTGGGCCTGGCCACGTAGAGACGATAAGCATTAGGGATGAAGAATCGATGCATGGATCGAGACGAGACGCTACAAATGACGCGTGTATTGCCCAGCGAAACTGCTATAGCTATAGCTCATCCTGCACGTACCGAACAAATTTTACACGCGATTTTTCGCAGCTTTTAATTTATACAGGGAGTAATTTTTAGCTAGCATCCGCGAAGGGGCTTCATCAATTAAGACCCATTAAAGTAGACAGAACCACTGGCGCTGTCATTCCGATTGATTGGCAGGGAGTGAACGGGCTCTTACAGTCGTCCATGGAGAATGCAGCTGGTAAATTGCATTGTCATAATATGCATACATATATATATATTCATTTTTTATCCACCCTTGTATGGTATTCTGCCAGGTCGCAGAAAACTGTTTCGAGAAAAAACTATTGAAAAATGTTCTGAATTCTTTGTTACCCTTTACCTATTGTAAAGAGTTTAAAGAATTTTCTGCGCGTCATTTAGTATTACCTTTTAAATCCCTCTTCTCAGCAGGGATTATGGGTTTTCACGGGGCTAGAGCGAGAAAGCAACGCCGCAGACGACATTCCGCGACGGAGGACGCTAGCCGTATACGCGAGCGTACTTCATGACTCTTCCTTTTCCAATGAAATACTATCTTCGACGTATTATGCCAGCATATACGTGTATCGTGACTTTTAGTTCCAGCCCACACAGTCCACTGACCCTCGATTCAGCCAAGTACAGTGCATATGGTACCGTGTATTCGGTACCGACGATCATCGCGACCGAAAGGTATACTTGTTCCTTACGTCTTTCGTCCGCAACCTTTTCACCATCTCTGTCTCATAATTGCGAGACATAACCGTGCTTGCAACGCGTTAGCTGCCGATTATCAACCCCCAGCGTTTCCACAAAATCAAAGTTATTTGATCCCTTCTTGTGACATGGTCTTCCATTGAGAAGCGTTATTTTAAATTATAAAAATTGTTCTTTTTTAACGATTAACAATTTCTTGGATTTTCACTAACCACGTGTCGAGGAGTTACAACTCTACACGAATAAAAAATAGCGCGTTTTAAAATTACACCAATATTATTGCAATGAAAACGAATGTTTAAGCCTAGTTGTAGATTAGTGTCGCTCACATGTGACGTGGCAGTTAACACTTAACCCTTTGCACTCGAAGCTATTTTAACTTGATAATTAAACATTCCTTCCAATCTAGAATAATTCTATTCTATATTATTTTTCTTCATTTTATGGATATGAAATTGATATAATACCTCATACAATACTTAAATGTTTAGTAATTAGATACCAACATACTTAATAATATAAACAATATTTTGAATAATGGTACAGCAATTTTTAGTGGCGACTCTGAGTTGCCTCTCGGGTGCAAAAGATAAAATGCAATTTTTATTCAAATATGTGTGTAATTTTGTAAGTTCAATAATTGTAAAATAAAACCGGTATTTTGACCGGCAGTGGTTTAGCGTTAGCGTGTTAAGAATTGCACTTGTTTAGTGATAACGATGTAAAAACCATAGGAGTAAAGCCAGAATTATTTCGGCTGCGTCGATAAATTTCTTGGCCTCTGTGCCTTAGAAAAAGAGATGTCGTTTCAAGTAATAGCTTCTAGACTGTCATCGTTGGCCATTAGTTCAAGGAAGTTGTTAACCAGTGACTCTTGCAGCATGAAGACCCATATGGACATGTGGCGGCATTTCCTGTACCCGCCATTAAAGGATTCCCGAGTCAATACCTTTCCCACAGCTAGGCAACCTGTTGCTGATTGCTATAATTGATTTCAGGTAAAATTCAAACGACAAATTTTCTTTCGACTTGCTAGTTAATTTTAGTAATTAAATCTGGTTACTTACAAAGTACCTCCAGTGTTGTACCACCCCTAAGTGTTACGCCATTTCTCTGTCAAAACTATAGCTGATGCACAAGACCATATAAAGACCTAAATGTATTCTTCACTTGCAAAAAAATTCGAAATGAATTTCATGTTTAATTTTAATTTTACAAGTAAAAGAAAATACAGCGGCTAATTAAATTATTAAATTATTAGTTGAATAATATTGCTCACAGTATTGTTAAAAGTATATTTGTAATTTGCAAACACCGATACTAAAAATAATAAAAAATCGATGTGACTAAACTACCATTTTGAAATTCATCGATTTATGAAATTGTTAAAATTAAAATTTTTTAGAAATCGTAACTTTTTGGTCAACGAAGTATCTTTATATCAATAATCGAAATTTCCCCTACAAATTTATTAAAAATAAAATTCTATAAAATTTTCATTTAAAATAATTGATTCTATTTAATTTATATAAAATTAACTACTCCTATGAAATTTTTATTTAATAAATTCCCCTATAAATTTATTAAAAATAAAATTCTATAAAATTTTCATTTAAAATAATTGATTCTATTTAATTTATATAAAATTAACTATTTCTATGAAATTTTTATTTAATAAATTCCCCTACAAATTTATTAAAAATAAAATTCTGACTTCTTCGAAATTAAAGCGATTAATTGGTTCAGTGTGCTGGTTTATTTCATTGCAATAATTACCCTCGCGATCAAAGGTCCCTTCTGCTTCCTCTCCCCGAAGGGACACGAAGGGAGTTATTTTGTACAGTTTCCAAGTAATTACAATGCCCATAGCAATCCCCCTATATCATGGCACTCCTACAATACGGTTACACTCTGACGCGGTTCGAAAATTGGGGAAACCACCCTCGTGTCTTATGGAGGGTTGAAAGATCGCAGTGCACCAAACGAGTATTTTATTTTGTCAAAATGATGTGTGGCCAATTTCCCTTCTATTAGGAACGAGCATTGTTGCGTTACTACACTGCATGCGTATAATCATTCTCAATCACATTTACCACGAATAAAACATTTCTCATGTTTATGAAAGCAAAATAATTTAATTATTGTTACTTTCCGCAAACATTTTCCATACTTACATTCCTTCAAATTACTTTACCTTCGGTTAATGAGATTTAGCTATCGCAATTTAATTAATGCTCGGTATACAAAAAGCTATATTTTATGCCGAAAAAGGTACAGCAAATTTTCTAATTGCCCGGCAATCACAAAGTCAACAATCCAAACTGTCACGGGTCGTCAGAGACCCAATAACGCCGACTAAGGATTAAGCGATTAAGGATTAAAATCCCGTGATTGACGGGTTAAGAGAAAGGCGTCTCTTCAGGCGACGCTGTCCTCAAATAGTCCCGAGGTTGCGGACGAAGTCGTTGAAAACCGAGTTGTGTCTGAAAATGAAACGCGTGCTTCTTTCGACACCGTTCCACAGCCGTCAATCGCAATTAACTAATTCCGTTCCATAATGAAACATTTCTTAACACCAGCGATAATAATCAAAGCAACCATTCAGACGGCTGTCTGATTGCCGGACCCGTTGATCGATCGTCCCGAATCAAGTTCTGGCGCTTTTGAGTGCCACTTGCACGCCGCGCGCAGCCGGACAAAGGGACAAAAGCCCGAGGACACTTATTGTTGCCTCGTGGTACTCGAACGTGATTAAGGATAGTTGTTCTGACAGGACATTTAAACTGACCAACAAACGCTGTTTATCGATGCCAAAGTCTCCGGGAGACTACTCGAAGCAGCGCAGCATCCGAAATGATTAGGGGAGAGTTGATACGGGGGCACGTTGATCAAATTTTCGGGACACCCTGTACAATAACGTCCGGTGGAAAACATTGATACGCCACGATTGAATGTGCTATTCAGCCCCTGATTAATAATTTCCATCCAATTATTCTGGATAAAGTATTATTAAAAATATATGTTTAAATAATTATTATTATCATTTAAAAATAATACTGGTCATATAGAGCCAGGTGGTTAATTGCATAGGAGCCACTTAGAGTCAACGATTTGATAATTGATTGATTGTAATTTTGTGCTCCGTTAATAAATGATGAAACAAATATGCCTGTGTTCGCCACAAAATTTTACTACCGGTTAAAACAATTTTTCTTTTTATTTTAAGATCATTTCGCCAAACCCGCCTGGCCTCTTTCAGGGATCGTCAGTTCGTTGTCATCAATAATTTCAACAGTATCAACGCGATGGCCACCTGTACGTTAGTCACGCTTCATTTTGCTGTAACTGAGATTCGATCCAGCGATCCATCCTGATCGTCCATTGTCGTCTGTAGCGTCGCGTGACATAATCAGTTTATGCAAATAAGAAAGAGTTTGACTGGAATCCACCATGGCAATCTCGCCGGACAATGCATATATGAATTTATCCACGGCTACCGCGTGATTTACAATACTGAACACGCTTTGCAAGGTAAATGCGCATGCGCGCGGATCAGGCAGCAGATCGAACACGTGGAGTAACAAGTTGTACACATACGCGTGTATACGTTGTCTACAGTCAAACTACAGGTCGTTCACAAACGTGTGTGTAGAGTACAGCGGGTACTAAAATTATATGATATGACCTTGAAGCTTTTGCCTTCTAAGAAGAAAAATTTGTCGATTGTTGATTGGACACCTCCGAAATTTGCATAACTTTTTCCATTAATCCATTTGCGTCATAAGGAAATATGAAAAGAAGGTCTTTAGCACCATTTCTATTTTTTAGTTAATGAATAATGATAGTAACTAACAAAGTTGAGCGTATGCATACGCTAATGATGCAAATGGGCTAAGAAAATTTTATGAAGATCGGGAAACATAACAGTAAGATAGGATTACGTCGGGAGATTATGGGGACGTGGAATCTGGCACGGGAATGATAAAATAGTGTATGAATCTGCATTAGATATAGACCTTGAAATTTGCATAGTCCGCTTTATCAAAACCAGACAGGAACAAGTACAATTGCATTGTAGTATATGTATATTCGCTGCACGAAATGGTTTTACTCTTGAAATAACATTTCATAATCTCCGAAACGTTTAAAGTCGTTCGAACGATTATGAATGGTACTGTATCTACATACAATGTTTTCACATCACCTATACTTTCTCTTCATCCATAAATTATCGTTTTTTCTCGTACGCCATGTACATGGGGTTATTGCTTGTGATTGGTTGGTATTTTTAAACCATAAATTCAGTGAGCGAAGTTTATGGTACTCTTGCGCAGACATGCAAAATGCCCCTCGAGTCGAATATAAATTAATAATCACATTCAAATACTGTGAAACTATAATATTGATGTGTTACGCTATCAAAGGGTACAAATATTAACTTTATCAAACACCATCATACAAATTATTGTGAAAATCGCTGATGCATTGAATAGCTTAAAAAAATTGCCGAAGTACAAACATTCAAATTAATTAAATTAGTTAACAGAAATTAATAAAAACTGAAGAAGCACAAACATTGAAATTATTGTGGAAATTGCTGATGTATCGAATAACTTTATAAACATTGAGGAAGTACAAACATTCAAATTAATTAAATTAGTTAACAGAAATTAATAAAAACTGAAGACGAACAAACGTTGAAATTATTGTGAAAATTGCTGATGCATCGAATAGCTTAAAAAAAATTGAGGAAGTACAAACATTCAAATTAATGAAATTAGTTAACAGAAATTAATAAAAACTGAAGAAGCATAAACATTGAAATTATTGTGAAAATTGCTGATGCATCGAATGATTTAATAAAAATTGAGGAGGTACTTACAAGCATTGAAATTATTTGCATCGAATAACTTGATAAAAATTGAGGAAGCACAAGCATTGAAATTATGGTGAAAATAGCTGATGCACCGAATACCTTAATCAAAATTGAGGAAGTGCAAATGTTCTTCCTGCATACTCCGAAGCATTTGCTTGTTTCGAAACGACTTTAAATGCACTTCCGGTGAAGATTTACGTTAAAAAGGAACAGCTGCGATTCCCCGTGCAGATGGTACTCGCATTCGAAAAACAGGCCCATTTTTCGGTAAGCAACACGATCAACGAACAGCAATTAACGCGCGGTTCGGTTTCAACCATTACCATTACAACTGGCTCAGTAATGCTGTCGATCGCAGGCAAGTTTTACACCAATTGCAATATTCCCAAATCGATGATTATTTTTTACGAGAGCTGGGTAAGTACACCTCAATTAAAAAATTATTGGAAATAGTAATTAAAATACTATATTATTTTATGCACATACACCGAAATTATTAATTGAAATAATATTTTTTGTACGATGTATTAGAAATAATTAATAATTTATTTCAATCGGTAAGGTTTAGCCTATTATTACGTTCGTCTCGATTACGTAATGCTGCTCTAAATCACAAACCGTGTAAGCTACCATGGCCAGTTATCATTGTGCTCAATCACTATCTGCGCGGACAGAGCATTTGACCAAAGAATAACTTTGTTCCTATCATTTGAGGAATAGAATATCGATCGTAGGATTCATTATAATTATTTGAGTAGAGTCGGAGTTACTACGTCCAACATTGAAGACCTGGAATCGTACGACAGAAGTACCAAACCATCGACAATGAGAGACCACTTACTCTAAAGCATTAATCATTTAAAGTGGTGACACAGAACTGGAAAGGGGCTGAAAAACTGCTATTACTTCTGTTTATTATCAATACAGCATTTTAAAAAACGATGTTTCTTTGATTCGAACATAAATGCACAAATGCCCATTCCGCAGGCTATTTGTTACATATGAATTAAAATTCATAATTAAAATAATGTTTCTCTTATTATAGAATGTATTAGAAATAATTACTCCAAATAACAAAAGAAATTATCTTAGCTAACATTTCAAATCGACTGATAGCATAAGTTACTTCTAATTGCAAGATACACCTGTAATGCTTTGTAGAAAGAATGTGCAAAAATTGTCTATTTAAAATAACCGAAATGCACATTATTCTTATTAATTAGGAATACTTATCTCAAGTATACCCATTAAGTTTCAAATTGACAAACGTGACAAAATATAGGAAAGAATTTCTAAATCTAGCCTGACTGAAGTACCTTCATCGAGCTTCTCGGAATTGAATTTTCGTCTAGATTCGAGAATCGTGCAGCTCGAAACGCCACAGTTCTCGAACTGTTAGCCAAGAAGGAGTGGAAGGATTACACTGTCAATATCAGATGAAGAGTCGCTAGGAAAAAGCCACATGGCCTGAATCTGCTGGGCCAAGGCAGCATGGGCACGCCTTTAATGTATCCCACGATCAATCGATAACGCGTAAGGTGCGCTATCGTGCTCGCGACCACGATAAGAAAGAAGTTTACCTTCTGAACAAGTTCGTGGAGTCTAGTGTAAACTCGAGATACCCTTTTTCTTCTATTTACAACGTCCCGTTCATATTTCACAGGTCTCGCGTGTACACGAAAACGAACGAATCAATGAAAGAGCAGTGGCGGAGAGAATAAAATAGTATTTCCCCCTGGAAATCACCTTGCGTTTTGGGATTCCCATTTCATTCCCGTGGAAAGTGTTCAGAATTAATTAGTGACGATTAACGCTTGCCCGTCGTAAAACGTTCCCCCGGAACTGAAGTGTAAAACCAAAATGGATGGAAAGTTTTTTTAGATTCTGTGCGCCACGCCCGTGCTCGTAAAGTCACAGAACATCAAAGCTGTTTATTTAACACTTCGAGTGGTAAGCTAGCCTCGAAATTCCACGAAATTAAAGTAACGTATCAAATTAAATAAAAATTGTAATGTTAAGATTTACGATGCTGAAAAATTCGCAACGCAAACGTTTATTTATAGATCTAGTAGATCCGGTAGATCTCAATGAAATTTCGTTTATTGAAAAATTTGTATTAAAAATATCTTTTCGAGAAGCAACGTGACAGGCGCAAAGTGCGAAGAGAAATCGGAAGCAGAAAGAAGAAACGGAACATAAATATTCCCATGTAAGAGTTTCTAAAAGGCGCTCATGAATCACTCGAACGTTCTCTCCGCCGGTTCTGAGGTATTCATTCATTCTAAATGAATGCAATTATAAAAAGTACAGTTCACTGATTAACAACCCACCCTGCACAGAGCGTCCGAAGTGCCAAGGCATCGCCCACAAATATCGACCGGACAGCGTGCGTGTTCGAGTCCCTAAAATCATTCATAGATCGCCGGCACTATGATAATGATTACCAACACGTAACAGTAGACACGTGTGCGTACCTCTTGCACGTGGATAGGTGCAATGGAGACTTGAACTCGTGGACGTATAGGCAGATAGAGCCCGAGGCCTGTTTGCTCCGCTCATGGCTATTCCTACGCAGCTTCGTATGCTTACTTTCGGCTCGCTTCGCTGAACTTTCGCCTAACAGTGGACGAAGCCAACAGTCACCGCTTACCAGCAAACCAACCTTCTATTGCCTCCTCCTCTTCTTCTTCTTCTCGCGAAGGAAAATTTTAATCAGATGCGCGATCTATGAATAACACTTGGCATTGGTGCTGGAGCCGCTGTACCTGCCTAAGTAAACTTTCTAATAATAGTTGATAACGCTCAGCCGTGTTTATAAATATGTTTTGTAGAAGTTTCATTTTCACAGTTAGGCAGGGGTTCGTTTTAACTGTCACAAAGGATTTTCATGTATTAACGAGATTTCAAGGTGGCTATTGCTTTTTTTTTATACGGAACTGTACGTTTTTATTTAGTGATCAGGGTCAATATTTAGAGATTTCTGAACTTTTTCCTATTTCTGCGATAAGAATTTCCGTTAAAAAAAAGCTTATCGATGCAATGGCAGATTTGATATTAGTAATCGATAAAATTGGCGCTCGATAATTCGACGGATTCCCGATAAATTCAATTCGTATGCGCCAATGCAACCGTACGCTTCAGTCTAGTTGCCTCGGTGAATGCATTTGGAAATTCGATTTACATAATAACATCTTAAACTTGCACAATTTACATTTCCTTGCCATTTCTCTGCTTGCATCTCGAATACGACGTTGCGGATGTCGCACACTGGCGTGTTTCCGTATTCGAAGCTCGCGGAGGATCAATAAGGAGCGTTCTCGCAGAAATTTAAGGCGTTATAATCAAAATATTTTTGCCAAGCATTAGGAGGCAAAAATATTTCTCACGTCGGTGAAGATGACTATACTCACTGTCAGATCCATATTTATGAACATGTTCATACAAAATTTCAGAATTGATTTACGGTTAACTATATTGCTAGATCCATTTAATTTTTTATTATAGTATATTTAGTGTATTCACACATTTTCAGAGTTGCTTTTTTTACTGCGAAGTATCTATTGTTGGCTACAAGCAATTTTCGACAATTTGTAAAGAAATTTATAGACAGCCGTGACACTCTGAACCGTTAGAATGGACCGCGTTTGTTATGGTAATTTCGGAGCACCGTGCCCACAGACTATCGGAGAAATGGGTTGCTTTGTTCCAAAAAGTGAAACAAATTGCGGAAGGAAGTCATTGGTTCCGTGACAAACACTGTTTCCGTTGATGCATCGCCGGCAACGCAACGAAAACAGGTTCACATAAAAATTCAGAGCTCCGACGGCGCGCCGGAAGCAGCGCTTGTTTATCCATTATCTATGACGTTTTTCACCGACTTCCGGTTTCACAAATGCGAGATTGATCGATCCCGTATTCAGATCGGGAAAACAGGCGCCTCGACTATGCGAACGAACGTGTTGCTTTGTAAAAATTACACCATTCTTTTGCGATTTTTAGTATAGTGTGTGTTTGAATAAAAGAATTTATTTAATCGGTTCCTGTGGAAGCACCTGCATAGGTTCAATAATTGTGAAACAACAAATCTAGAACCGGTCACTTGACCTGCGATGGTTCGGTCCTAATCATACAAATTATCTACTAATAAACGTGTTGTATCTAATTTTACTCTTCAACCTCGGAATAACTTTTTTAACCTTTTACCAAACGATCTGATTCTTTGTGAGCAATTAGAAGCATTTGTTTAATAAATGACGCACAAAAAAAAATTCGAAAAAATTATGTTTACATAAAAAAAGGCATTTATTACTTATTTTATTAAAAATTTTTTTTATTTGATCCCGTAAAGAAAATTTAAAATATGCGTTTTGTAGATCTATGTTAGTTTTATACATGTTGAACAGTTCATTGAAATCGAGTAACGTATACACGAGCTACAAGCGGGTAAAAGTGGTGAAAATCGTAGATTCGTAGATTTTTGGATGTGTTGAAATTGATTAATTCGTAGAATAGAAATTACAGAGAATAATGTAGTATCGCATTCAATATAAATATACACGAATGCTGAAATATAAGTAAGAATTACGCAATTCCTTCACCCTCGCAAAGGTTTAGGGTACACGCAGGAAACCTTACGACGTGGCTAAAGAAAATATCTGGTGTCGAAGGGGCTGAGTTTCTTCAGAAGAAAGGGGTTTCCTTGAACGAAAAAGAATATCCCAGTAAGAGAAGAAGTGGTGGCTCCTGCTACAAGGTTTAAAAAATGTAGGGTTATCAAATTTGTTAGATAGTCTACATACACAATTACACTCATTACATACACTCAACAATTGTAATAGCAATACCATTTTTTAGTGCCACTGAAACAAAGCAACCCACTCACAGAAATAGAGATAAATAAATTCACAAACACTTCCCAATTTTCTGTGATTATTATGGAATTATTGAATATTATATTATTATGTTATAATATACTATACATAGAATATTATATTATTATATTATAATATATTATAGAATATTATCATAAAATATTATATTATAGAATATTATATTATTATATTACAAAATATTATAGAATATTATATAACAACAGTTGATGTTGTTGATGGAATAAAAAATACTTTGAGTGCAAAGGGACAAATACACAACCTGACGTATAATGTATGAACGACTTTTAAAATTTAATTAAAATAAGCAAGAATTCGACATATTAAAAGTGATGTTTGGATCATTTTATATCCCTCGTTTTCATTCGCGTCGAATAATATATTTTCAAACTGAAACAGTACCGTTCCAAAACTGATGGTACGATGAATGATATGCATTTATGTGTCTTTTGCCCGAAGATATATGAACCTACGTTCGCCTGAATACACTTCCAAGGTAACCGGAGCTCCGTTCGAAATACGAAGGCTTCCCGCGGTACACGACTGTAGAGAGACTTTGCTGTTTCAGGTTTAGGGGCTATGCTAATTCAGCAATTCGAGAGAGATTGATCTCACATTTTGTCCCATCGATACATATCCTCCATCATTTTCCGTTTACGAAACGCGATTCTTGTTGTATGTGCAGAAAATCCGGTAATCGCGAGTCTGTTAAGAGGAACAAAAGAATTCGTACGACACGTTAGTAACATGGTCGGTGTAGCGTTGAAAGGAAACAGTGTTAACGTACGACGTGTTTCCAGCCTGGGAACATCGGTTGCCTCGCGGCTCGGCGGAATTACCTCAGCTTTCAGTGTTTCATCTTAAACCCGCGATATGGACATGGTGCTGGTTAATTGGGTGAAAGCGACGCGGACGACCGGATGGCAGAATTAAGCGATTAACTTAGGTAGCTCGCGGGGCCTCGTTAAGAGGTTAAGTTTCGAAATTGAGGACAACCGAGCCGAGGTTAGAGTTCGAGGCACAGAAGTGACACGTAATTACACGCCGAACACCCACGTCTGATCGTGCAACTACAAACACGGAAAGCACACGTGCTTGGGAGGGGGCTAACCATTTCTTCGTAGATGATCATGCGGTGGATTATGTGCAAATGATCGGCCGATGCTTTGGAATTGGTAGCAATTTATCTCCACATCGATCGAGTATGTTGTCAAATTAATTATTATTAATTCGTTTAAACATCCCGAAGCTACATAATGAAAATTAAAATTACAATAAAAAAGTAAAAGTAAAAATAGTGAACAATGTATATTTGGATTATTAGTGGTCTCCTGGTATCACACCGATATAACCGATCCGGTATGAGTAGGCAACTAGACAATTATCGTTTAGATATTTTAGACAATTATCGATGAAAACATAGGACCGTAATCGAAACCGATATCAACCAAAATTTCGGTCCTTCATAACAGTTATTTCAAATATCGGTCCTTCATAACTGTTTCAAGCACCGAAATCGATATCATAACTGTTTCCAAGCCCTAATCGAAGCACACCTAGAGATTGCATCCCTGAGGTAGAATTTCGAAATACAGTAGAAATTCAATAGAGGGGACATGTTTGGTACGTTAAAGCATTGGTAAGGGACTGTAGGAAAGTCGAAAGAGGGATAAGAATAGAGGAGGTAGCGAGTGGGAGAAATAATAAGAAGATGGAAGTTTAAGGAAACTGAATATGAAGGAACAGGGGAATAGGAAGACCAAAGAATAAAGAGGTGCAATGAGTAGTTATGTAAATATTTAGTATACTTATTGTTAGATAGTATAAAGAGGTAATAAACGATAGGAAGGAGAGTTATCAGTGAGCGAATGACCGAATGGATGAATGAAATGTTAAGATAGGATTGTATTGGTTATGTAAGTCCAATTTCTTAGCCGTGGGCTGAAATAAAGTATATATTATTATTAGTAGTAGTCGCCTCATCTTCAGTCACTTGTTTGGACTATCAACATGACGCAAAACGGTAATGATAGCAGCTCTAGTAATATTTGGGGTGGGGATGTCGATCCATTCGATAGACTTATAAAAGCCGAGTGCAAAGAAACACAGCTTTGCAGACATAATGAATAATGATAAATTTTCTAACTAAACAATTTAACTGTATGAATCAGGCGGACATTATTTAAACAAATTTAAATTATATATTCAATAAGTTTTAAATAATTTTTAACCTCATTCTTGATACAATCCAATATCCAGATATAATTTGGAATTAATGTGAATTTCCTGATAATTATATTTGTTTAGTGACTGATTATTGAGAACCGAATATTTATTTGCAAGTTCGGTAACAGCGGAGAAAGCACGATTTTCGGCAGCAATGAGTAGAAGACCGGTTTCTTAAATCTGAGCATGAGTTAGACGCAAAGGGCCGTGGATAAATTAAGGGAGACCGTTCCAAGGAGAAAGCGGGAGAGGAGAAGAGAAAAGAGGAGAACGGTTTCAGCCGGTCGTCTCAAGGTTTATTCACGCTTGCTCGAGCAAAGTTTTGGTTACATTCTCCTTGAACGGCCACGGACCATGCGAACCTTCGCTTCGTTCCTCGTATTTTTAGCAGAAATAACAGATTGCCGCAACAATTCGCCATCGCCGGCAATGACAACAATTTCGAATCATTACGAACCTCATACGGAATCAGCCTCGGCTATTTCAACAATTTTCCTAGAGTAACAATATAGATGCGCGACACTAGCATTCAAAAATATACCGAATGTTATAAATGTTAACATATTGCCCGCCGGTGATTATTGTATGATATTTAAAAGTTTACGGTCTAAGAGTGATGACTTTTTAATGGATCCTTCAACAGCAATTTCAATTGTGAGTCAACAAATCGCTCCCACTAACGCCATCTAGTAATTATTATGTAAAACACAATTTTCTAAGCTTCCTTTGGTACAGCATAATTATTGAAAATTCTATTAACAGACTTCTGATGGTTACAGTAAACCAATTCTTAGCCATCTTGTGTCACGACATACTTTCATTATGAAAGTGATTCATTGTGAATCACTATCAACGTCAAAGTCCAATAAATGTTATTATGTGTCTCTCTTCAGTGTGTCACCATAAATATTCATCATGATCTCAAGAACTCACAAAATGGTTGAAAATTTTTAAATTGTGTAATTCCACAATGCTCTCCACTGAGAAACCATTTAACATACCTACTTTTCCGAGAAAATTTCTTTTATGTACGAACAATATGTAAAATAAGAATAGTAATTACAGTTTTTTAATGTTGTTTCAAAGATTTTTATTAATATACGACGGTCCTATTATGAACACATAATAAATCTAAAATTGTATAGTTATGAGTTTTTCAAATAGTATAGCTTTTTCTGAAATTCCGGGACACTTGACATTCAACCGGGACTCTGGACAGCAATTTACAAACAAATCTAATTTTATTTCATCTAAAAAGAAAGGCGTAACATTCGTATTTGTTAGACTTTGTTTAAAATCCTCCACCATCGGTCAAAATGACCGGTTCCAGTTTTATTATACAATTTTTTTATTATACATTGATTGAAATAATAAAAATGATTTCATAGGAAATGATTGTTTGGATGTCTTCAGTAAAGCACGCGTTACCATAGGAGCCGCATTAAGTAAAATGAATCTTGTAATTTTTATAAGGGAACATTTTCACAAAGGTACCACCTAATTTTAAGAATAAATTAAGAATAAAAAGAATTTTGCAGAAAGTTTTATTTCCATCTGTCATTCACTCTAAATTGTTTAAGCAACTATTTGTCTTAGGATATTACAAATTCATCGTGCGATAACTATGGGGAGAAAGTTCTGTTTCAAATGTTGTTCCGTTAGGAATGGGCTTCCATATTATGAAATACTCGTAGAAGAATGTATTCATCATTTCGGTAGATCGGTATTTTCGAGCTGTACCTGCGCATGCAACCGTAAATCGCCGCGTCCGCGTCGCGCGTCGCATCGGTGCGACGAAAATCCAGTCTCCTGCCGGCGTGCGGCCCATTACGAATTTATCATAAAACGATAACATCGGAAGCGTCGCGGGTCGTGTTGCATTAAGGGAGATCGGGGCGAGTTGATATGTTTTTTTTTCAGTTTTCGATTTTCGTAATTACCGGGTTGCCGGGGAGATAATGGCCGATTTCTTTCGGCTTCGTGTCCCACGAACAATTTTTATAATCAATTCCGTTCTTAATCAAATACGCTTTAGTTAGCTTTGAAATAATTGCTATCTCCGGCTGAAAATATTCGATCAAAATCGTGAACACGACGAACGAATTATTTGAACTGGACGGCGTCATTAATATTCTTGGGCAACACGAGCGTGTACAGTGGATGCTCAAATTATCAGAGCATTGAAATAAATGTATAATTTCACACTAAATCACAGAATTGTTAATTGGAAACCTAGTTACTTCGAATTCTTATTACCAGTTTCGTGCGCGATTCTGCGAAAACAAAAAGTCCAATAGAAAGTAGCCGAGGTTCGAAATGCATAGTTTCAATACGCTAAATCTTACAAAGGAATGTGAAATAGATAGTTTGAAAAGCTTGTTTAATAAAACCTGTTAATCAAGCAACGAATATCATGTTAATTCGGGATATTAAATTTCATTTTTTCTGTCGGACATATAAAACAGTTTAATATTTGCTAATACAACACGTTCGCACACGTGTACATTGTCATATTAGAAGCCTGAGCAAACACCTTTTTGTATCTCGTCCTGGTTGGACTACATGTAGCCAGTGTCGAAAAAATTTCTACGTATCAACCTGCTCCTGTATCAACTTACCCAGGTTTCCCCTACATCTAGCGCAACATGTGTTGATGTCGAACTTTGCAAACTGTTCAGGTTCAGGATACGAATATGTTAGGTCGTTCGGAAAGTAACTTCGGTTAAGTAAACTCATATAACTCAATCTTTTGATAATAAAAAATGTTATAAACCTTTTTCTAAATAGTAAAAAATTGGCTTTCACCTTCCCTTGAGAAAACGAAATGACTTTCCGAATTTGTATAAAGTATACGAATATCGTACGCACTTATACAGGGTGTCCCGTAACTGGTGGTACAACCGAGCAAGTAAGCCGAGTGCACGCTTGAAGAGGTTTTTGAAATTTTACTTCGAAACTCGTTTATTTATTTATTTATTATTGCTTTAAAATAGTATATACAGGGTGTCTCAGCTAACTTGATCACCTTGAATATTTCGCTTAGTATTAGTAATAAAAAAAAATGTTATAGGACAATATTACTGGGATGTAATTTCTGCATATATTTTTTTTATTAGGATGTAATAGTAGGGATGAAGACCTCTTCCGAGAATTATTTATTTTCCGTATACAACAATGTATTGAGAACAATAGTCATCATTTCGATCATTTATTGAAATAGAGTAGTTCAATCAAACCAATTAGTGTAGTAAATTAATCACTGATAATACCTGTAATGCTTTTTGGATTTCTCATACCCAAGGTTACACGAAGGTCATTGTATAATGTCATTCAAGAGGTCTTTACCCCTACTATTACATCCCAATAAAAAAAATATATAGTTCCATTAAAAAAAAAAATTGATGGCCTTGATATCTAGAAAAAAATGACATTGAAAAAAGTTTTTTCCAAATCATTATGTTGCCCCTTCGGTTAGGTTAATATTGTCCTATAACGTTTTTTTCTAAGCGAGATATTCAAGGTGGTCAAGTTAGCTGGGACACCCTGTATATGGTAATGGAGACTTTATAGATCTTTGTCTAATCGAGGTTCCACTGTACGTGAAAATAGTAAATGAATGTTCGCCCTGAGGAACGTGTGAGGGTTAATTCGTGATAAAATCCGCAGTCTGGTTGCAGCTTTATCATTGCCAAGGTCAAGGAGATGAATGAGTGTCGAACAGTTTCCCATCGGTAAGTGCGATGTTCTCCCATCGAACATTTATTGCCGTTCGATTAGTAATGCCAGATACATCGAGCCGCGGTTCGATACGGCGCATGATTCAGCGGAATAACGTGTGCCCCCGGGTGTCTACAGAATCTCAGAAATACCTGAAGAGCCAGACTGCGTTTATTCGCACGCACGCACGCACGCACGCAAACAGTGCATCGAACTCGAACTCACCTATATTAAGCGGCCCTTGACATCGTAGAGGCATAAGCGACCGAGCGCGACAGCGTGCACGCGTGCATTCGGCTGCATTTAGACAGTTTCTAAGACAAAGCTTGGCCAGTGCGCGTTCGCTGCTCGTCCAGTTGCCGAGGGACGAGTGTTTAGGGTCCCGGTGCTTAAATATAACTGCAAGGGTGGCGGTGTCGGGCGCAGCCACCACCGAACCTCGAAATAGTAGTGCGACGACACTCCATAACACGGTGACAAAAATATACGATCAACTATATTACCCTTAACGCTCTCTCTCTCTCTCGACGCACTCGGGAATTGTCCCGATTCTCTCGTAATCTCTCCACGATCTTGTGGACTCGATTCAACGTGAACAATCAGTTACAAAATCATCAGCCGCAACTGCCTTTGCCCGTGCTCCCCCGAGTCGAATTTGTCGGAGGACAACTTTTTAAATGAACAATTTTGAATGCACATGCATTTGCAAAAACTATTATCAATTGACACTGGGCCGGTACACCTGGAAGCAAATGAACTCTATTCTAGTCACCACATACATACAAATATCATCAAAAATTGTGCACTTTCGAATATCTATTTCTTGCTGAATGCTACTGTTTATGGCAAAAAGTTTCAGTAGGTTATTATACAGGGTGAACCACGAAACGTGGTCAGCGTAGATTATTCTGCTGATAGTGGTTCAATCAGAAATTTTTTTAGCTAAAATAACATGGATCAACGAGAGCTTCAAGATGATTGTATCATATTGTCTGTCAACCCTTCCTTTTTCAAAGTTATACACCTGCGTAAACGGTTAATAAATTACTTTTTTCATCGTATTAAATTCAGAAAAAAGTATTTGTTACCATGCTTGACGTATTCGTCTCAGTGTCTTCTGAAAGATGAGTGTAAAAAAATTGTAGGTTTACCTATAAAGAGCTGAAGGTGACCTTGATAACTCTGGAAAAGAAGGGTCGACACAAAATTTCGAACCATGTTATTTCAGCTAAAAACCCTTCTGATTGAACCACTAACGGTCGAATAATTTAAGCTGATCACGCTTCGCGGTTCACCCTGTATGTTCAGGAACACGAGAAAAAAGTTTCGTTAATTTCCGACAAAATAAGAATTTCGACTTCTGGCCATCTTTTCGCAGCAAATCCCCCACTCATCGATTCAAAATTTCGTTCGATATGCTGATTTATTCGATATTACGTTACAGCGCGGCGGATTAATTTGAACTATCGGAAACGGTTTCCGGCGAACACTACATAATAATATCGCCGGCTCGCGTCAGCGAATCGTGTCGTTGTACGATGATTGCGCAAACTGGCGCACGGATATCGATGCACGCCGATGTCAATAAAGATAGACCGGCAGTTGGGAACAGTCTCCATGGTGGACAGCCATGTATCACCGATGTGCTTGTCATCCCATGGTGTGTCGAGTCGTGCGTTTTGAAAAAATAAGCGAACGAACGAGCGGGATGCTAAGACGGGCAATTAGGTCGGGGAAACAACTGCTTTCTATTTCTTGGTCGCGTCCAAATCCGTCGAAAGCGTCTATGCTCGCAGACGCGCGTGGGCGTTTCTTTCTAAATCCGTGAGAGTTTACTGTCTGGAATGGGCGCGAGTCTGGTACAGTCTTCTCTCTTCACCTTGTCCTCCTCCACTGTTTACCGGACTTTACCGCCTTCAGTAAACCGAAAACTTTGAAAAATAGTTTACCTGTTTGCCCCGGAAGCGGATGGAACTACCAGGTCGAACTGCTTCCGTTTGGAAATTGACGAAACTTTTCAATACTGGCACAGAAATGATTTAATTTCGTGTAAAAAAACTATGATACGACACTAAATAACTTTGCACTTCTAGCCTCCTAGAAGTTAGTATAATTATATTATATAAATTATAATATAAAAAAGAAGAGAGAAAATTGAAAAAAACAATATTTTGAGTAGCCCCACTTCTCATTTTTTTCAATTTTCTTTATTGTGCTAAGTTGCTTAGGTTATGCTCGAATATTAAAATTATAATATAAAAAAGAAGAGAGAAAATTGAAAAAAACAATTTTTTGAGTAGCTCCCACTTCTCATTTTTTTCAATTTTCTTTATTGTGCTAAGTTGTGCTAGGTTGTGCTAAGATTGTGCTAAAGTATTACTTGAAAATAATAATAAATAACGAAGATATGGTAAACAATAGGTTTAGACATTGCGCTTGGATTCTACATATGTCATAATACCCATACAAGAGTGAAGAGTGCCCTTTATATCGTTGTGCTGGGGAAATTGGAAGTTGTGTTAACTTGTGCTAGGCTAACACAACTCAGATATGCAACATTGTGTCTCTCGGATGACCATAAAGCCACATATAACGGTGTAAGGAAAAAAATTTCAAGGTCATTTTTATGAGATTTCAAGGTTATCGATGTTTTTTTAAATGGAATCATATATTTTCGTTAACGTAATGTTGCAGCTGACAAAATAACGAATTCATGCATGTTACACAATATGACCTTCAAATGACCTTCAACCCAGAAAAATGGTATAAATAAAATTCAACGTCTAAAATTCAAGAACTTCATGGTAGAGACTTTGTAAATCGTGTAAACTTTTGCCAGTGGGGATTGAGACATTTGGCGTAACAGAAATACATCAAATGAATCTTACACGTTGAATATTATTTATACCATTTTTCTGGATTGAAGGTCATTTGAAGGTCATATTGTGTAACATACATGAATTCATTATTTTGTCAGCTACAACATTACGTTAACGAAAATATATCATTCCATTTAAAAAACATCGATAACCTTGAAATCTCATAAAAATGACCTCGAAATTTTTTTCCCTTATACCGTTATATGTGGCCCTTCAAACAGTGTAACTTTGTCCTACGAAGTTTTTTTTACAACGAAAAGTAACGGAGATATTTAGGTGTCCTGCTTTATCGAATTCACCCTGTATTTATTTCAGCAAGTGGGGGGCTAACTTCTAGGAGGCGCACTTCTAACTTAAAACGATTCAACATTCTCGGACACGGGGATACGTACAGGAACATATTTTATCACTTCAGTCTGTAGAGTCGACCCTCCTAAAACGTCCCACATGGTATGGAAGCACTCGTTGTAATAGCAACAGAATCATCCGTATGAATTAGAGATATTTAATGATACCGGTCTATTAGGGAAGAAGGATTTCAGGCCCACATGTGCCATTAGTTTTAATTTCTACGGCATTGTCCGAGGTTATTATCGTTTTAGGCATCCGTTACGGGTGCGACATTTAATTGCTGTAATCAACGAAAGTGCAGTCGCAGGAAGCTTCGTGCTCGTCCAAAGGCCGCATGCGGCATTATTTAAACAAAGCGTTATAGCGATTAATTTACAGAACATAAAAATTGATTTCTTAATGACTTTACTACATTGAAAACAGCGATGTTCGGAAATTTTTCTAATCTTTTACTGCTTTATATTTCACCGAACCAATTTCTAGTGATTAATTATAAATCTAGTAAATAAAATAAGTGACATTAACCCAATGTAACTTATCTGGCGACAGATGCGAAAACAAACGTTTCTTGGACCCACTGTATATCGTCTAACGGTACATTGAAATGAATATTTCGGCTCGTTTCGTTCTTTCATCCGTCACAGGAAACGTTTTACTTAACTTATGGATGCGCTCGTCCCCGGTATATGTACGCGCCACCCACAACAGTGGCGGAATCGTTCGTTACCTTGAACAGCTGCCAAGAAACGAATGAAGTGAAAGGGTAATACTACGTACCTGAAAGAAAAGGCGAAAAAAAGAGAAGCCGCACGATGAATTACATGACAGTGGCGCGGGGTGAACGATCATTCATTCTACACGCGGCGATCGCACAATGTACACGGCTACCAATAGAAATCGCCTTCCCCGAAATGTCCGGAGCATTTGGATCGATTCCAGCGGGCGGCGGACTCGCCCTTTCCGTCAACTCATTCTCTTTTCTAACCGGCTTACTTTTTTCCACTCGTCTATCCTCAAGATTGGCCGTAGCGTTTTAATAATTGGAGCTACGCCAGCCTCGCTCTCGCGCCAATATCTCGCCGCGCGCCGCGCCGGTCGGACCATTATTCATTACTAGACAGCGGATCTTTATGCATTTGTAGGAAAATTAAGTAAATGAAATTCTCAACGACCTCGCTGAAAACACCATTAGAAATATAAACGATAACAGAAATACAAAAGTATTTTATTCCTAAAGCTTAAGTATAAAATCTAGTATTAAGTGCCGTAGGTAGGTTTTTCATACAATAAACATTTCCTATACCTAAGATAAGATACCAAAGACATAATGTACAAAACCAACAGCGTGCAATACATAAATTAATTTGTAACTGTTTGTAAACGAATCCACTCGTAATAGAAAGAAAGGAGCAGGTAAACCGTAATTTAGGAACTGCGCGAAACGACACATGATACTTGTTAAGCATGTTTATATATAGAGTGTTACTACATGTATGAGAATGTACAAATAATTATAATAAATATTATTTTACAAAAAAAAGAAAAAGGTTCTCGTACGATCACCGAAGTTAAACAGCGTGGGGCGGGTGCAGCGCTTGGATGGGTGACCGTTGGTTCGAAACCCAGCTTAATAAAAAGTAGGTCCCGCCGAAATTGGAAATTAGGCGATAGTGTGAAGAGTGGTAAAGGGGGAGAAATTGGTAAAATGGATTTGAAACCCTGAGGGGACCAAATATCATTACATACAAGTAAATGAAATTCGAAATTATTGGAAAATTTAAAAAATTGAAGTTGTCAATATTTGATTGCTTCTGTATTAAAACCGTTAAGGGAAGAAATAACATTCAGTTTGGTTTCTATTTCTTGCAATCGATGCAGACAATTTTTATTTTGCATAAAGATCCGCTGTCTATCCATTACGCTACCGTATCTGCGAAACAATCTGCGATTCTTTTCTACAACAACAGACTATACTAACGAACGCATAATTATTTAAATTTCTAACATACAACGCGATGCTCGATGGGCTAACTTTTGTGTGAATCTTTTTCAGATTTTGCAAGAGGATATACATTGTGCGTATGAAGATTGTTGCCGAAATCTTCGAAATATTTTCTACTAGATTGTTGATTTTATTAAAGTTATAGTTCGTTT
Organism: Lasioglossum leucozonium; assembly: GCA_028454225.1. Taxonomy (NCBI): domain Eukaryota; kingdom Metazoa; phylum Arthropoda; class Insecta; order Hymenoptera; family Halictidae; genus Lasioglossum; species Lasioglossum leucozonium. The sequence continues at coordinate 2,263,406 of CM052209.1, forward strand.
CCATACTTGATATTGGATGATAACAAAAGCTTATGTTAAAGACCGCAATCGTGGTTATTATGTGATTGATTAAACTGTTTAGTTTCAAATGCAACCATAGTTGTTTGGATACACGTATCACAGAACACAAACGTAATGTATTTCAGCCCCCAGCACAGCACACTGCTTTGACGAAGCATTCGTTAGAGTTTGACCATGCATTTGATTTTGAAAATGTTAAAATTGTTGACAGAGAACAGAATTTACAGCAAAGATTATTATTGGAAACTATTCATATGATTAAACAACAGAGAGTATATCTTAGATACGAAATTTCTAAGATTTATGAATATTACGCAGCGTTACTAAATCAGTAATGGATCTATGATGGAATTTCCAAACACACAAAATGTAACCTTTAATGTTCTCACACACAAAATGTAATACTTGTAATTTCGTTTTTCAAACATTATGAATGCTAATTATTAACTTAACATAACAACTATATGGTATATAAGTGAATGTACTGTTGCTATAAGAGAATACTTGATTCATATTTATCGCCAAATATTCAGTTTAGAAATATAGATCTGTGAGTTCTGATTGGTCGAGACGTTTTTACATCGTTGCTCTGTTCCGTCATACGTTTTGGTTCATATGCCTTCAGTCCACTGCCCATCGGCATGATGTAAACATGTACCTTCTTTAAAGAAATTTTTACCAACAATGAATTTATAGAATCAGTTTAATTAAGCAAGTAAGTTCAAGTCAACTGGCAATTCTGAATTATTTATACTAAAACATACAACACTTTACAGACGCAAAATTTCTCCCTTGAGAATGATCCACATTGGGATCGAAACGTTGGGAAACATTTAATTGCAAAATTGCTTAAAGGTTAAAATTATTTATTCGTAGTTGTTCTATTTTCAAATCGGAGACGGACTTCTGCAACGATCCAGTAGGATGTATACGAGCACATTGAAGGATCTAATGTTTCCGAGTTCGGAAATGTGACCAAACAATTTTCATCGATGAATACGCATGACCATGGGCATGCAGCGGTAACTGTGCACACTTTGCCAGTGGTGTCGGGCTCGCTCGACCATCGTTTCGAACCAGACTGGTTCGCCCACTTCTTCGAACCCTGAAAAGGGTTCCCCGTGCAAGAATTCTCGCAACTCCAGGCAGCACGCTTTCGAGCAGATCTGCTCTTGAAATCGATAAGCTACCGGTAGCCACCCTTTCGTGTAAAAAAAGAAGCGCGCCTCGTTGTTCGTAAATTGACCGGAAATCGGGATCCGTCCGCATCCGTTTGCCTCAAATGAAATGTGTATTATGTACGCAACCACAGCAAAACAATCTTCAAACCCACGGTAGACGCAATCACGACTTTATCAATGATTTTAGAAGTAATTTGTTCATAATGATGGAGGTTCTGTAATTTTTAAACAAAATTGCATATTACTCTAAAGAAATTTATTAAAAATCACAAATTTTTCGATATAATAAGTTACAAATACATTAATTTTATTAGATTGTCAGATTAAAGTTGCATAATAAAGATTGCATATTATTCTAAAGATTTTTTAGAAGATTGCATATTATTCTAAAGATTTTTTAGAAGATTGCATATTATTCTAAAGAAATTTATTAAAAAGCACAAATTTTTCGATATAATAAATTACAAATACATTAATTTTATTAGATTGTCAGATTAAAGATTCCCTATTTAAAATATTGTTTTATCCATTTAACTAGCATTTCACATCCAATATTTCTTCGCTATTTTATCCGTCTTCAGTCGGTACGTTGTCAGTTAGTGTCGACAATCATAAACAATTGCGTTTCTGTTAGGGTAATATACGTCGGGTCAAGCATTCAGGCGCCACTAATCATTTAGCCAGCCGACAATCAGAAACGATTACGTTTGTTTTCCATGCAGCTTCCAGTATGCAAGTGCTTTCGTCGTATCATTGCGCGTCAATAATCTTAAAAAATTGCAAAAATTACAATTCTGTTTTCTCAGGCTGTTGTTGCTAACATCTGTATTAATGTTGTTGGCGCTCGGGTTCGATCAATTGTTTTTTTTATTGCAATTTAACAATTTTCTCAACCCGAGCGCCGACAAGATTAATACAGATTTTAAAAATGTACGATCGATATAAATTGAATATTTTTGTTGATAACCTTTCGAAAAAGTGAATGACGCTCTACGAACGTGGAATCTTCAAGCTTTTAAATGAGTCATCATTAGAGTGCGAATATTTATGCAAAATAAAAAATTACCCGAATTGCAACGAACTGGAGTGAAATGGAAATTTATTTTCTTTCGTATTATGTTTAGTAGATTGAAAATAATATAACAGTATATTTAAATTCTTCTGATATTCTTTAAATTTGAAATAACGCCTACTTATTTTTATCAGGAACGTATAAAATCCACAGTCTAGTCATAGCTCAAACGCAGAAAACTTCTCAACAATCGAATATTTTGCGCGGCAAACGATTTCAAACGCATTTTTAAACGACGTTAACATTTATTGAACGAAGCAGAAGTTATTTTGACAGCGTCCGGCGTGTTGCCCGGTACGCCGGAGGCGGCGCGATTTCAGCAACAGTTTGGCCCGTGATATTTCACAGGTGTAAGGACCGTTAACATTGGTGATACTCCTGAGATTTCCTTTTCTCCGGGCAGGTCAGCGAACCCAGGTTCATCGGTCATCCCCGGGGTTCTCCGATCGCGCACTTGTCTCACGTCGCGATTACCTTATTCGGCGTATCTTTGTGCCTTTTGCTGTTGGCTGCTACCGCGGGAGGAGCAAGGCAAGGTGGTTTGTCGGCGGCGCGGCTCGGCGCGGTGGCCGCTTCGCCGAGAAACTGGCCGAGCCAGAAGGAGAAGAAATCGGACTCGCGTGACGGAGAAACAGAAAACGAACCGAGGATGAAGGAAGACAAAAGAACTCTAGCCGCCCGGGAACGAATAAAACCGTGCATTGCGAAATCGGGAGAACGAGCCGAGGAAAGGATGCACCGGTTACATCGGCGCACGATCGAGAAACATCCGACAGTACCTTTTTTTCCCGTCTAACTTTAACCCTTTGCGGTCACGGCTACTTCTGTCGTTTCGTTTCAGCTAGACCGCACGTATTTGGTCATATTCCGGCTATATAACGGGTGTTTCGTTTCTCTTGTCTACTTTCATATCTTCGTTAGTTTCGCATGCGCGAAGTGAATCACGATGTTTTTTCTCTCTTTACCAAGGTAATCATTTTCGAACTTTCAAGATCGTCGACGATTTTTCAGCAGCAACGGTGTGCCTATCGTCGCCTTTATTATCGTAGCTGACGAAGATTTCGAACGGGTAGATGTGTTGACCTCGAAATGACCTTGTGAGTCCTCAGCCTTAAAATATTATATTTCGAATCGATTAGGTCGACTAGGTGGTTGCTGTAGAAACGATCATAGTTCAAATACTGATAATTTCTCGAGTATGGAGCTTGTGAGTCCTCAGCCTTAAAATATTATATCTCGAATCGATTAGGTCGACTAGGTGGTTGCTGTAAAAATGATCATAGTTAAAATATTTATAATTTCTCGAGTATGGAGCTTGTGAGTCCTCAGCCTTAAAATATTATATCTCGAATCGATTAGGTCGACTAGGTGGTTGCTGTAGAAACGATCATACTTCAAATACTGATAATTTTTCGAGTATGGAGGATTGAATGTTGAAATATTTTTTGGGAGCAATGTATATCTCGAGGTATTTTTGTGTTTCACATACAATAACGCTCGTTGTCCGTGCGTTTCGTCAGGCTTCGATCGGGAGCAGGCGGTATGAAAAGCCGGGCAGGCAGATTCGCAGAAGGACAACAATGCGGCCGGACGGAGTGCAGCGGCCGTTTCGCGTGCTCGTAAACATCGCATCTGCCATCCGGTTTTATCTGTCCACGGTCTTTTAATCCGATCCCCCGGCCAAGGGCGTGTAAGAACAGCAGATCAACAGGGGATCAACCCTCTGATTGCGAGAGCAGTGTATGGTCAGCTGCACCAGGTCCAACCCATGCGACATCCTCGCCCAGTGTTACGCTCGCCCTTCGCCGAAAGGGTTGGAACCTATTTCAGTTCGTACGTAATGATCGCCAATTGTAATCTTTGTTTGCGATAGGCGGATCGAACATATTTGATAACAACGAATGGAAATTGACGGTCTACAAATCTTTTAACAGGTTGCTGAACATTTTAGGGACGCACAGTGCCGTTCAATTAACAAATTTTTGGTCCTCGAGGAAATTTTACGTGCTATTTAAACCATCCGACAGTCGACCTTTCTCATAGTTGCATAATCGACGATACTTAGGATCATTCACAGCTTCAATTATTAATTTTTAAGAGTAATTCTTAAGATTAAGTAATTCTTAATTTTTAAGAGTAATTTTTAATTCATTCAATTAAATTTCTCGAAATTCGAATACTTGAACGACCATTTTGACACTCCGGGTCAAAATGAACCCAGACACCGCTGTCGTCACGACACATCGAGAGTACTGATAGTATCATAAATCTTTATGTTTGAATTTTTATTTTATCAAGTAAGACAATATGAATTGTTAGACGATAAAATTGTTTGAAACATTTGTTTATAAAACAAGCGGTTCACGAGTCGTTGGCACGATCAAGCGACTCACCCTGTATAGAATCCATAATCTGGTCGTAAGAACATGAGACACGGATTACAAGTAACCCGATAGAGGATGGACGAGTTAATCAGCGCCTCGTTAATCACCGCCGCCGAATTTAAGAACTCTTGCGAATCGCTGAAGCAATGTCGATTACGTGAAGTTTCTATGCGACATCAAACGCTGCAGTTTCTCCGGAAACGACTCGCAAAATGTTACTCGAATTACGCGTACGTATACATAGATCTGAGCGAGTGTTCGCGGGTGCGCGCTAGCATTAGTGTCGCAACAGCCGGGAATCCATATACAGGTGGCATTTACGACACCCGTCAAGACTTTCCTCCCTTCGAAGCTGGATGGAACAGTTACGAAATATTTTTAACGCGTCCACAGGGTGTCCCGAAGATCTCTATCCAGTTTTTATGACACGATAAACTGATAAATTGCATTGTGAATATGCATTTCAATGTATCGACAGAATTTTAGTTTTAACACGTTCGCTGTAATTATATGTCTCGCTAACAGTCTTCACACTTGTATACATAATACGATCGCCGCTTAGGTAGGCGTAAGGCGCTGCCCGTAAAACTATGAAAAGTCAATAAATATATTTAGTGCCGAAGCTTAACAAATCGTAAACGGGCAATTGCTCCGGGGCATTAGAAGCCTGGTGAAGCAATAGACAGTCGATTATGGTCGTAGCAAAACGCCGGGGGCACTGTGTGAACTTTCGATTTTGAAAATGTCGATCTATCGGAAATTCTAATCGATCAAAACGTATACACATTTTAATTCAAGTGTAGCTGTATTTGCATTTTATTCGAGTCGTTAAAAGTATATATGTTCTAGAAACTTTCAGTATTTCTGCAAAAGTAACTGTGGATAATCCGGTATAATGAGACACCTTGTATAACACCTTTCAAGTAAAGTCTACCTTTCTCCATATTGGTGGACAACAGAGTCGCCTTCTATGACGCTATTCCCCCACTCTTCCGCCACGGCCCGATCACGTGACGAACTTTCAAACGAACAATTAGAACCAAGTGATTTTGACTGATTCGATAATTCCAGCGTTAAATATACTATAACACCAATTGCAATATTTATTTGTTATAATCAAGATAAAAAATTTGTATTTCGCTTAAAAATCTACTAATTAAACATACTACCGAGCACGGCGATCAATCTAAATTTTGCTGATAAAAAACCGGAGTTTGTCAATAATAAATATTTATCTCGGACTTTCAATGACGCGAACAGAGCAACTGGTGGTTACTGGTGGCACGAGTAGGGAGATTTGCCATAGTTTTGCGAGCCACCGTGTGTACATTCGTGCCCACGACAACGTTCGTGGTGGCATTCCCTTGGGCGAGCAGTGGTATCGACCAGAAATCATCGTTTTCATTCAGCATTCATCCGCGAGCCAGCTTCCACTGAACGCCAACGAATGCACCCGTCGCGTCCTCTCATCGGGAAATTAATCGTGCGAACGTTTCGCGAGATCATCGCGATGAACTTTGCTTTTTAGATAGTTATTAGTACGTGCTGGTAGGCGATTTAACGTTTCCCGTCTCTTAACCTTTCTTAGTTTAACGCTTACCACCGTCAACCAACGGCGATCGGTGCAGGATATTTCGTTTGTCGCAAAAATTATTTATTTATGCAGAGTCTGGATCTAGATCGTTGCTGTCAAATTGCTCCCTTAACTCTTTAGTGGACGTTCAGAATGTACTTTACAAATGCAACGACTCGATTAAACTAAATGTAATAATAATCTCTATGGAAATGGCAAATAGAAACTTAGTTATATTATTAATGAGTTACACATTAAATAATTATTAGCATAAATTTGTTTACCGGCCAGCGGTCTCAATGCACTTACAGGTTAAGATATTAATTGTGTGAATCCGATCTTTTCTTTTTATAAATACACCGTAGAAAAAACAAGATTTTTTTAAGCTACATCTTAACTCTGTTTTCATCTTTTTTTTTTGTTGTTGTTTTGAGGTTACAGAGTTGTATATTATTGTCGAATGGAATATAAAAAATAGGCGCAAATTTATTTTTCAGTCGTTCAACATTTTTTGTTTCGCTATTGTTGAAATTATCCAATCGCGTGTTGTAATGTTACGTAAAATGTGTAGTTTCTATTAATAGTGGCCATATTCTCAGTATTTTGTAGTACTGAACTGCATTGATATTGGAATCCAGTTAGGGGGAAAATAGAAGACGCAACAAAATGCATACGGGACACCGTCTTTGAGAATAACGAGTTTGAAAATTCATCGAGTGTGCACGCTATTGAACAGGATTTGGCTGACGTGTCTGTTCATGACTTGCCGTTTCTCCTTCTTGTGCATGCACACTATTGCATACGAACTCGAGAAATGGTCTGAAGCAATTTACTCTGTAAAACATGGGAAAGTTCGAAGGATGCACGTGAATACCAATGATTTGTTCACTGGTAAAGAAATACGCGTTGGCTGGCAATTTAAATTATTAAAGCTAGTTCTTTAAATAAACTACGGGGATCAAAATAAAAAATTTTCAAAGAGTTGGTTAGAACTTTACTTCCTCTAGTAAGTATATTAATAATTTAAAAACAATGCATCGACACTGTTAAATTATTTTAATCCTTTCACTGTTTTATATTTCACCTGATTTTTGCCATAAATGCATACAATTCGCAGCGTGCTCATTGTGCACGAGCATAGGACTATTTTGAATACTAACCCGATTATAGAAGTATAATCTAAAAACCATTGTACTCGGCTAGAATTGTTGAATCAGGCCTAGATGATTAAATCTGTATTGTTGAATACAACCTTGACCCCCAGACCGTGTTTTGGTTGACAGATCTACTTCTAATATTAGCTCTAGTTATCATTGTTAGACTCAATCCTGACTATCGAACCGAGGTCTGTCTATAGACACATTCTAGACTTTTAAGCTCAGCTACTGTTAGACTTAGAGTAGATTATGTAGCCTACTCCTAACTATTAAAGCTTAATCCTACAAATTCTTATTAAATACTGATTAATTCAATTTCCAAATATACTCTAGTGGAAATAATTTTGGACATTTTAAAATTTGTACTTAAATTTCGCATTTATACTTTTAATATACAATAAAAATTACAATTTGAACATATCAAAGGAGATACAAAAAAATTAATATTTCGTTAGATATTCCTTGTTTTTTATTTATATTTTATTATTATATACGACAACCTTGTCACATACGACGTTTCGTGTAGCCAAGCGCAAAAACCAAAATAACAACAGTTTAGATTTTCGTAAATAAAAATTTCAAAACATTTACAAACCCAATATAAAATATTAAGTATAAACATTATAGATTACAATAAAAATATTACTGTATCAATTTAGCATAAAATACATTTTCTGCACAAATATGAAATAAAGATTATTTTTATTCAAAGTGTCCAGAATTAGTTCCACCAGTGTATTTGAAAAAGCAATCTCAGCATTTCCATTTCGAAGTCCTATTTTGATAGACATAATAATATTTTTCTTATTATTAATAAACACATCATTATAGTATCCATCCAAAAAATTGAAAATAGTGCTCTTCGAAACGTGAATGCGGTTAGAGCTCATCGAAGATCCAAGACCAAACTGAATGTCCCCGTGGTCGTCCCTAAAAAATAAATAATTATCCAGGCGAAGTTCGAGACGGCCAGTGTCGCGTTGCGTGCGTTTAAGGGCCGTATAGGTAATAAAAGTAAAAAGCAGTAAAGGCTGCAACGTAAACCACGGTCTGCGGTTAAAGTTGGATCCTCGTCATCTGTTAACGCAGCCTGTTGTTAAAAGTCTGCGTTGAAATATTCCTCAAAGGAGCCGCTACGCGGACAGCGTGAATGTTAGCACACAAAGCACATTCAAGAATATTTCAATACTGTTTCCGGGTAAACGGGAATTTGTAATAAACTATAGCCTAACGGCGAAGCAAGTATTTCAAACAAGCATTTGCAATAAAAAGGAAAAATACTTAGGTACCTGCAGCTACGACGATTAACACTTCTTTGCTACTTTTTACACAGTTATGCTTGGAACTATTGTAACTCGAAAATCAAACATTTGTTTCGTTTTATGCATCTGAAACTGATGCAATTTACTCGTATAACGTGTCTAGTAATTTATTGAATATAAACAAATTTAATAGTGAAACAAAAATATTTTGGATATGCAATTTTCAAAGAAGCCTTAAATTCGCCACTCGAACGCTAAGGGTTAATATTGAGTTAAATAGTTAATAAAATTCTTTCTTAATTTAAAAGAGTTTTCTGGAATTTGTTGTTTAAAATTTCGCTTATTGGCAATGCCACGACTAATTCGGATACGAAGTGTAAATAATTGACTTTCAAAGGAAAATGCCGGTTTAATGTCGAGTACGAAATAAATAAATACGTGCAAAAGGGTTAAGAAGGGAAGAGTGTACAAAAAAAGAAACGGGGGAACCGAGGGATCGGAGAATCTCGTGCAAGGCTCGTGTTGAAGCAAGCGCTCTTCCCTACTTAAAATAAACTGAATAGGGTGAACTAACTGTCTGGTGTAAATTACCCGTCCACAGCTTGTCTACACACAGTATTCTCGTTCAGAATACTCGTTAAAAATGGCATTTCGTGCGCTAGGTAAACAAACGACTGAAAAAACATAATAATTTCAATATTTATTCCGGTTCGAGGCATAAAGGTTCATAGAGCACGAATCGAGTTATCGAAATGGTCAAATGCTTCCTCAACAACACCTTCGAATTAGTAGAAATTAATTTACAATTTTATTAATATCAATTTCAGAGCATTTAGTTTTCAGTATTAATACAAGAATAATTATACAATTTACATTTATATTGTACTTAGTTTTAGAATGCTGCAGTGTTCGTTTTGTTAATTGTTGAATATTCATTTAAATAATTGAATGTGAATTGCCAACATTTTGTAGAAGGCTTTTCGTACACTGTGTATTATCTGGTGTCACCGCATTAACTTTTAACACTTTCTAGTGTTATTTTTAAGACCCTCCGCAGACGACACGCGTTACCGATATTCAATCCGCGGTCTCAGATTGCGTTTTACAGTCTTGCGGACGCATCCGATAGAATCTCGCAGAGAGCTTATAACTAATCGGATCGAAATTATGACAGCCGGAAGTGGACGGCTCGGTGTCTCACAAAATTTTAGTCTTTATCGGAAGGCTACTAACAAAAAATTAATAACGCAACGAATTCTTTAATTTCACTTTAAACTGGACAAGCAGTAGCTGGATCCTAACCAATTTTGTATGAATCAATTTCTTAAAAAGTTACAGCTGTTTGAACTAAAATATTATTTTTTTTCAAAATCTTCCTTTATTTGCAAAGTCAAATTTTTCTTTAACTTCTTTTAAAATTATTCTTGAAGTTATTCGAAGTAACTTTCTCCTTTGCGAAAATGTACCATTGTTTGAGAAAATTATAAATTATTTTCAGACTTTCTATATAAAGTTTACTTAAGAAGGAACTAATACAAAGGGTAAAACATTATTATCAGAGATGCTGTCTAATAGCAAGGTAACTGGTAATTTTCGATTGACAAACTAAAAAAGATTTTGTATCCTCCTCGCGAGAGAAACCTTCGCGAGCGTACGCGTTTCCAAGAAATCATATCGCATCAGGCAAGAGCAGTAGCAGCAACAACAGCAGTTCTTATTCCCTCAGCAACTCGCTTCAACTGGAAACGAGACCTCCCGTCGCAATTAAATTCGTAGGTTTTGTTACGGTCCTTGACTTGGATTGGCGAAGGTTCTTGAACTTGGTAGCGTCCCGACGCAAGTCGCTGACTCTTGTCTTGACGTGCTCCTACGTTGACGTATGTACGTTCGATTTGCTAGGTATTGGCTCAAAACCAGTTCCTCGGCTAGGCCACTAAAAAACCTTCCACTAGTTCCCGACGCGCTTTGCGAAACGGTCATGGGACTTTGTATTAGCTCCTCCGGGTAGTGCCGCGGTGTATTATGCGAACGATTGTGGTGCGTGTTTCTCACTTTATGTCGCTCCCGGTGCCATACTCGCGAATACGAACGGTTTCACAGTTATGGAATTTGTGAATGATTTAAACGTTTCTATAAATGTTACTGTAACTGCGCGAATTTTACGCTTGCTTATAGTTGAGTTTGCACGGCAACGGTTTGCTAAGACGAAATACTCGGTGGTCCAATAACTTTGATCACTTCGAACAGCTGTAATAATATGAAAAAATTATTCATACAAAACTTGAATAATGATCGAGGAGCTTTCAAAGTCACCTTGTATATCGAATTTGCAAACACTTGCCATCAATTTTCATTTCTCACTGTTATAATCGTGCGCAACAAGAAATGATTTATAATTGAAAAATTACCCGACATTCAGGTTAAATAATAAACAAAACAGACAAATAAAATCTGTCAACCTTTTAACTGGAGTAACGTTCTAATCGTGAACATTATGCAGAACGTAATGCAAGGTAAACAAGATAAACATAACAAAATCATTTTAACGTTTAAAATAATTTAACTTAAATAACGTTTAACTCATTGATTGAAACAATCCTGGGGGATGCGGCAAAAAAAATTTGAGAATAATTTTGCACCCTAGTGCGCTGTACAGTGAGTCTCGCGGTGATGCTTCGGGAAATTTTGTCTCATCGGATTGCGATTAGTGTTGTCGACAACTCATCAAGCACGCGAGCCGATACAAACGCCTCCCGGAGTCGATGGATATTCGCTCCCACGATCTCTTTGCTCTCGAGTTCCACGACCCGGTGGTATCGGATGACTGGAACCAGTACTTGTCGGTGTTGGTTTCACGACTCGCGAATCCCTCTTATCGCGCTGCAAGACCTGACCGAGTGATCGGTATTATTAGGTGTGTCGAACAGTAATTTGTAGAAAGTAACCGCCACGGAGTCTCCACTATCCGAACTACCGTTATCCGTACATCCGATTAGACCATTCCTAATAGGCGTTGCATTTATTCGCACATTGCATCGAGCAATCCCGTAAATACTGCGAATTTCGTAATTTTAATTCGCAAGGGATAATACCAAGAGCCAACAAAGTAGACTCTGCGTATAGTCTTCAGGAGTTGCTAGCAACAGGTGATCAATTTAACAGTATAACGTGCGGCGTTCGACGTGTTAAGTGTACATCGAGAAGGTAATATCGCGGCGACCTAAGCAACTGGTAATCGCTTCGTGCTAAGTGCGAGAGAATTTCCTTAGCCGAGCCGACGATCAATTTTTTCGTTGTCCGACGTGCAACTAACATGTGGACGAACGTTCCCATAACTTTAGTGATCCTTATTCTACTATTATTGGCTTATTAATCTGTTACTTCGCTGCTGCTCCAAGTCATCGGGTATCGATACTGGACAGCAGAACCTTCGTTATACAGGGAGTCCTGAGATGGTATAAACCGTGAAGTTTACCATGACAAACCACGACAAAATAACTCAAAAATGTAGAATAACATTTTTTCTTATCAGGCTTCTCGAGAAAATCGACCAGTTCGCGTCGTTAGAACCAGTAGAATCGGTAGGCCATGAACAGACACGTCAGATTTTATTTTCTAGAAATCAGAAGCCTCATATGAACAAATTTTATTCTACATTTTCAACTTATTATGATTTAATATTATTTTTTTGTAATAGATTGTCATAAATTTTGGCAGATACGTGGTTATTCTCGCCGTGAAATACTACGGATTCGGCGTGTTCAAGGAAATGATCTGCAGAACCCTCAGTGTCGAAGTTACGTAACGCCGTAAACACGTTTTTCAGTAGATTTTTATTATGTAAGTGGCACTCACGTGTATCCAAATACGCGTTGTTGTGAGTATATTACTAAAAACGCTAGCAATGGTTACACAAGGTCGACAACTGTTGCCTACTCTTTACATTCTCTCGTAAAATCAACAGATCATTTCTTCGAAAACTTTCGAATATAAATAATAATTTCGGGCAACCGTGTTCTAACTCGTCAGTTTGTTTATGCTTTTATGACAAAAATCGATAAGAGAACTAATAGAACACTAGGAAGACGTGACATCAATTTTCTAATATTGTTACCTTATTTCTGACTTACTGAAATTATTAGTACATTTTCGTGCGACTTTTATTCCTCACAATTGAATATTGTTATTTTGCATAAAAATCGGCAATGTCTGACTTGTAACATATCTTCTTAATAACAGATCATTTAAAAACTGAACGATTGGAATTATCGTACAGAGAACAAATGAAAATATTTTCATTTTCTGCGGCCTGACATCGTCCGAGTAATTTCGGACGGACACGTTTTAGTTACAAACCTGAAAGAGTCGTAAAATGCGCTCGTAAATACATCAAGGCACAACCCAAGAGCACCGATAACCAAAGCCTTGGATGGGCAAGACTGTGGTCAATCACTATTCGGTCAATCGAGGTTATTTACGATCAGTTTTATTCATCAACCTTAATTCTAATTGATTCATTTGTCTAATTTACACTCACACGTAAATTTACTCATCTGAAGGGAGACTTTTCTTCTTTTTAACAAAAATAAAGTTAATTATTATACTTTCAACATTTTCAAATTCTTTCACATGAGATATTTATGTATTCCCCAGTTTATGACATTCCAACTAGGTTTTATTTGATATTGAATGATTTTTAATGAAATGGTACCTGATCGAATTGTCCGGTATTCCTTAAGAATTTCCGGAACTCTCTCTAATTAAGCAAAAAATAGTATCGTACGTTTAAAATTTCAAGTTAATTGGCCTAATATATCTTCCTTAATCATGCCAATTAGTTACGCAAAAGTTGTTTCCAAAAACAAGCAGTTTGAAGTTTTTAGCAATTGCATTTATCTCTGCACCGTTTTATGAGCTGTATCCACATAACTGCTTAGAATTTCTGCATGAAACATCAAGGATATACCTCCGCCACTGCTTAAAATTAATAATAATATTACTATTCGTTAAGTTGGTCCCCTTAACTTAGCAGATCTTTTTCACAACTGTGCAATTGATGATCAGTAGACTGCGGATCTGTATGCAAATACAAACAATGTTTGTATGCATTGCAAGCCATAGGGGTCAAATAGAAAATTCATTCTTCTTCCTTTAATTATTTTAACAAGCCGAAACTGATCCCCTTTGTACGTACCCAGTGTTGCTACAAATGCATAAAATCAATTTATCAATTTTTATAAATATACTCTCGGAGACACTTTTTGTGGACTCATTACTCACATAGCATTATTAACGTAACTCGTTTAATTTAAAATATACCAGACAGTATAGACTTATTATTGAAGGGCTAAACAAGTAATTAATCGTACCCATCCATTTCCCAAATGAATTGAAGAAACAAATGCACCGATGAGTTCGCGAGGACCGAGTTTGTCAGATATAAATATCAATCGAGCTTCGACTGCCTATCTGCACGAGGTGAGCTCATCGTCTCGTACAATTAGAGTCGAGCCTGTTTCAAAAAACATTCTACCGCAAGAAGTGCGCACCGATACTCGTTCCTCCAATCCATGGAAGAGCTCGAGCAAACCTTGGTTCAAGACGAATTCCTCGACTCGGAACGGAATACATAAGGGGAAGGATGCACAGAGATGCAGGATGCAAGAACTGTGAGAGCCAGCAAGCAGGCATACGTGCCTTGTAACCGAGATAGCCGCAGCGTTTATCCTCTTCAGCGTTCGCAGATACTGGCTCCGTTGCTAGTCGATACCGCGGGACAGAAGAAATCGATTGCATTCTGCGAGTCGTGAAAATCGTTCAGTTTTAACTTGCTATTCTGGTTTGAAATTTCGAAAAATCTGTCGCATTTCCTTTGAACACGCATGTTCTTGAACGTGTCTACGAAACGGCTTGTTTGCTGACTAAATCTGCCCACTGATTTGAGCACCATGACTATTTTACATTACTTTGTAAAAATAACAGAAATATCTTTATTCAGATTTTTTACGAGTTTTACTATAATAAAATTAAATAAACTTATTGAATAATTTTTCACAGATTTATAGTCTTCATAATCATAAATTAACTAGTAGTTTTAATGAAGAATTCTGTAACGTATAGACTGCGGATGTTTATGGAATTTTCAATTTTTGTAGACTTTTAAGATAGTGAAATCGCAAAATCTAATTAAACTGTATCGAATTTTGTTTTCGGATCTTTTGAAAATTTTTATTAGCCACAAATGCAGAAAATGTGTTACGTATATTGGAAGCACCGATCTATTGGTTACGAAGCAAAGATATTTGCAACTGTTTCGTGTTCTACTCACTTTCGTCGTAAATTCATAAACAACGCAGTTCGGTGACTGTGCAGAAAGAGATAGTAACAATTGCGTAGAAATCTGAATAGAGAAGAAAATTATGAGCTAGACGTTTGGCAAGATTTTTCGAGTATTGTCAACAACGTGGAACAATGAACTGCACAGCGTCTTATGATGAAAGACACTCGCAGAGGTGGAGGGCAGACACGATGCAGCAGCAGCAGCAAGAATTATACACCAGGAAGTGACTTAAAAGAGTCGGCTCACTACAGAAAGTACATCACAGTGCAGGTACACCCCCGCAAGCATACTGGATAACGAGGTCTACAAATTCTGCTGGTATCTAACCGGGTACACGTATAAAACCATAACACCCAACAAACTAGATAAATATAACGGTGCAGCATAAAACAGCAATTAACGTATGCAATTGCAGAACATATATTAGGTTGTTGCATACGAACAGTTTTACAACGCAAATCTTATAAAACGTTTTTTTCTCAACAGAGGAAGATGAGGAACTGTTTAACATTGGGATTATAAGAAACATGGAGGCAAGAGGAGTATATCAATCGCAGTGTCAGTCACTGGAACAACGCCATGTTGATACGTCAACTTGAAGGGACCTCGGCTTAAGAAAAGTACGCCAATGTATCAGTGCAGAAAGTAATAATCTTGAGAACTGGCAGTACCCACCGGAACCGTCTATGCGACCGACGAATTCAATGGAACTTCGCCTGTACCTAACTTGGCCGAAGTCCATCAGAAACGAGGATTACCGAGGTCCAACTCGAGGAAAAACTGAACGCCCAAACTGAATCTTATGTGTCTACGGAAGCGTAAGTCTGTGGTGCGTCTTGATTATTGCAAGACACTCGCGAGTGTACATAATGTTAGGCTAGTACAGTAATAATATTTTAAACCATTCAACACTAAATCTATCACTGCCGGTCAAATCACCGGTTTTATATTGATCATTTTACAATTGTAGAAGTTATAATGGTATTTACATGGAAATTCGACAAATTTTTTAATCCAAGCACAAATAAAAATTGCACAAACTCTAAATAAAAAGAGAACATTTTTATAAGCTAAAATATTTTTAATCGCTTTTAGTGGTCGATAGGTTTAGTATTAAAGAATTTTGAAACAGTACATCTCAGCCCACAATACATTTTGCTGCGATCTGAATTTTAGTTACAACTAGATCGGAAAGGCTGTAAACTTTTACACGTTCAATCATCTAACACAAAAATCCAAAAACGCGAGAGTAGATAGCAGTTCCAGTGTCATAAGAAGAAACGTAAAAATATTGTATCACAGAAATTAAACGGTGTTCTCTGCTTCTACGGAACCAATAATTTGCGATGGTTGACGTGCAAATTGTACTTTATTGCAACCGTCAATGTTCCCTCGTTCAACTCTTACGTATAAACGTGTATATTATTAATCATTAGAAAAAAAATAATAATAAATGATTTAGCAGAGCTATCACAATGTAAGTAGACATTGAGAAGTTTGTATTTGAAAAGTTTGCTGCAGCAGTCGTACGCAATATTAATATTTTTAATTCATATTTATAAAAGAGAGCGACCAAGATGTTAGCAGAACCGACAAACGAAGAAGCGGTGGGATATAATAAAGGAAGCGTCCGCAGCACAGAAAAAAAGAACAGCGGCAACACGAACGAGAATTAAATTCAAAATTAAGCAGAAACGCAACCACCAGAAATAAACGAGGACCGGAATGAAACAGTCGGAAGGGAAATGTAGAAAAAGAACAGCAGAAATTAAGCAACGCAGATATGCAAAACCGGACAACGGGATGAAAGCGAACCAAATTGAATGGAAATAATTGAATCTATTCGGTATAGCAAGCATCGTAATTGATTTACAGCGAAATTAGAAAAACACACATTCTGAACAAGCCTGTATTGATCTAATAAATTGCTGTAACTGACACAAAGTCGTCAGACAAGGGGAATTGACACCAATTCAGGGGAAAAAGTTACCCCCTCTCTGCCATTACCGGATTAGTCACGTGTCCGGGCCGCGGCGGAAACGTGGGGAATAGCGTCATGGAAGGGGAAGGTAGAGTAGGGACACAAGTTTTAATCTGGGGACTCTGAACTGACATAGCACAGAATAAACAGAGCGTGCCAGACCAACCGATTCAGGTAAGGAATAAAAGTAGAAATCGGAATTGAAAACAATATAGTCGGAATAAGTGGAGATGTAGGAAGAACTCAATAGGCTACAATAAACCATTCAAACCAAATCGTGGGACACATACACGAAATCCAGGACAACAGAGAAACCTGGATGGAGTTAGTACAACACTGTAAGACTGAGAGGATGGACACAATTAAATAAGTATTATAAAGTATAATGAATAAGTATTATAAATAAATATTAAACAGATAAGAATTATAGGAGTTTTAATATAGGAGAATTATATGTAATTATAGGAGGATTATAATAGGTAATTTAAGAATTATAATTATGAATTATAATTAAGAATAGAATAGAATTATAATATAAGAATTATAATTATAGGAGAATTATAATATTAGAGTTGTAATTATAGGAGTATTATAATAAGTATTATAAATAAATATTAAACACATAAGAATTACAGGAGTTCAATAATGAAAACTGAGTAAAACAAAATACTAAATGGAACGAAGGTATTTCCGAAATGTACAAGGTGGATTTGTTCCTTTTGCAGATGGAAGAAAATTGCAGAGGAAAATTTCCCATTGATTCGCAAGCTCTAACAGGCGGTGCGAAGTTTACGGGTGTGCATCGGTGCAGTTGGGCAGTGCAATTGCACTTGCTTTTTTCAATAGAACTCTACAAATATTTTTCCGTTAATTAATCCCTCGTGCCATTCTGAACAGAAAAATGTAATACTTTGCGAAAAAGTATTTCGTGAGATATTTCAAATTTTATTCGAGATCCACTAACTGCTGATCTACTACTGCTAGATGACAAAGCCTCGTATCAAAAATATTTTATTCCACATTTCCGACTTATCTTTTTCCCGTTTTCGATGGTGCGGCAGTTCACCGTTCACCCTGTATAACTTTCCATTTCCAACGGACGTTGCAACCTGTATTGTTATGGAAACAAGGAATGCAGAGAGCCTGGTAGATGCACTTCGATCCCGGAAAGGGAAGCGCTTCTATAGCTTCCTACGGGGCAGGAATATGAGCCCGATCTGCGGTATCGATAAAAACGAGGCTCGGTTACCACCGCAATGCCGGGCAGCTAATTAGTGGATGCCAAAATTGTTGGCCGACGAACCGTTACACAGCCACCCACTAGCAACCGAGTGCGTGCTCTTCAAGAGACCTAATTAAATACATGCATACCAACGAGACAGTAAAATATTATGATTCCCCTCTCAGACGATCCGCCGCATGTCTCGTTTGAAAGATGAGAATATTTTTTGTCCTTTTCTTTCTAATTTATTATCAACGACTCCTCGTCAAGATGGCTGATACTGCCATTTTGTTCTTCGCCCGTGAAGTATGCATTACCTTACCCTATGTATCGGTAATATTAAATTTAACATAATGCCACCTCAAGCTATAATCGCTCGCGACGTTTGAGGCAGGATTCTTGTGTAACCGAAGTAAATAATATTTTTCGGATTTTATGAGTCCGTGACAAATAGAGTAGATCGAATGCAAAACGGTGAAAACATTTACAGAATCGGAAATTCAGGTTTAAAAAAATTTCTGGTTTAATGATTAGGATACACATTTTGTGCAAAGTACACGATTGTCTGCAAAACAAAGCAGCGAGAAACTTTCAGGGGAGTCGAAGAATGCTCTTGCGAATTTCCAGCTTATCAGAATCCTTGAATAAGAGACCTCAGAGAATTTCAGGGGAGTTAAAGAATGCTTTAATCAGTTTCCACCTTATCGGAATCCTTAAGCATGCGACCTGGAGAGAGTTCAGTAATGCTCTTATCAATTTCCAGCTTATCACAATCCTTAAATAAGAGGCTCAGTACCTGTTTAACTTGTGTCTCGCCAAATTATGCTAGGGGATTCAGATTTTGCATAAATATTTACATTGTACGCTCTTATCAATTGTCAGATATTTAGAATCATTAAATAAAAAACTTCGGAGAATTGCGGGTAGTTAAAGAATGCTTTTGTCAATTTCCAACTTGTCAAAATCCTTGAGAGACTCGGTACGTGTTTGTGCCTTTCGAAATTATGTTGGTAGATTCAGATTTTGCATAAAGATTTACGCTTACACTCTTTACTCGAGTAATCAATGGTCATCCTGTGTTGATACATATGTTTATGTGTACGTAGAATGTAACAAAGGACAGAGGATAGCCAGGGTTCACGTGACCGCCATTAACGGCGTATCTTCGAAATTAATCTAGGGCACGTTCCAGTATAATTCCGCCGCTTACCAAGTTTCTATGCGAAGCGAACATGATAAGACAGCCTTCAATGCTCGTGTAAAACGCGACCGGGTGATTAAAAGCCACCTGGCAGCAGAAACTGGCACGATTTGATTCGAATGATACATTATAAATTATATCAATATTTAATAAGCAATATTTAAAGCAACAAAAATCACTCAGTACCCAGAAAAGAGAAATTCTCTCCAATATCTGGTCTTCGGACATTGTGCATTTATGATAAACATAATCATGTGAAATATAAAACATTAAAACGATTGGAAGGACTCATTATTTTCAACTTACAATAATTTTTCGAGAAAAATACAAATTCTTATCTGGCTCCTGACAATTTTTATTTTGCATAAAGATCTGCGGTCTTGTAATAACATAGATTTGTATGGTTTCATACAAGCTATTTCCTAGAGGTTCAGTGTCTAAACATTGCCGGTGCGTTTTACAGGTGAAAATGAGATTAAAATGTTATGCAGCGACACCTCAATACATTTTTTTTTTAATTTAATAATATTTAAATTTTATAATCATAGATTAATGTAAATTAAGAATGAGATTTAAGTAAAAATTGTATAAATGCTGTATTAGAAACTTGTAACAAAAGTACGAAACGACTAAATAAAATTGAGAAATTGATGATCGCTAGACTGCGGATTTTTATGCAAAATAAATAATATAATAGTTTTAATAGATGAGAAATGTTGACATCTTCAATTTTCAAAACTTTCCCAAAATGATGAATTTCATCTACTATATTCATCTACTATATTCATCTAAAATAACTGTAAATTAAATAATTTAGAGCACGCCATTCTTCCAAATCCCGTAGATCTAGTGTTAAAAACGAACGGTAACCGATTATTTGAACACGTTTTCTCATACATCAATAAAAAAGGCGATAATTCCATTCAGCTGACCCTGTCGTATCGTCGCGATGTGTGTGTATGAATGTGTATATATAATGTGAGTCTTCGTATACATGTTGCTCTTCCTTATTTCATTAGATTAGCAGTCCGATAATCTCGGTTCTGCTGTGGTAAATAGTAGACGACCAGCTTATCATGAAACGTTTGAAAATCGTCTGGTCAGATAGCTTCGCTTCCATGCAAGCGAGTCGAATTCGCTGACAGATATAACGCGACGCCGCACACTTTCTGACACACAGGGCAACGTCAGTCACGGTGGATTATGTTCTGCACACTTGCCCCTTTCGTGGCAGATATTTTATCTACGCTTGGGATAGCACAGGATGTCGGTAAAGCGGCTGCACGATCATCGAGCCAAGTAATTTTCGTAGAGTAATCATCGCGTGCCTCGAAAAATACTGGCACGAAATCCTCGGTGTGCAGCTCGACAAGAAACTAAGTACTTTGGAGCAATTGAAACGGACCTTGGCCTCTATCAACACTTAATATCGTACAAATCGAATCAGGTACTCGAACCATTTCCTTCTTCGATAACTAAATTTACGCATTTCTAATACATTCTGTATATCATATGTTATATAAGTATATTAATCTTTAACAATTTGTGTTGCATAGTTATTTCACTATATTAACCCTCGGACAGCGGAACATTCTTATTACTAGCGGAACTTCAAAATAAAAATTCTTTACATTAATTGCAAGACGTAGAAACTAAATTTTTATTTCTCTTTTCAGTGATTTTATTAGGTCGCAAGAGATGCGTTCACATTTTTAAATTATTTAATCTATTCGCTGTTTAAAATTGCACGCTTTTGATGTCAATCAGGTCTGGGCAACTTGCGAGCCACAGATGGCTGTATATAAATTATATGTATACAGAAATAAATTTTAGGGAATTTATTAATATGAAAATTTTAAAATAGAAATAGCTTGTATTTTTAAATATTGGTCTAGTAAAATTGTCTTTAGAAATAAGTTTTAGGGGAATTTATTTAATATGGAAATTTTAAAATAGAAATAGTTTGTATATTAATAAAATTAAATATAGCAATAAATAGAGTTTTGGGTCCTCCCCACAAAATTCCTACGAAGTGTAGGAGTCACATGAGGCAACGCAAAATAGGCCTCACTTCCGAATTTTTATCTCAGGAACTGTTTGTCCGATTGAGCTACACTTTTTTTTGTTTTATTCGGAAAGGATTGGGCTATTATAAAATAATTCTTTCATCCTCGAGAATTAACTTTATAATATCGAAAAATATAAACAAATTCGTTTTTTACGTTTTTTTCAAATTTGGCCAGTAACGTAAATTTTGAAAAAAATATGGTTATATTCCCTGAAGTTTTCTCGTCAAAATAAGCCCTTGAACAAAATGGCGTTTCGCCTGTAATCGTCACAATATGCTGGAAAAGGACGCGGTGTATAAACGTCGATGTTCACTCGCGTTCGAGGACTCGCGTTCGTTGACATGGAGGACAAACGGAAGGAGACAGAGAAAGGGAAACACGGCCGTGATTGGTAAAACAAAAACGACAACGTAATTTCGCGTCCATTCATCGGTGAATTAAGTCCCTTTCATACGAGACCACTCGCGCCGAAACCGCATAATTTCCGAGCACCGATCCGATCGACTCCTCAAAGGCAGCGCCACAATGGACTGTCCAACATCTGTTCGCGTTTCTTTACCTAAACGATTATCGCATTATGCTCCAGTGCGATACATTTCTGCCAGCCGGTGTGCAATGCTTATTCCACGGTATGACCGGATGACGAGGCATTTCTTCTCTTTTTTTTCTTTCTTTCTATTTTTCGTGAAACGCACAATTGAACGTCCGCCGAACGTCGGCGACGTCGCGTCGAACGCAACGTCATTTTCCCTCGGACGATTCATCGTGCGATTCGATTGTTATATGATAATTACCTTATTTAACCCTCTCCGTGTTTTTGTTAAACATATTCGACGTGAATGCATTTTTTAAAGGTCAATAGTTTAAATTTGAATTTTGTTTGTTACTCTCACTTTCATTGTTCAGACGGAGCGCTTCATAATTTTTATCGCAGTAGTCGATTAACTGCTTTAGGGTCGGTTTATACACGTTCAGGCAAACGGACTGTGTAGCAGAGTTGGGCAAAAAGTAATTTCAATTACAATTACAATTACTTACCAATTACTGTTATTTGTAATTGCAGAAATAAAATTACAATTACAGTCATTGAAAGGAATAATTGCAATTACTTAACGCGATTACAGTAATTGTAGTTGCGTCTAACAATTACAATTATAGTAATTGTTCTTTTAAACCACTATTTTTATGTTTTGGACCATTTAACTGTTTTTTTATTGAAAATGTAATCCACTTTTGCTCATGTAATTGATGATGTAATTAATTACTCATGTAATCAATTACTGCTCAACTCTGCTGTGTAGAGATGGTAGATACAAAACCAGGGGAACCAAACGGGACGAAAGATTCGTGCGTGATGAATTAAATTCATTAAAAAAAAAAAAATAGATATCTAAAAATTTGATTTATATATCAAATTAAATATTTATAATTTTTTTACAACAAGAAAATTTTATTTAATTAGCACATTTTTATTCGAGGTTAATATTAATTTAAATTTTAATTTTCATAACCCCAGATACAAAAGATACAAAAAATCATTCTACTTTATCAAATATTATTATCTTTCGCAATACTTTATTATACCCACGAATCTTTCGTCCCGTTTGGTTCCCCTGGCTTTGTATATATTTGTAATATTTATTTATGGGTAGTAACGACACTGTAAAGATAATATGGAGACTTTCCGATCGATTTAATATTTCGATACATTTCGCCACATTGCGCATTGGCACAATAAAGCCAAATCCATTGAAAATTAGGGACAAAAGATCCTTCGGCTTGTAAAATCGCTTTAATAGCTTCTAATCAAATCTAAATCGCACTATAATGATCCGTGAATTCTAGAATGGCAGATGGGACCATGTGAAAACGAACACATGACAGATTTTTCGATTGTACGAACCAGATGACAATCAGCTGCAATCAAACCGGGAAAATCTAGCTACCTGTCAGCCGGCTGACATCATGCGAATCCCAGAACGCATAGTGTGTTCACCACGAGCGAACACAAAATTACAAACAAATATGAAATTCGATGTCATAATTTTAGAAATTCGGTATAAAGGTTTTGTATAAAAGCATAAACAAACAAATATGATTCGATTTGACTCTGCTGATCTGCGACAGATCATTTCAATGTACAGATAATTATTATAAATAGACCGCGAATGTTTATGCAATTTGCAATTTTTGTAGACGAATTTCCAGAAAGTGGAGTCGAATAAAACCTTATTTTTAGTAGCCTTGGCAGGTCTGAAATAAATAAAAATCGTATTGAATTTTCAGAGGCCATAAATGCATAAAAATCCGCGGTCTAGTTATAGATATTGATAAACGTTGTTTAGTAAAAATCATAATTAGCAAAATATTTCCTTCAGCCAGAAGACTTCCCATTGTGGAAGTAAAATAGCAATGCCATTAGCTTTTGTTGATACATATTATATTAGGTGGACCGGAAAGTAATGTTGTTTCTGCGCATGTCAATATTTACTTATTATTTATTAACTCAATGTGTACTACAAAGTCGTGCCAAGATATTTTAAGGTTAAAGTGACTTGTTTACTTGTAAATAATTAAATCTTAAATATTTTTTTGCTGTTTTTGTATGCTTTTCGAGTTTTACAAGGGTAGTAACGCAACAGCTGCGATGTTTATCCAAGTGAATTCGACGCTCGTACATTTATTTATTCTTTTTAATTTCATTAAAAAACATTTTTTTTATTTTATTTTTTTTTTATTTGCACATTAGATGGCAAAAGGTTGTTGATAACGAGGATGATTACATCATTGATTAAAATAAAAACTTGTTAAAAATGTATTTTTTTGAATTTAATGTAAAGAAACGACATTATTTTCCACCTAATATTTTCTAGGATTACACGAATCAGCAGATGCCATAAATATAGATATAAAGATCCGCAATCTAGCGATCGGTATACGGGGGGAACGGTACCACTAACTTATTCAGAGAACGGTAATCGCTGACTCTCCGGAAAGTGAAACGCAGCGAATGTGGATCGACACGCGCGGTAATTATCTCTGGACACGTATTATGTGTCCCACGTGCGGGCGGGTAGTTGGAAACGGTCGCGAACGTGTTTCCCAGCGAGCAATGTAACAGAGTGTCGTACGCGACAGACATTTCATTCACGGTGAATAAAAGTCCTATTACCTTACGAGCTGAAGAGGCCGACGTTCGATCGCTTTCATCGTCCGTGGACAATTGTCCTCCCTTTTGCACTCGCGACAACTCGCGTCAATTCAGACTCCACTCGAATTGCTTACGTGTTTCCCACTCATGGCTTCTTCGAACGATTCACTCAATATTAGCTTGCTGATTTTATGCATTCACCGCGTACAGGAAGTACGGTTCTTGGCTGACACGTAAGTTCTTTCTAACAATATTTAAAATTCTACGTGTTCATTGCATCATTGTAGAAATTAAATCAAGAATATGAAGGTGCGAATTAAATAAACGATTTATTTAGATATTTAATTTAGAAAAAAATTCATTTCCATGTCAGTACTTCAATGTCTGAGAACTAAAATAACAATGATGGTAGAATTGTACGATGTTTGGTCAAAATATGGTGAAAAGGTTAGAAAATTGTCAATACATTATTTTCACTACATTTCTAGTGAAAAATATAAATGTATATTTAGCTCCTGTTTCTTGCAGAGATACGATGTCTAGTGATAAATGAATGCAATATTAGTTAGTGAAAAATACTTAAAAATGGAGATGACATTCTTGTAAATGCATTATTTTCACTACATTTCTAGCGAAAAATATAAATTTATGTTTAGCTCCTGTTTCTTGCAGAGATCCGGTGTCTAGTGATAAATGAATGCAATATTAATCAATAGTGAAAAATACGTAAAAATGGAAATGACAGTCTTGTAAATGAACAACCAAAAAATTCAATTTTAATTTTATGCTAAATTAATAAATACTATGTCCTAAACGAACATCAAATCATTATGCAAACTCCAATTTTTACGGATTAACTTATAAACGTACAGAAGAAATTCTTTTCACCATTCTCAAACTCCTGTGCAATACGAATTAAAAAAATTCTATAGATTTCTGTTATTATACTCTCACACATCATTGAAAAAAATTTGTACACGTTATAGCCGTATAGTAATCGCACGACGCGCGAGGAAAAACAAACAGCACAGTCCAATAAACTATACATAAACCTGAGGTGGCACGGTTGATTTGGCATAGATTACATAATGCTTTCAGGTTAAGATAAGCTAAAGATAAGCTACAGATAAGCTTCACTGCCTAAACAAGTTCTGCGCACTCATGCGCGAATATCGCGGACCTGCACAGCAAAAAGTTGCAATCGTCAGGTACTGGTATCTGGAGTGCAAAATATTACAGCCAAAGTATCATTGAAATAGGTCATGTACAGGTTGTTAATCTTACTGACCTAACAATTACAAATTCTACCGTTTTTAATGAAATAATCTATTCTCAAAAAGTACCTTAACAAAGATTTTCAATTGTCGTAACTCTCCTACGAGGAATATCATTCAACTCTAATACACCGAAAAATTCCATAATATATATTTTTTAACCAATATTTTTACGATTTACTGACACAAATAAATCTACTGTTATTCCTCGTCAATTTCGCAGTGCAATACGTTGTTCTTTAAGATCACCACTTTCGTATGACGACCGAGACACGGGCAATAAATACGAAAGACGTCGCCGCAAGCGAAGGGCTTATCTCAGGCACATGAAACCTAGTCTGCCTATTGATATACGCCTATAATACAATATTTCCCTCCCGAACTGAAACGCCGCACAGTGGTCTAAAACGCTAAAATTCGTTGAAAAAATAGTCAACTTTAACTGTACACAAATAAAAATGTTTTTATTTTGTTAAACAATAATTTTGAATTAATTTTCATTGATAGTTTTTATTAAAATAAAATTGTTCAAGTATAATCTTCCAAACTATTTTTTACTTTCTATGTAATGTTTTATAGAATACCGATGTGCCGAGATGATAAAAACGCCTCATAAGCGTGTCAAAGAATATTTCTTTGTGTTATGTGTTTATAAAAGGTAGAGATACTAACAAAAATATAACAAATATAAAAGTTAAGTCACCTAATCTTACCATTACGTTTTTAAATTGAAGTTAACAATGAAATACTAAGAAACTTGTAGTCAAGTTATATTGTTACCGTTCATTATATTTTTAACAATAAAATCAATAGATTAATTATACTATTGTTAAAAATTCCATACTTGTTTTAGGTAGGTATAAACTTTTAATATAATTGTAAAAATAATCATATTTGGTTGGTATTTAATTACTTATGTATTACTATATGTGAGTTGCTATACGTCAGGTGACACGTCAGGACGGCTTTAAACAATAATAACTTGTGATATAGGACGAGTTAGGAAATGATTCTTGCATGATTTTATAGGAGAAAGTATGCTGAAAATATTCCATTTTGTCAAATTCTACGATCTCTTATGACTCAAAAGATATTCCTTGGGAAGTCTTAAGAATTTTGAAAATTTTCTTCATTACATTTAACGAAACATTTATAATACATTACAAATACTAATTTTTGGTTAATAACGGTAAATTGTAGCTTAGAGATAAACCTTTCATTTAAAAAAAAAAAATTGGAAAGAAAATATTAAAAGGGATCGTCAGGGCATCTTAAAGAAGAAAAGCAATTTTTTCCATGAGAAAGACTATCCTTAAAAGTTCCAACTTTGACTGTTTGTTACAGTAATGATTTTTACTAAATTTTATTAATTTTTTCATTTTCTAGGTTGATGGATATTTAGAAAGCAATAAAGATTCAACAGATATCTATATGAGACAGTTGGTTTTTGGGAAAAATGTCACTAAATTTCGCGTTTTAGACGACTGTGCGCCGGTGAAACAATCATTCCACGAACAGCTCGAACAGAGTGGCGTTTGTTCGAAGCGCTATAATGCATTTCCTGACGAGAATAAGAAATATTCGGACCGCGACCTCCGCAGGGTTAACGAGCTAAACGAACCGCGCAAGAGTGGAAAATGTCAAAGGAACCGTGACACGGCCGGACTTAACGGGGGAAAAAAAGAGCACGTGTGTTGCGGGCCGGCACACCGTGTCAGGAATGCAACGTTGAAAGTGGTTTCGCGTGGTCGAGCACCGTACGTTGACTCTATTCTCGACGTGTACCTGGCAGCAGGTGCTCTTGGCCCGTTGCTCGAGGGAAACGACTGATAACTCGACCCGTGTACAAACCTATGTATGCATCTATACGCGACGCGCACGTACATTTACATCCACCGGGACGCGTCCCGTGGATCGTTCGGGCCCGCACAAACTCGCTCACCTGCAGCCTCCTCTCCCACTGTTCCACGGGCACGAAAGAACGCGCGACAATGTACAGGGTGTACCCAGCCACGTCTCTTACATTATTATATTTCAGGAGTGAGTCACCGTCAACCCTTTCTGCACCCCGGAGCCGATTTGGCACTCCGTTTATCCGAGCATCCTCGGAATGTCCAATTTGCTGGACTCGCAGCTCCTATTATGCGAACTGACTGCTTGTACCGTTCGTCCGAACTGTATTCAAATAGGTGAGCACGTCCAGTTATGTGAACTCTATCTTCGTTTCTAGAATTTTACAAATTTATGGAAAAAATGAGCAATTGGAAAAATCAGACATTGGAACAATTTAGAAACACTGTTCTACTATTTTCAAAAACCTTTACTTTGCATAAAGATCCGCAGTCTATTACGTATGGACATCGGAAGATTCCAAGGACACTTTTCTATTATTTTCTATTTATCGAAATTATTAGAAGAAGAGACACATACATTCTGATTTAGCTCCTATTTCTTTTAATCTATATGGTACATTTTTAAAACAATAACTAAAACAATATTTCAAAACACTACAGAAAGACTGATACCATTGGTAAAAATATTATTAGGGTAAATATGCTATTTATCAGTCTTTGTGAAGACAAATTGCTCGAAAATAAGTAACTAGTGACAAACTCTACATTTTACTAACCACAATAGTCTACCTCATTTCCACAGGCACTAGATTAAGGCTCCCTCCACTCTACTTTCCCCTTGTACTATATGTCCAGTACTGGCAGAGAGAGGGTAACTTTTTCGCCTCATTTTGTGCTGCCTCCCCTCATCTGGCGACTCTGCTCCCAATGTGTAACCTTGTATTTTATAATACATTTAGAAAATAGTAACCTATTTTATAATACATTTAGAAAATAGTAACCTATTTTATAATACAAAAAATATTTTAAAAAACAAACAAAATCTGTTATGGTATCAATGTTATCAATATTCAAGCATTAATCTTTCTTTAATATTTCAAAATTTGTTACCCTGGCTTTTAAAAAGATCAAAATGTCTAAATCTGCTGTAAATGACAGTAACGTCCCTGAAGAGTTGAAGTAAATGCGAGCATGCAATTAATATATAAATATATATTTTATACATTTTTTTTAACGGATCTATTAAAGACGTTGTTCTAATCACGGCAGCAAAGAAGAAACTCATAGGGGCTCGACATGAATAAAATGATTCAGTTGTCGATTTTCGCAATCTCTCTTTCGTCGATCGAGAAACGATTTCCCATGGATCTTGACGAACAACAACATCCAGCTCGCGCCGCGCGCAACATCCGGCGTTCCTCATCGGAATGCACGTTTCCATCGGTTTCCCATGTACGGGGGACTCGTCCCCCATAAATCTTACGGTGGCAACGAAAAGGAGAGCCCCGCCGAGAAATATAATAACGACAGAAACGAGAATGAAAGTGGGCCACGTTCGGCGCGCAACGGTTTGTTAACTCTCACCCCTTCGAAGTGTCTACTTCATTCACTCGTGACGCGCGTTCCTTTTATTTCTTTTTTTTTCCTACACAGATGCTCACAGCCCACTTCCGGCTGACAGCTGTGTGGAAGGGAGAGCCTCCCAAGTTCCGGCGACAGGGAGAAAGGGAGAAAGGGCTCAAGAACCCAGGGGGATACGGCACTCGTTTAATTTTAACCTGCTCGAGATCGTGGCCACGTGCGCCGAATGGAACTTTTCCTTTCCGCGTTAAAGCTGGAGCTCGTGGGGCGCTGAGGGACACCGTCAAACCCACCGGTCGGGGTGCTTTAAATTAGCTGCCGCTCTTCCGCGAAAAATTCTCGGAAATTATTCCCTGTGCGCCTTCAACCCTTTCGGACCTAATGACACATATACACCGTGGTCAAAAATAGCTGGCGATCGGTTTAGGGATTCTTCGCGAATTTCCAATGAGTTTCGATTGTCCCTTCTGTATTTAACAAACACGACGAGGAACGAACATTCAAAACGACCACTTTTACATTCAATGCACGTTTTGTGTGGAGAGGAGATAGAGTACACAATAGCGTTGAAGCACTCGGATCAAGACTTGTGCCCCCACTCTACCTTCCCCTTCTACGACGCTATTCCCCACCTCGGTCACGTGACGCTATTCCCCACCGTAATCCCCTCAATTCGTGCTCCCTCCCCTCATCTGGCGACACTGGTCCGAACATCTTTATCGAAAATTTGCGGAAACAATTATTTGCTTTAAGGTTAAGCTTATAATTTTTTCCTTTCTGACATACGATAACTAACATTAGATAGTAAGATTGTACAGAGGTTAAAATATTTTATTGATTAAAGCTCAATGTTCATATAAAAAATTGGGTTCACCTTAAAATACCGAAATTACTTTCTTACCAACCCAATATATGTATAAAATTTTTAGTGTCCTTGATTTGACACACGCGTGTAAATTATTATGTGCAAAGTGATGCAAACAATGCGCTGATAACCGTGATGCAATTGCACTTCCGATTACAGGAGAATGATGCAAATGACTCAACAGAGTAATTAACCAGTCTCGCGAGCGCGATATTTTTCCCAAGCATCGCTGGCCGAGCTGCAAAAATGTTAATCGGTTGAGAAACGGATCACGGAGCACATGCCGCTAAAGGAAGGAACCCTATCATTGGTTATACAATTAATCACAGTAAACTCGCACACCTGCTCTCGTCTCCGGAGCCTGTTATTAAGCGGCATTGCTCACCTGTACCCTTCTACAGAACGATCTCGCGACCTTCAACCCTCTCGCTCCTACGTGGAGAGCAAGAAACGGCAAACATCTCTCCCGGTGGGCCGATTTCGCCATTAACGGGTTACATACCTTTGAACGGCTGAGAAATCAGGCAGGTTCTACCATTGTTCTGGCACGCGAAATTATCTTGTATCGAAAAATCGACGTGCACTTATAAATATTCTTTAAATTCATTGATAAACATTTATTCACGGAATAGCAGTCGTTTTAAAAATAAGTGCCATTCGCACCGTGTTATTTCTGGTGTACTATTAACAAATTATTAACAATTAATCAATTGAAAGGATATTCGTTTTTAATATGTACCTGTATTTGTTATCATTTAATTTTTTAATTATTTTTAACACTAAACCTACCGAGCCTTAAAAGTAACTGATTCATGTTCCCTTAAAAAAATGACAAGAATTATTTTATTTAGACTTTGTCTCATCATTTTTATTATATTTTATTATATTTTATAGTGCCATTGTAATTACCATTTCTTAAAACAACACTATCAAACATACGCATGAGTGTATTTGGATCTTTGCGAATATTTAACTCGAGTAAAAAAAGCATTGTGTAATCTAATTGCATATTTTCTATACACTAAATACATATGTAGGAATTCACCAGTTCCAATAATTGTGTGGTATACGCAAAAATGATGTATGTACTACATATCTCTCTGTCAACCAGCGCGTTATTCACAGAAGAGCAGCCACACCGTAGACATTGGGTTATCGCTCGATTATCCCGACCGTGTAACGACCCCGTTTCCTTCAAAGATTTCTGTTTACAATCCACTGACTCGTCTTGACGAAGATAATTCGTAGCGGAACGTCACAATCTAGCATAAGTGAATTCTCAAAGAAACTGTTCGTTGCAAAGCGAATAATCAGGGTTAACCGAATTCTTAATTACAAAAACGTGAAATCTAATAGAAAAATTTGTCATTTTATTACCTAACAAATTTCTACAAAAATTAATTAAGTTGGTTACCTTATCTTTTCATTTTTTTAATAATAGTAAATAATATATATTATTCCACCATATTGACCTTTTTACCATTAGATCACTCTGACGCTAACAGATCAGGGGGTCTAGAGCACTGCGAATTTTATGCAAAAATTTATAACAAAAGTGTGCATTTTAAAACAGTAAAGTGATTTAAGAATGTGCTATTTTCAATTTGTAAAAATTATTAAAGAATCTCTCTCTCTCTCCTTTTTTATTTTGCATAAAAATCCTACTCATCGGACTTAAATAATTCTTGAACGATTCAACAGCTGCAGCTTGCTACATTAAAAGTGAAGTATTCGGTAGCCCACAAGATTGTTCAGCGCACACTATTTTCAAAATATTCCAAGCGCTCCATGAACCCCAAGGTCATTGGAAATGTAAGTTGCAACGTCCACCCCCCCCCCCCCCTCTCCCCGTTTTGTTATCGCGGCAAATATACTGATGGTTGAATAAATCTGAATCTTTCCGTTCGTAAGCATTAAAAGAGCGGACTGTTTGCCGTCCCAAATGAACAGTGAAGCCCTCGAACTCCTCCTGCGACGAAGGGTCGTGCAGAGGGAAGTAGATGTCCGGGCCGTGAGAGTGGCATAAATCCATTGAAGCTCATTACGCAGATCGCCAATTAAACGTAAGAGGTTTTTTTCAACCTCTCCATCATCGAGCATCGTTGCGTTCGATGATCACGAGTACATGCTCTTCTCGAATGTTTGAATTGCAAGTGCGTTCTCAGCCCACACCCCTCTAACGTGGAACTGCGACAGAACTTGGAAAGGTCTACACTGATCGATAGACTGTGGATTTAGTGCATTTGAGTAGGTGAAAATTAGCCCTTTTTTCTGGAACTTGTTGATTGTTTACAATCAAAATACATTCTATACAATTTTACATCAACTTTACGATGGGTTCACATTTTGATGGATAAAAGATTTGAATCTAACATAAAATTATTAGCAATAAATTCTGACCGCTGCGAATTAATCAGTACAAAACGAAGAAGTAGAAACATCAGGAGAATTTCAAGACACTGTCATATTATTTTCGATCTTTTATTATTAGACTCTGATCTTTATGCAAAATAAAAAGTTAGTGTATCAATTGCAAAACACAAGAGCTGAATAGAAATATATATATTTTTCAATAATAATTTTAATGTAGTGAAAATAGTTTGTAGTGATAATTTTCGACCTGTTATTATTAGACTCCAGATCTTTATGCAAAATAAAAAGTTTGTGTTTCAATTGCAAAACACAGGAGCTGAGTAGAAATATATATATTTTTCAGTAATAATTTTTTATATTTATTTTATATATTTTTCACTCTTTTAATATTTTCACTGTTTGAAAATTGCACCTGTTCATTTCTGTTATGAATGAATAAAAGCTCAGATTGAAAATATATAATTTTCGAAATGCAGGTAACATCTCGAGGAAAAGTTTTCATCAGACATGTTAATACCTTCGAAACTATATTTTTTCCCTGTAAAATTTCGACAAAGATTAAGAGTACTAAAAAAGTTGGAGACCTAGGTAGGTTCACATATTTTCATCCTATACTGTATACGGTTATTCGCCTAACTTGGAACCCTTGTGTACGAGAACAAAAGCGAACGGCAACAGCGCGACACGTACGGAGACTACCACATTCGTCGACTTGGGTGACTTTCCAGACTCGATAAGTCCTAGAGGCAAGGATGGTCAGCTAAATCGAACATTGAACAAAATTTTTCAATGATAATTTGATTAACGTCACTGTTCAATTTATAAAATATTTATATCTCCTTTCGGTTGGATCTCGAGTAGATTTTTCCAATTATTGTATTTTACTGCACAATAAAACAACGAAACTGTTCAAAAAGATTGCATAAAATTTTATGTGGAAGTACGTGTAAACTACATGTACATACATACAATTGTTTAAAATATTGTACACTCACTGCCAATTTAAAGAATTTTTTTAGAACTTCTAAAAAACGTTTTTAATATTCAGCCTTTTGTTACCAAATGAAGCGACAAACTGAAGTTTCTTTTTCTGATTTTTCATTTGACAAATTCAAACGGGTCTATAGAATTTAAACAATTTTTTTTTCTGCATTAATTTTAATGCGATCATTGGAAAGGACGTTTCGCCTTTGCAGAAACCTCTCAAAAGATGATCTGCGATTGTTCGTCGCGGTGTGATTGTACTTTAAATGAAAAATACGCCACTGGCAGTTGTTATAATACACCCAGCGAATGTAATGAACGTTTTCATAATTCTTTAGAAATACTTGTCGCAATTAAGTTACGTGTATACTTTTGAACGGGAGTATGCGTACACAGTAGAACTTCATTTAAGCGTAGCCTCGGGGGACAGGCAGTTCACGCAACTTTATTATTCACGTAATTGAATTCTTTGTCGCGCAAACATTTACTGTTGTTCATAATCGGATAAGTGGAGCCCATGAAATATCTGGAATTACATGTTTCCAATTTCATAAACGTTAGAAAAAAATGAAAGAATGAAAACTCATACTGTTCTCTGCAAGCAATGTAACGGTGTCTATTGCTTTTTTAATCTGCATTATTTTTTTCGCAATGAAGGTTACCTTTAATTCCTTAAATAGAATGCTGTGTATTTTGTTTATTTTATTATACTAAAGCGTGTGCAAAAATGAATTCGTTTATATGCGACACAATAATGGTCAAAGTCACACAAGGTCACAAATGGAAGAAAATTAATATATTAAAATAGCATTCAAATAAATTCCATTGTATTCATTATTTTTTTAATTTAAATGAAACAATCTTGGATTGTCACGATTCAAGCTTATAGCGAAACCACTGTCTGTTCAAAGTATACATGGGGACACACGCTGCGGTTGTCGTGGATAGTGCATACGGATTTTAGGAGGGTCCTTTATTACCCATTGTGTATTTTCAAAGTCCTAAAGGGCGACAGAGTTATTTGGATTTTCTCAGGACACTTTCTATCTTTTTTCTCTCAACGGCAATTAAAGTATCGTGGGACCTCACGCAATGCAAGCACTTTCAGAAAGATTTATGGATTTGTTGGTCCCCGAGCCGACTATCTCTAAACACTACAGGTTCCAGGAAGATGTCCACAGCTTCCCATTGAGCTTTGCACGACCCCTATCTAATTGCATCTACCTGCAAAAAGGCATTCAAAAGGAGAACCATAGACTCGTTAGATCTCTCGAATTCTGAATCAGGATCTTGCAAAGTACCTGGATACTTGAATACATTGAACAGCCTCCTGTTGCTTCATTTTATTATTGCATTTCCTCGTAGTAAAGTCTCGCTATTATTCACGTACCTTTAATCGCTGTAATTGGTTTTACAGCTACAGTGATTAGAATTTATTTATTGTTCATGATTTTCTATAAAGAAAAATATTTATATTTCGGTTAATGGCTAAATCAGCAAAATAGAATTTCAGAAATTCTTCTAATGTCTTTACAATTTCATTTTTCACTCATCTATTTTATGCATTTATTATAAACAACATTAGAAGAATTCAATAATATTGTGACAAGTTACCATCGATTTTTTGAGATAATTGAAAAGTATATTTTTAAGTAACTTCGGTTACTTAAATTCGGCTCAAAAATTTTTTAATTTTCACAAAGATCCGCATTCTAAACTATTAACATAAAATATTGAAAACGCTTTGATAAAATTTTGTTGCAACAAACATTTCCATGAATTCTTACGAACAAAATTGTAATATTTGTACGATCTACGGCCATCACATTCATCTTAGTTTAAACATCCTCGTTCCGGGTCTCAGTACTGGACAAGGACGGAACTCGCGGTGGAAAACTCGCGAGATAAATCGATCTGGCGAGTGTATCTAATTGGATCGCAACGTCGTGAAAGTTCGCGAGAAAGGTAGTAGGGTGTAACGCGTGCAAGGCCACGTGGAGCCACCGATGCCCGATAAAACGAGATATTATGTCCCGGCGTGCAAGTAATGGTAATCGAGGATGCCTCGATAAGGTCGACGAGTTTCTTCCCCGTCTGAACCCGCTCGGTAACGAACTCTTCGGAACCCTTTACTCCTCGCAACATGTTCCCCGTCAGGCTGGCGCGGGGTCGCATTTGCGCGCGAGCCTAACTTATTGCGCGGCTCGATCGTAAAACAACGTCGATCCCGCACAATGAACAGATTTCTACCGAGGAAAACCACCCACCTGACAATTCCAGCTTTAATGGAGCTCCGTGCGATCGTACCCGAGCACGCTGGACGCAGAAATTCCACCGTTTTAAGGGCCTATTTTGATCAGGATCAGAAAAGGTTCGGAAAACGACCGTTTCAAACTGCGATACAGGGTGTCCCAAGAATCAATTTCACTAAGTGATTTCGAATAATTCTTTCCTTTGCGAAAATGTGCTCCGCGGTTTTGTTCATGAATTATTAACGAAAAATACGGACCAATCACAGCGCGGCTACTGCGGACGGATTCCAACTCGGCCAATGCCAACGCCGGGATCAGCGCGAGCCATGGTAGCCTCGCTCTGATTAGTCCACGTTTTCGTTAATAACTCCTCGACGAAGCCACGGAGAACATTTTCGCTAAAAATTAATTCGAACCGCCTCGGTTCAATCGCCGAAAGGAAATACAACATTTTTGGGACACACTGTATTATATTCTGATTCGACTCGATGTAAACGGAAATGAAATGTTGTCGAGTCCTCGCCACGCGAATTGCAACACGCTTCCTCTCCCGCTTTCGCCGATGATCACGATCGCGAGCGTTAGCGCCAAGTAGCCAACAGCCTTCGCTGATTTTCCCCTCTTGGACCAGCAATGACGCAAAAAGACGCGGTCCTCGAGCGCAGCGAGAGGAATCATTTAAAGATATACTCGCCGCTTGGAACGTCGCTCACAGAGCACGCCTCGTTCAATTGTTCTCAGAACGCACATTGTTTGAGAGGCCAACTCCGTCGGCCAGCTGACTTTTCAAACTGCCGAATCGAGCAGCCGAGCGAGCCTCTTGGCAGACCGAGCTGCTCCGCCTTTAGAGGGATCACTTTATTCCGTCGATCATTCTAATCCAACCCTTGTAGCCCTTTGTGGGCTGAGTCTGACTCGACAGTTCCCGGCAACGAGGCTGTTAGCTTTTATAAACAATAGTTGTTCGTCGAACTTTTGAAGCACGTCTTTACCGTTCTAAGTTAACTTGGCATATTGACACTCTAACTCTGTCGCAGGAGTTCAATTTTTGAAGCTTTGAACAAATAGTTACGAGTATTTTTTTAAGAGAAGGATTTTTATGATAAATAAAAATTGCCTCCATCAATTGCAAGACGCAGGAGCCACATGTCCTTTTTTGAATGGCTTTAACAAATTGAAAATTACGCATATCCTCTAATTCTTCTGATCTTTCTACCAATTTTTCTCGTAAATGCATCAAATTCTCTATTCGTAACTAAAAAATTTGAAAATCACTGAAATGGTCCGCCGTACAGTTGGCAATTCGGACGAAATCAGCGACACAATCAAAGAACTTTCGATAGAAGTGAGATAGAGCGATGAAATTTTTTTAAATTGTATCTGAAATTTTGTAGAATATGGGAAAAATAGGGAGATTATTGTACGAACGTTTTTTAACCTTGATAAAATTCGTTAAATTTGTACAATTTCAAGAAAATTGTGGTTTTTCAATACCTCGCGCGGAAAATTTTTTTTAATTAATATATGCTATACATCATTTCCCGTAGATTTTTTCACGCTGATTTCAAGATCAGGTTCCGGCATCTATTTTTGTAACAAGAAATCAAAAGATTTCATTATTTTAAATGATGTATAGCACTTATTAAAAAAATTTTTCCGCGCATGGTATTGAGAAACCACAATTTTCTTGAAATTGTACAAGTTTAACGAATTTTATCAAAGTTAAAAAACGTTCGTACCATAATCTCTTTATTTTTATTTTAAAACTTCATTGCTCTATCTCATTTCTATCGAAAGTTCTTTGATTTTGTCGCTGATTTCGTCCGAATTGCCCACTGTGCGCCATTGCTGAAAATGCCAGAGGCATTTTAGCTACCAGTCTCCACTGGCTTCGTGTAAAAATGTAGAAGATGTACTCGAAAGTAACGAATTCGGATCCATCAGAGCGCCACCGCTGAGCGATCGCAACGTCTCCATATAAACCTCTCGTTAAAAGGTTGCGCGAAGAAACAGACGTCTCGCAGTTTTAGTGCCGACAAGTGAAAGGTATAAAAATAACAACTTTTTATTGGCTCCACTCTCGTATCGCGGGAAGCAATGAAATCTTCGAAAGAGGCTCGCGTGTGTCTTCCTTTCGTAATCGTTCAAGCGTGAAAACGCTCGAGATCTCTCCGCCGCGTATGCAAAGGTACGTCTATGTACAGCTGGGGGGTTAAAGGTACGCAGCTCTCCGATGCGGAGCGCTGAATGAAGCCTACTAGACAACTTCAACATTCTCAGGAGTCACATTCGCTATCTGTTACTACACCAGTTTCCCAGGAACTTTCTATTTCCGTTTCGTCCAACCGTGGCGTTCCATTTCTTCTTACATCAACGTCCGCGAGAACCTCATCCGTTTTTCACTATGGTTTCAGTCGATCCCTGCCACCGACACGCTCGAACATGCTGCCTATTCCCATTCCGAACCAATCTGAACTCTTAACCCTCGGATGAAACCTATTTTTCAAGGTATTTTTCCTGGACAGGTCAGCCTTTTTATTGATCCTAAGCAACCGAGCAGTGGATTAAACATTTTTAGTTTTCTGGGTCAAAATGGACCCGATGGACATTGTCACGGCTACAAATTGATGATGCTAAAACGTCCACGAATTTCCCATAGAATTACTGTATATTCAACTTGAAGACGGCATGATAAATATCAATTTTTCATTTACTCACTCTACACTTGAAAGTGTAATAATTTTGGAATTGACAGTGTAATAGCCTAGCTAAGAAAAATCGTTCAGCGACTCCCGAGGTGTCGTTCTAAAGAAGAAGCAACGATCTTCGAGAGCAAGGTGGATTCTGGATCAGAAATGATCGATGTCTACGATTCTCCGAGTGTTAATTCCAAGGAAATTGATAAGATGCGTATGAGGAGCCTCCCCCATGAGTGCACGACTGTATCCAGTAACAGCCGACGGCGTTTCTGCTCGCTGTTGCGCCACGGAGCAGCCTGCAGGTCGAGGTAGACGACGTAGAAAGAATCCTACGGCTTCCATCGGCAAACAGCTGAGGCTTCTTCCTCCTATCGGGGGCCCTAACCCCGAGGGATCGTTCGAGTCGACTCGAGTCGAGACGAGTCCTGTAGGTCTCTTTGGAAGATCGTCTGGAACAGACAGCTGACTGGACAGGTATGTACAGTCAGGCGCAAGAATGTCTTCAAGGTCAGAGTCGGAGGTTTATTACTTCTATAGCATTCCTCGACCTCCTCCGATTAGACCTCACTTCTCGTTTATGCGAACCCTTGCCGCCGATAACCAACCATTCCCCACGATGTCTGTCTTTCGAATGGATCCGCAGTTCGGTACGTGTTCGTAACACACTGCAAAATTAATCCCTTGCAATTTCTTTTTATTTCCGCAAAGATTAGAACTCCTTTGTCCTTTATAATTTTCTGAGAAAATTTGTACTCACCTTCAATTGCACAACGTTTAATTAGAATTAATCGCCGGGAGATGGGTGTCCAAGTGGCAAACTAACAATCGTTAAAGTGAGAATCGTTTTTTTTTTAATATTAGCAAACAATCTTTAAATTATAAGTGATACTATGTCATAATTAGATTTTATCGATTAATGATAAACATGAATAGATGAAAGTCTAAAGACATTACAAGCTATTAAAGCTATTAAAATTATAAAAAGCAGGAGTAGATTTTTCAATCGACTTGCGTTTGTCACAACTGACTTAGAAAATGTTTACTTTGCATAAACCTTCGCAGTCTAGTAGCAATTAACGTTGCACTATATTTTCACACGAATGTGCAATTAAAAAGCAGAACAGTCTTCCTCTATTGCATAATATTTGGATTCTACGCAGAACATTAGCAAGCAGAATTAAAATACGTATAAATCGGGAATTAAAGGTTTGTTTACATAATATTTATATCCATTTTTTTCACAAGAAAACTTCTGTAATATTATCCATTGACTTTGATGGAAATCGGTAAGAACCGCAGCATTTTCAAGGTGCTATCACGGTGTCAGAATTGACAATTGAGGACAAGATAAGTGGGGAACGAGGATTGAAGACACGGAAGCGGGAGAAGATGCGACAGCGATCAGATTTCGAGGGCAGAGCACACTTGAAACCTGGCGGAACGAGAA
This sequence comes from Lasioglossum leucozonium, assembly GCA_028454225.1. Classification (NCBI taxonomy): domain Eukaryota; kingdom Metazoa; phylum Arthropoda; class Insecta; order Hymenoptera; family Halictidae; genus Lasioglossum; species Lasioglossum leucozonium. The sequence continues at coordinate 2,303,348 of CM052209.1, forward strand.
AACAGTGTTTCCTCCGGTTTGACTCGACCCGTCGAATCGTGGAAGGACAGGCACAGCATTCGAAAAAATCTGTTCGGACAAGTTTTGCATCAGAACTCCAAATAATAAATAGTTATGTATTTTTCATTTGTAAAGAAGTTAATTGGTTCATTTTACAAAACAGCTTCCCGTGAAATTTTTACGAAAACAATTGTTATTTTCAAGAACTTCTTCAGAAACTGTCAACATTGAGCAGATATTTTAGAATCTGTACAGAACTCCATGGAAACAAGTTGTTTTGGAACGTTTATTAAAAATAGTTTTTATACAAATAGAATGGAAAATCCAAATTATTGTATGCTAGTTTTATTTAACAATATTATTATATTTTTATTATATACAGCAATTTCATATTATTCATAAACATATTGAATAAATCTTACTTTTCAAAAGAGAATTTGTCTAGAATAATACGTAAATAAAGTGAGAACCTGTAAAAACATTTATAACCTAGTAACAATGATATTCAATCTTTCAATTGTTGCAACAATTTTTTAATTATGTTTCGTACAAGTTTGCAGTATACAATAAGTACGGTTTACTGCTCGCGTATAAAATTCCAATAAAGGATTGAAGCTCTGAAATTCCATACAAATCCGTCCGCAGAATACGACTCGCCTCATTAAACGTTCCCTGCAAGCAATTTCGGCTGGTGAAACCGAATTACGACCGCGGGGGATCGTTGCTCTCGCTGAAATTGCACAATTGTTTTGCAAAAACTGATCGTGCGGGTTTTATTATTCTCAGAGGTCCGCGACGAACAAGGAAGCACGAAACGCGTCGAAAATCCTGACCGAGAACGTAATTCCTCGCAGAAAACGAATGTCTTGTAACAACTAATTAGTCAACGACACTGTCGATCCAATACCGTGATACAACAAATTGTCTTGTTAACCGGAAAACACCAGTTAACTTATCTGTCGTGTTTGCTTTCACCTGACGGTATCTTTTAACTTTCTTATCTGGTCAACGAGTCTTGTGTTTTATTACATAGTCCGTATTAGCATAAATCGTATTGTTAAACTTGAATTCATCACAAAACAACGATCATTTTGTTCTCGATGTAAAAACCTAACCCAGACCAATAATTATAAACATATGTAATTATAACCTAACCCAGACCAATAATTATAAGCATTCTTTTTGGGTAAAAATATTTTGTTTACAATTCATTAATATTTGTTTATAGTATGCTTGTAATTATTGGTCTGATTTAGGTTTGCGCACGGCTAATGGAAAAGTACTTTATGTAAACGATCGTCACATTGAACCTCTGGTATCTCTTTAAAAACTGATTTTTTCACATAGCTTTATTGCGAAGAATATCAAGATGCAGTGAGCGGTGCGATAAAAAATTTTTCATTTTGAAAAAGGGAATGACCTTCATTTGTCCTCTACCTTGCGGTTAAGAAAGCAGGACTTTCGTTTGGCTCCTGTTTCTTGAAATTGTTATACTGAAAATTTTTATGTTGCACGAAAATCATCCGCCGTGTGAAATTTAGAAAGTGACGCCCAGAAGAAGATGCATTTTTATCTGACGGAAGTTCGTCTGATCCCGGAGCCGAGAGCGAGATCAGAACAAGGGCGTCTTTTTAACAGTCCAGCATCACCGGCAGCTAATCCTTCGTCCTCAGGTGAAACTCGCTTTCAGCATCGGGAGAACCGTTTCCCACGGTACGCGCCAGGTAACCCCGGGCCGTTTTCCCCGTAATGTGGGTCTCTACGGATACACCCTTCGCCCCCCTTGCCAACGACACCGCCATGAGCACTGCTGCTACCGTTGCCCGCCACACGATCTTGATTGCCCAAAAATTCTGCATGCTCTCCTAAATTTTGCCGTTTTCAGCACAATGCCGATACAAACGCTAGGATAATTGTTCGAGTGTTATTATTACTATTACATATTGTTATGGTAATACTATTTTCTAAATGTTCTAAACTACACGCTGAGAATTATTAACACAGTAGACTCCTACAATATAAAAAATTGTTCAAAAGTACTGTGCAGATTTATTTTTCATGGCAGTAAGCGTACAGTCTTTTTAAATCATTTTCTACATTCTCCCTGTACATCAACACGGAATGCAGTCTTTTCAAACAGTTTTTCGATCGCAGTGTACGGGATTCGACCATAGATATATATTTTTAAACAATTTAGTGTCAGCAAAACTATTGGGTAAGGAACCTCTGAGCGTTGTCATTGACCGAACCAGAATCCGTCCGATGTAGCCATGCTCTGATTGATCCGCGTTTTTCGTCAATTACTCCTCAATAAAATCGCGGAGAATGTTTTGCAAAGGGAAAATCCACTTTCGAGGAAGTACATTTTTGTGACACCCTGTATGTTCTTAAAAAATCATCTCTAGAGTGGTTCGAAACTTGCGCTGGATCGTTTCGTGTCTATACGATTTCCGAGTACGTTACACTGATGTGGGCATAATTAGAAAGACCGCTTGATCGATCATGCATTTATCGCTCGCGTTTCGGTGCATCCGGTGCATCCTCTGAAAAGGCTTTTCGTTGCCAGACGTCCGACGCCCCCCGAGACTGAATGAATTGGCGTACAGCGACGACAGTCCAATCGTGAGATCGATTTCACAGGCGGTTTCGCGAGATTCCGAGAATCTCCAGTGCAAATACCAGTTTCCTAACACACACGCAACCACTGTGTACGGTCGCCTCCGAAGGAACGTTAAATGCTTCCAGCGAACAGGCTTGAAATGTTAAGGTAAAGCCGTTTTAGTGGCCTTTTTGCAACTACAACAAGGAAATGGCATCTAACGCTTGCAATAAAAACGAAAGGAAAATACAGAAGACAGTTTCCAGGTTACTAACATCAGGTTGTTGCATATAAAATGTCCGGTTTTAGAATGCAAATGTTATTTAGTGCAGGCTACACGTTCATTGCGCATCGTTTTAAGGTACAAAGCTTATCTTTAGAGTCTTCAATTTGTCTTTTAGATGTCGAATTTTAGATTTAAATCAATTTTATGTCAATGTCAATCAATTGGTCGAGTGAAAATTATTTCCAAACTATTTTACACGATACCACATGAGTGTAATTTGAACAAATGAACTTCAAATCTTGGTTTGCTAATGAATTGGTCAATTGCGATCAACGTCTCAATCTACATATGTTTTTTTTATAAATATTTTTGATAAGAATGTTTATTTCATTCAGTGTGCGTTGCATATGTATACACGTTAGCATAAATTAATGTTGATTCAATTTCATGTCTAGGAAGTGTTTCTTCTTAACCCGACACAACCGCGGCAATTGTTCTTCAGATCTACGTCTTCAAACAAGCGCGAAAAGAATTCCTTTACCTGCTAAAGTGTTACTTTTACCTGCCGCACTGACTTTCCGAGGGGTCTGTGGTTCTCAGAGGTTGCTGACAAAGGACCGCTTGTCTCGCCGCACACCACGATATTTTTATTTTTAATTAGTCCGCAGGCTGCCCAGTGATTTACGAAGTTGGAGCAGGTCCGAAGAAAATCGTGTTTTCGTTCTTTCCTGACTATTTTTACAAAACCTTCGAAATATATATATTTGATTTAATGGGAAGATGCTGTTCCATCATTTTTCGTCATTGTCTAAAAAAAATTGTTGAAAACCTCTTGTTCTTTTGAATGTTGCAGGCATTCTACACTAGCGGAGTAATGGTTTCTCTAGTGAGATAGTAAGACATTGGAGAAAATTGTAGTCAGCTGAGCAAAGCGTTCGTAATATTATTAAAAAATAATTTATTATGCTATAATTATATATATACAAATTAGAAGTCTACCATGAAGCTATAGTGGTTCCAAAACCAGGAAGTCTTACTAAACAAGAAAAAGTAATATTAAGTGTATTTATTTATATTGAAATTAAACGTTTAAGATTTTATGAAATGCAAACGAATTCAATAATACATAAATTATGGTATGGCAACTTTTAGCGCTGCCTCAGAGTCGACATTCGTGTACAAAGAATTAACAATAACACAACTTTAAAAAAAACTCTAGTGAACAACTAGATTTTTCTTATTATATAATTAAAAGTTCGTCTTACATAGCAACTTGAAAATAAATACCGGACGATTATTGTTTAATGACTTCAACATTGAATAAACTTTTTCTTAAATACTTCAACTATGTTAAAATAAATAGATTTATATTTCACTTGCATTTACATGCTTCAGAACAATCTACAATAAATTACCTTAAAATGTTCATTAAAAAGAAGAATCACTTAATTAGAGTGTCTGCTGTTGCAAGGAGCGCATAGGCGGTGCACTATTGGAGTTGATAAATCGGCTATTTGTACGCTGCTCAAAAGCGTAAACACGAAAAGAATCACCCTCTGTATATCCTGCCTGTTCAACACTGTCAGGTAGCAAGTTATAATTCTACCTGGAACGAGTTTGGCGAAATTTACTTCTGGCCAGCTGAATTGAGCAAATACCCCGCTGTGCGTTGGTTGGCAGCAGAAGTTCAAATGTTCGAACTTCGAACTGTACCAAATGCTTTCAGCTATTACATGCATTACTCTTAACGAAAACTGACAAACTATCATTCTTGACTTACGAATTCAAGGTATTTGTCTGGGTCTCTTCGGATCTATTTTAGTAACGTCTTATGCTGTTATCAATTTCCATCAAGTTCGCAGCTGATATAAAAAGATTTTCTGAACCTTCGACTGTTTGGTAACATGAGGATCCTTTCAAAACTTTAAAATCTCTTTGAAATGAACCTCTCTAAATGTGGAAACATTTGATGAATAATCAGTGTTTGAGAAAACAATCCCCATTTTCAGCCCCTTGACCGAGAACAAGTGTTGAACAATAATTAGTGGCATCTGTACTCTATATGGTCTAAATGAGCTATATTTCGCGAAGATCAAATTGAGATTTCAATTTGCACTCCGATTGGTAGGTCTAGTTCGGAGCGTATTTGCACTTATGCTAACGAGAAAA
>CM052209.1:2987983-3058426 GCA_028454225.1 Lasioglossum leucozonium
ACGAAGCGTCATCGTCGCGTAATCGTCGCTACATTCAGTCGTCATTACGATTAGCGTACGATGCCGCAATCGTCTATACACGAAGCGTAGAGCAAACTGCGCGTAATTTACGAAAAGCAAAGAAAGATGTCGAGTGACGAGGAGAATGTTATTTTGTATAATTATATTCGACGGAGAAGAAGAAGAACAAGAAATTTCTGGGTCCATCAAACTCTACAGAATTTCAGCATAAAAACAATATGTAAACATTAAAAAATAATTAAAGAAACGGTCTGGGTTTAATGTTGTAATGTTGTTTGACACAATTATAATTTTATTGTTTATTTTGTATGGAATACAACGGAATACGACGGATTTGGTTTCCTTCCGTCGACCATTTTTTTGCAAACTACACATTGTCTTGTTAGATGACATCTTTTTCTGTGGGTTGTATTTTTGTTTATTAGATCTTCTACATCGATTACAATTATCCCTCTGTATTCCATATAAAATAAACAATAAAAACTCGAATTGTGTAAAATATGGAGTATTTTATATCCATCGTCTTTAAAGTACCTTTTTCCAACGATGACATGTCGAAATATCTCGACCATAGCATTGTACGCATCGTGGTGACGAGATATCTCGTCCATAGCATCGTTTCGTCGACATCGTGGAAACGAAATATCTCGTTTAGCATCATCTTCTGATCAATCTATCAGCTATAAACGTTCTGCAATAAATATTTCTCTGTACAAGGGGTCCACCTAGAATTTCCTTCTGTTTCGACTATAGAGCACGTCCTCATCGTCACTCAACATTCTCGTAATGACAGAAAACTTGCTGTACGTTTCGTGAATGAAACAAAGCGTCCACATCTCATACGCGTACGTGTACGCGTCTCTGACGCGAGCATCGTGGACAGAGGGCCGAAAAAGTACAATGCGTCATTTCTTCCGTTAATGCGGACTTCGTGCGTTTGAAAACCGTACACGACGAGTGTCATCGTATCGTTTCGAATTTATTAATATTATTCAGAGAAAAAATAGATTTTTGCTAGCTCATCTTGCGTGACGATTGTCGGGTCTGCGGTGACCCACGACGTGCGTGTGGATCTCGACTATATCTTCTTGCCTCTGGTTGTGCGGTCACCAGCAATAATACTTGAAAATACTTGAATACTTGAAAAAGAAAATTTTTTTCTTTTGCGTTAAAGAGCTATGTCACATTATCTGTATCATGCAGATGTAAAAATTGAATTCTGTGCTGATATTTTGAGTGTACAATATATTTGATTCTCAAATTTTTATCTCTAACTGAACTAAAAAATTAATTTTGTTGATAACGAAATTGCTTTAAATTCACAACTTGATTGGGTTGTATGAAGAGGTTCGCGAAGTAGTCCAAAGAATGTTTAATCAATCTATTATCAGTGGAAAAACACATTGCTTATCGTAAATAGTATGTTAGGATCAATCGAAGCAAGAAGAAACAGCTTGTTCTCTTTGTCAGATCAAGAATTGATCAAAGAGATCAACGATGTTGATTGCGTTTTCTGCGGCCATTTGATCTCTGAATCCACGGAAAAATGGATTAGCGAATTGCCTTGTTCGTTGTTAACGGTTAGGTTGGTCTCTGCCCATTACAATCGGTCTACGGAACATCATGAAAGCGTAGAAATCCGTCGTGCGTTATTGGGCGAACAAAACTCTGATGCGGAAAACATGGGAAATCGAACAAAGCAGCACAAGCAAAAATTCGCTATATGTACGTACACAAACAATACAACACACACACAATTCCATGTGTTTTATATTCGTTACACGTGTTGCGAAGTAGAACTTCAGTTATTCCACAGTCCATTTTAAATATTTTATACACGTTTTTTAATCCGGTCGAAAGCGAACTAAACGAATCTCTCGTTTTGTTTGCGCGTAATTTAAAACGGTCCGGTGTTTGTATAAATGCGTAGTCATTTCCCAGATTAACCGTTTGACTGCGTCCGTGATATTCTCGGGAAGAACATTCGCTCGTGGAAAAATATGCTCCGAATAAAAATTGAATAACGTTACATTAAAAAAACTTAATGTTTCGTTAATTCTTGCGTAATATTCATTTATACAGGTTTCCGAATTGCAATGGCGAAAGCTGGACAAACGAAGAATTTAACAACGTTTAGTAACGAGGCTACGTAAAAATAGTATTTCTACGGATTCGGAGGATAGTGTAGCGTACGGAATTGCAGCTAACAAATCGGCAAATTACAAACGTTCGAAAAGTTTTTCCGTAAAACGTTTAAGCGGGTGCGCATGTGTGTATACAAACGAATAGGGTCGATTGCACGCTAAATCGATCACTGGCGTGCTCGATGTCCGTGATTTTGTACAAATTGAAATATATTGTAGCCACGTGAAAATCGGGGGACAGCTGGATCGGGATAATCGTTTCGCTGGTTTCGAAATTGACTAAAAAAATAGATGCTTTTCTCTGACAGTTTTCGCGGAATTATGCATGTATTCGGTATTCGAAGTTAGAGTGCAATTGAATTAAGTTGCTTCAAACTGTATTGATTTATACAATAAACAATGTTGGACATGGATCGCCTTGGGCCTGGGCAACTTGCGGCTCGCGAGCCGCAGATTCCTCTCCCCACTTCTGGATCCTCCCCACCAAACCCCTGTGGAGTGTACGAGGAGGGTGGGGAGATTAGGATCCTCGCAGTCGCGTTAGGCAAAGCACGGTAGGGGCAATATGAAATAGTTGATAGTGGGGGGCCGGTAGTGGTAGTGGGAGTCGTGAAGCGACAGCGGGGAAGAAGTTGCCCTGGTCTGCCTTAGATTAAACTACTCAAGCTTGATGCTTATTGACATAATAAGGAGTTGGTAATATTATTTTTCACTGCAGTTGTCACTGGATTGCAGATCTCTATGAAAAATAGAAATTGTTCACGTAAATTGCAAGACACAGGAACTAAAAATGGGAGTTTATCTCGAGTGGTTTTATTAACCCTTTGCACTCGGAGCTATTTCGAAAGTAAACATTTCTACCAATCTAGAATAATTTAATTCTATTTTTTTAATAGAATATTTATAAAATTGATATAATACCTCATAAAATACTTAAATGTTTAGTATCTTATTAGATACCAACTTATTTAATAATGTAAACTACATTTTGAATCATGGTATTGCAATTTTTAGTGCTAAGGATTAACACTAAGCCTACCGAGCACTAAAAGCGATTAAAACGTTTGTTGCTTATAAAAGTAACAAGGCTCTATTTATTTAGATTTTGTGCAATTCTTATTTCGGTATGTGCTTGGATAAAAAGATGTACCGAATCAATTTTTCGTGCAACTAATTTTGCAATTTCAATAATTGTAAAATGAAAAATATGGCGATGGTAGGTTCAGTGTTAAATTGTATTCTGTTTAAAATCACACCGATCCGTTCCTGCCATAAACGCATCCGCAGTCGAGTTGTCGCGCGCGGGCGTCCCACAATGCAACGTAGAAAGTACGCAGCCGCGTTTTTGCAGCGGCTGCGTCGGTTAGCAGCCGCCTAATTCGCGAATACATGAAAGACAACGAAGAAGAACACGAAAAGATTTCTTCCGCGCGGCGACGGCAACTGTCCGTAGCCGGGCACAAAGTTCTAATTAATTAATTCCGAAGTTCGGCGCAAAACAAATGCAGCATGTCTACTCGGTAGCTTCCTTCTACCGGCGGCGCGGCGCAGCGAAAGAAAGTTCTCGCGGTGCGAGACGAACTTTCGAACCAGTGAATCGTTTTGTGTGAACTCCGGGAGGCAAAGTTGCGGCACGTAGCACACGTCGGAGCGCGTGCGCGCACTGCACTCGACTGCAGTGGCTGCACAATGAGAAAGGTGCGGTGGCTTAATTAAAGAAGCTTGCCGGTGAAAATGAGAGATGGCTAGACGCCGCAGCCGGGACGGCTAGGTGCGTACGAGACCAAGAACTCTCCCCCTCTCTCTCTCTCTCTCTCTCTCTTTCTAGAGCGAAACAATCCGAAACACGTCCGGAATGAACGCCAGGCACGTCCCGAAAAATTCGCTTTTCGAGCTACATTTTAAACGTGCCAAAACCTGATTTCGGTTTCTGGTTATAGGAAGCCGGCTGGCCCTGGACATATGAACCGCCAAAACAATAATCAATAATCGAATCTTCTCTCAGAATATAGACACGATACTTCCGGATTCGTTATGAATATTTTTTTTTTTAATAATCTTACAAGAAACAAATCGATAACGGTTTTTACCCAACCTGTACATAATTTTTCGTATTAAAACTGGAAATCTTACATTATTTCGCGTTGCTATAATAATTGCGAAATCGTGTTTTTTTTTTAACTTTTCCAGTAGATTCAACCTCGATCTATGCTAGATAATTTATATTGTGCTAATAAATGACTTAACTGCTTCTGTTAATTACTATTTTCTAACAGTGCTTCCATTGTTCATGAGAATATGTTTTTTACACTAAACTGATATATACGTATCCGGTAAATATTGATTTTCTTCTACACATAGTGATCTCTGAACAAATATATGTGTTCGTTTCTGCTGTTCCGATATTCTGTTTATGGAGAAACAAATTTTTTTTGTTCGTAATAATTAAAGGTTTTGAGGGCTATTTATTAACGTCCAGTACTGTATTTTCATTGGACGTGGATACGTTTCCAATTTCAGATAATATTTTTTTGAATGTTTTATTGAATATTGTCACATTTGATATTTTCAAGTTAATGAAACAGTGTTTTTACATCTCTTCTGTATGATACTTCGTAAACAATTTTTAATTGGAATGGAAATTCAACTATACAATAGTGCGCCTTACATTTGCATCTTGAAACGTTAAAAGAAAGAAAGCAGTATCTCCTCAGCATCCACCTTGGGAGACTAAGTTTTAACCTTTGACTGGCTACGTGGGGTTTGGTAGGCCCCTAACATTGTTAAATTCAATCGTACACGTTGAACATGAACATAGTCGCATGTTATATCAAAGTTATGCACGAGATTTTCACGAAGACTAATTAAAGCATACCTTTTTACATATCGATCGCAACGAACCGCAGTGTGACGAGCAATGGACAAAAGTCGAGAAACTTGAGTCTAAAGTTCAAAATCTTTTATACCATAAATAATGGTATACAGATTTTAGTACAGCTGAGAATTTTTATGAAATTTTTCATATTTGTCGAATATTTGCTTGATTAATTTAATCTTTCTCAATTATGCTTCATACCATAATTCCTTAAAATATATAAGAAAACCTGTTTCACAATATTAACAATTTCTATCAAACAAAAGTTACATTTGATATCTCAAAAAAACAAAAGTGAGTTATTTCAGAAATTTCTTTTCTATTAATATCTTCATATCTTCTTTAAAAAATAATTTTTCTTGCGAGTGCAGTATAGTTTAGAAGCTATGAATTTCGTCCACATGCGCGTCACACTGTGTGAGCGTCCGGAGCAATAATAACGAAGATTACAAGCGTTTTTCATACAGGGTCTGGCAAGCCCCACGTGACGAACCATGTGATTCACGTGACCGATCAACGGTTAAAGTAGCCGAGAGGATGAGTGCGGCTGGTATCAAAGAAAGCAGTAGCGCGTTGCGCGAAGTTAGCCAGAGCTAGGACGCATGCGAAAGAAACGCTTTTTCCTCTGATCTTCGGTCCAGCATCCTCCTGCACACGTCTGTAGATGAAATAAATTTTCAGCTTCGATGGGACGGTGTCAGAGCACGCCGGGACTGGTGGAGTCGCGGGGTCGCATACCGTTGGAGGAGATGTGGGTCTCGCCCGTGGACACGAAGTCTACTCATACGTATTCAGCCGGACACTCGTTGTTCTCTCCTAGCCCTAGTCCGGTGATACCGCGCGGTTTAGCCGTCACCGGGAACAATGTCAACGCCAACGCCGTTCCAAGGAGCATGGACAGCCCGATGAGTGCCACAAGCAGCGGCCACAGCAGCGAGGATCAAACCGCCAGGGCGCCGCAATCCGCAGCCACCCAACCATCCACCGGCAGACAGTCCACCTATTCCGGCAAGTATTTCTTCTGGGATTGTTAAGTACACTCGAAACTAGGGATACGGTAGTGCACGGTTAAATTCACGTCGAGTCTGCACGGTTGAATTTGCACGAGTCAGCCCCACTCATCTCCCGAACGCAGTCAGTGTTCGAAGCTACCTCAGCTAACAAGGATGGAGAATGAATACGTACAACGTGTATGCAACGCAAGAAATGTAAACATGCGGCAAAACTTTTTATCTCCAGTCATTGTCGTCTTACCTTTATTGTTGTAGCATCAACGGACGGCCGGGACGCTTCCAATTAAAACGAGTCCAAACACGAGGCAAATCGTGCACCCTCTCCTTTCTTCAATTTAAACCACCTCTCCACTTAAGCGTTCGTATTCGGTCCCGACTGCGGACGCTCAAGTCTGCACTACCGTTCACGCTCGGGACTCGTCGAGAATTGTCGTAATCTACGATTATTGAGATTCTAATTGTAACAAGTTTATTTCTCTGTATATGTATTATTAAAAAACATTATACATTCTTGTCATTTTTTGTATAGTAACGTAAATGCTCCGGTTTACATCGTGTTTGGACTCGTTTTAACCGGAAGCATCTCCGCTATCCTTCGGTACTGAAATTATGAAGGTAATATGTTAATTACTGAAGGTAATATGTTTATTTGTTCATGTTTGAAACTAGTCTCTACCGTTGATGCTCGACGTACCACGTCTGTTTCCCTTCAAAAAGACGTCCTGCATCGCTACGATGTAACTGTTGGCTCCCGAGCTGATGTAAATTTAACCGTACGCTACTGTATTGTTCTCTCTTCGGATTTCCAAAGGTCGTCGAGAGTTCGTGCCGTTTCCGGAACAGTCACTTCATTGTCCTTTGTCCCAGTGAAACGTCCTCCGACCTGGCGAACGCGTAGTCTTCTAGATTCATGTGTGTGAGTTGGATTTACTCTGTTTTTTTATTTCTGTGAGAAATACAAGCGGCAGACTGTGCGCCGGTAGTCAAAGTTTGATCACCTCGACAGAAATTGCTGTAGCTTTAGGGAACCTCGTGAATAAGCTTTTACGAATACGGAGAGGTCTGACATTTCCGAAGAACAAGCGTAATTGCGGTGATAAAATTGCTTGACGTTGCGATCGCCTCGCACAGTACAAACTGTGACACAAACTTTACACGTTGAAACGACACGAACTTCTCGAACTGCCGCCGGACGGATATTTTTATTGCCCAGAAACCTGCAGATGTGCGATTTAATTGTGAGAAATATGTAGCGAATTTATACGTACGATATTTTTTGAACTATTACGGTATCCAGGCTAAAATACATGTAAAACAATTCATTGGAACACGAAGTGATTCACGTTGGTTCATGGTGATTCATATTTCAGTGTAAGGCAAACTAATGTATCGTCATCCGCATCTTTACATTTATTTTATCATTCCTCCACTTTGAACACATCCTCTGGGAAAAAGCTTCTTCTATCTTTGAAGTGACTTAATATTAAAATAAACTTAATCTTAAAGTGACTTAATCATAAAGCGATGTCTAAATCGAACACGCATAACATTTTTTCAGAACATGTCTGCGTAACTTACTTCTGAAACGATGATCACGTATGGCGAATGTAAAAGTGTTCATATAATAGAGACGACTTCAAATTTGTTATCTGAAACTTTATATAATTCCATGATACATGTATGTATGTACCTCCATTATATATATGTGTATATGTACTTTTCGAAATCTTTGGAATATATTTTATTTAAACAACAAAGTTACCCAGATTTTTCGCGAAAACAGCACAATAAACAGAAAGTGACACGCTAAATTATTAATGAACAACATGAAAGCTGCTACGAGTTTTAACATTGCAACATGCAATTAGCGGGAATATTGTACCGATTACACCGAATACAGAAGTGCCGAATTGAGATTCCACATTTTGATATCAGAATTATTAAAATGCTTATAATAATACTTCGTATGGTATTAATGCAAGTCCAATTTCCAGGTACTTTATCAACGACATATGGTAATAATTAGACTACGTATTTTATGCATTTTGTGTATTTTAAAACAACTAAACAAAATCACTAAACAGAGAAATAAATTCCTGCTTGGTTCTCGTGTTATGCAAATCATTTTTAATTTGCATAAAGCTCCGCAGTCTAGTAATAATAGATCTACTTCGTTACGATGCGAGCGGTACCTTTTGAAAATATTCTCCCGCAGAAAGCTCATTCGAAAAATCATTTTAGTTCGCTTCAACCGCATCAATTGAACGATTGTTTAAAATACCGTTAGAATATTGGCAGACTATGGTCTATCATATGGACGATTGAAAGCCGCTCTTTTTGAGGGATTTTCGACGAGCGGTATTTTGCCGCGGTTAAACAATTTGCTTTCGATACCTCTAGCATTCTGGCATAAAAGCAATTTTCAAATGCGATCGACGTACTATAAACCCGAAGACGTGTCGCGTCGGCGAAAGCCTGGTTCTGACATGAACCGAACAGCATTTTATGACGTGATTGCATCAGTATGGACGGGCGCATAGCGAACCTACAACCGATTCCACCGATCACCGTCATTCGTAATGCTAATACGTGGCAGACATTTTTCGTACCGGAAATTACTCTGCATAGAATACCACGATACTCTGACATATCCATTGTTCGGTCGTTCTTGACTTTTCTAGATTGATTGTTAATTCAGAATTCTGTTGAAATTGCTTCACCCTTAATCGTGCATGTAACTATTTGGCCCTGCCTTGAAAGAAACAAGTGAAAGAATAAACAATTAATTATATTAGGATGATTATAGTCGAGTGCAATTTGATTTTTCTGCATCTCAATTTCTTTGAGATATCAAGGTGGCCTTGAGTTTTTCGAAATAACCATGCGACTTTTTGATACCATGTTCAATATGATAACCTTGAATTGACCTTTGAAAAAACCTTTGATAATGCTTAAGGTCACCCCGATATCACAGAAAAAAAGGTGATATAAACAAATGAAATGGTACTCATTAAAAGAATTAATAAACTACTCAGAATTTGCTATAAACCGAACGTAAACATTCTAGTGACACTGCAACAGTCGCGTTTAACACAGTAAAAATTGCCACGCAACTAACTAATGATTTTTAATAAACAACATATCGATAACCAAGAAGTACGCTCTCTAATATTCAGTAAACGTGTCTGATACTCTGATCTTTAACTGGAATAAGAAAGGTATCGGTACTGAAAATAAACAACGACAACGTTCGCATAAATCGTTTAAGGTGAGCGAGCAGTGTTTCTGCGCCCCCGGCCAATCGGTAATTCAATACGTATTGCCTTAGTTGTAAAGCAGACAAAACTGCAGACGTAAGATTTCCCGAAATCCTTGCTTCTGCTTCGTTCCCACGTTAAAGAAGGATCTGCATAACCGACCCCGCAGGTAGTAAATCGGCGTGTCAACATCAACCTCGCAGCAGGTAACTGATTTAATAAATAGAACACGTTGTACATTCTCCAAGTATCCGTTTGACATTCCTGTTACGATCCGTTGACATTGAATATTACAATATTCCCTCGACGGCGCTGTAACTATTGATGACACCCTGCATGTACACTTATTAATTTATGGCCCCCATGTGTACGGGGGTAATTTTTAATGGCCGTAAACGGGAGTTCCAGTTTCTGTGAGGTGAGTGTTTGATCCTCGTTGACTTTTCACGATGACTACGGGCTCCTCTATCGAGTTGCCTCACGAATGACGGTGATCGTCGTTGCTAAAGCTGACTTGTGTCCAATATTTCAGTGTTTTTAACCAAAAACGAAGCTTAATCAAGCTTAATAGCTTCATGGTTTTATCACTCTTTATCCTCGTCTTATTTTATCATGTAGAATGTAGAACCAACATTTTTCAACCCCTTATGGCTAAACCCTCTCTATTCACCCGTTCCCCTCATCTTTTTCCATGCTTGATCGATGAGATCGATTTAACAATTGATCCGGGATTGTTTAATTGTTCACCAGCTTGTGCCCGAATTGCAAAATCTGTAATGGACATTGTGAACAAGGGAGGCCTGTGAACAGGACAAACAATTCTTTTTTAATGAAATATAGAACATGATACGTAAATATAACCCTGAAGACTGTAAACGCTTTGCCATTGTTATCAAAATCATTAAGATGTAAATAATCAAGGTATTCATTCGTTTCTATGGGGTAGTAAAGCCTCCCATAAGCAGCCTCCATTATCGAGGCAGCCGAAACGTTAAACATGGCGCCATCTATTGCCTTCTGCTTGGAGCGCGAGAATTTAAATCCCCTGTTTTGTAATGCTGATGCTACCTTTGTTTAAAATCGTGACAAATCGGTCGGTATTTATAACGTTTATAACGTTTGGAGAATATTTTAATCAACGAAATAAATACCTCGTTTGCTTTGATTTTCTTAAAATTGTCTATGAAATTGAGAATTTACACGAAGATCCCCAATTTGGGGAAAAATCAAATTATTTAATTACGAA
Source organism: Lasioglossum leucozonium (assembly GCA_028454225.1). Taxonomy (NCBI): domain Eukaryota; kingdom Metazoa; phylum Arthropoda; class Insecta; order Hymenoptera; family Halictidae; genus Lasioglossum; species Lasioglossum leucozonium. Next base: position 2,998,540 of record CM052209.1, read on the forward strand.
ATTAATTTCATCCTGTTTGCGGCCTCGCAATAATTTATTATATTAATATTGTAGATTTACTGTCCCTTCTATATACTTCCTCCATAGATATTAAATATTCGTTTCATGGTAAACACTATATAATATTTATAGGAATTATTGCAAGTTTCTGTGTCATTATAAATATTAAACGAAGGTGTATATACACGAAATATTAAAGATTCTTTAAATACGAAAGACCTGACGCTTTAAACGAATGCACTTAAAATTATTAATTTTTCAGTTTTTAATTAAACGCATTTTAAATGTATGTGTGAGTATAAACCGTATATACGTAATTGTAAGTAGGTAAATGACAGATACTCTGAAAAAATAAACATAATATTCTGATTCTGAACAGGACGTCTGTAAATGAAAAGTAGCGGGTTTTTTTGGTGCTCACTATTTATTTTTTTATTATAAATGGAAATACGTGAAGGACATCGTGCGTCATTAATTTTGTTTCTTGCATTCCCATTACGCATTTTCATAACATTCTTCTAACAATAAATCCCTCTTTCCTTCGGAGTCGAGGATATTTGAAAAAAGAAATGCAACCGATAAGATGTTAAACGACGAACGAAAACAAAAATTAGCTAAATATTACGGTGGTGTTCATATGCTGTTGCAATTACTATTACAAAAATACACTAAAAATATCAATGTTTACACGTCATAATTTCATTTAGTTCTTTCACTTTCTACGACCGAAAATTCTAATCATCCCCTTACAATATCAATAGAGTAATTAAACTAGAATTACCCAAAAACGTCAATATGCTTTTCGTTTCTTAATTTCTACCAATAGGCGATTAACGTGTGAAAGGATTGTACACTCACTGAAAATTAATCCTCATCCGCCTCTTAGGTCAATTTAACGCATCTACTGTTTTTCGAAAACTAATGTCCAGCACATTGGTTTATTATATCTAAATAATGCGGGCAATCTTGTTTTAATCCCCTTTAAATTTTTAATGATTTACACATTTATCTGTGTAATACATATGTTATTTTTGACACTTGTGTCAACTTGGATACAAATTATGGAACGGATGAGAATTAATAATCTCTACCTCAATCTGCACTTCAAACAATCAGCACATATAATATAAGAATTGAACGCACAATCGACTGCTTCGATATACACTGGATCCAAAAAGTGTTTGAACAAACGAAATATACCAATTTCGAGAAATTGTCGCTATTTGAACTGTGAGAATTTCGTTAAAAAAATATAGTACGACAATATAATCGCTTTAAAGAATTTTTATCCAAGAATATTTTTCCAGGATTAAACCACTGGGAAAATGAAGACACTTTTTTCATCCAAAATGTCTCAAATCGAAACGTCTGTAAAAACATTGAACAATTTTTCTCGTGACTAAAACCACCATAGATATACAGATTGAAGCTTCCCCTTTACAACGAATGTTTACAACCTGATCTACGATTTTTTCTAATCGATTTATTAAGCTTTACATACAGTACTTACACTACCGAATTTGTTTCTCATTTTTGTTCTATAAATCAATCGATCAAGTCTTAACAGTAAAGGAGAAGATTGAATCTTCGTAATAGATGACGCAAAAAAAATTTTTTCATGCTTTTACAGATTCAATTCGTAGCATTTTCGAGCAAAAACGTGTCCTCAGTTTTTCGCCCACTCTTATCATGTACAAGTATTCTAGTAAGAAGCGAACGATGGTCTGCGAAAGTAGATGCTTCGAGCTACAAAATGAGCTAAATTGTATTAGACACTATTTTGTTTAACGAAATCATGCTAGTTCAAATATTACCATTTTCTCGAGAATCGGAGATTTAGTGTTCGAATACATTTTGGATCGGCTGTATATTAAAATGACTGTTTGTCTGTAGGAATGACTTATAACAGCATGACGCAGCTGGTGAGCGATGGTACGGGACCGTTGTTGGATACCTACGAGACGTTGCTAGCCGAGATCAAGCGTCTTCGGAAACGTTTGATCTGTTTGGAGTCGGAGAATGCGGCGACGAGCGTCAAGCTGAAGCAACAGCACCGGGAAGTGAAGCATCGATTAGCGGAAATTGAAATGCAGATTCAGACCGGAAGCTCGTGGAGCGTGGAAGACAACGACAGGAATCGGGAAAGTAGCATTTAACAAGAAACAAGGCCGCGAGAGCGCGGCAAAACGAAAACGGGGCGAATACGGCACTACTTGGCGGATGCCACCGACAATAGGTAGGTTTCTTCTATTTATATTCATTCCGTCTCGCCGCTTAGGTCAAAAGAAAAATCAATCGGAACGATCAGCAGCTCTCGCAACACTGGAGCTCCACTTTGCTCCGTTTCATCCTCTATGCGATTCTTTTTTTTTTTTAGCAAAATTCTTTGAAATCTCCAATAGTAATCTAAGCATAATTTCAAACAATAAAAAGATTACAAGTGAGAAATAAATTCCTATTTGATCCCTATGTTTAACAATTAAACTTCAAAAAATGTTTACACATCAATTTTTATCTACATATTTTTGAGATCTACTACAGAATTGTAGTAAATGGAATAACCCATTTATTTTTCAAGCATTTGCATTGATTCTTTCATAAATAAATTCGGACTTTAAACGATCTGGTGCAGTGTTTCCCAATCTTCTTTGATCCATGCCCCACCTAAGCCTTTCTGAAATTCTTATGCCCCCTATATACATCATTTTTAATATTAACAAATTGCATTGTTCACTGAAGAAACTTAACCGATAGGGTTTAGAAAGAAATCACTAGGAAATTGGTGAGGAAAATTTATACGATCTATATATTTTTTTAAATCAATTTTTACAACAGTTTTAACGGACGCTTATTTACCTAATAGTGAAATCACGGCTACGAACATGGCGGACAGAAGTTACCTATACTGGACAATTCGATTGCTCCTTAACAATTAAGTTGCCCCCCTGTGGGGCGTGGACCCCACGTTGAGAAACACTGATCTAGTGACCTTTGAACGACCCTGTACCTCGAGACTAACATCGATGTTATTAGTAGAAGTAATGCCAGTTTTGTTTACAAGTTCGCTTGTTTCTAAGAGTCTGTCGAAAAACTCATCAGAACCCAGGGTTCGAGCACGCTCTCGAATTTCCGGAATCCTCGAATCCCCAGCGATGCCAATTTTCTGAGCAACATTGACCGATTTCCTTCTAGATATACCGCGGAGGATCAAGAAGAGCCGGAGGAGGGTGCTCGGATGTCGGGCCGATCGAGCGACACGAAGTCGATCGGCAGCCTCAGTCAGCACTTCTTCGAGAGCGACGAGGACGAGAAGTTTTTCGGGACGTGCAACGGGTACGCCTCTCAGCCGGGCAGCAAATCAAACTTATTGCTATGTAGTGAGTGCGACCAGAAGTCACGAACTTGCACGTACAGGCCGCAAACACCAGGCTCGTACTGCAGCCGGTACGTCGAGGAGCGTTTCGACGATCAGCTTCAAACTCCGGGAACGTCTCGCTCGTACAAGAGCCCGGTCCACGGGTCATCGCCGCAATCGTCTCAGCGGGATCAAGAAACAAACGGGCAAAGCTCCTCTCAGAGTTCGTTTTGCTGCGACCAGGAGTATCAGGTTCGCCAGGGCTGGTCGAAGAAGCACGAGCAGGACTCGAACGGCCACGATCACTACAGGGACAAGCTGCTGGACCAGGAGGACGAACTGTGCGAGCTTTGCCACGGGAACGGTCGGGAGCCACAGTGCGAGCACTGCGATTGTCCCAGCGACGGCAACCTGATCTGCTTCCGGTGCGAGAGCGACGAGGGCTCGTCGAACGGTCGGGTTTGTCCTCGTTGCGAGGCTGGCGAGAGAGGGATGACGTCCGGCAAATTAAGATCGCAGAGGGGAGCTGCGTCCTCCAGCGACGAGGGAAAGTATCCGGTGGACGCCGTGGTGAAGATCCAGGTGAACGATCATGCCATGGACGGGGACTCCGATGAGACGACGGACAACGACGCCTCCGCAGCTCAACACCATCGCAGGAGCCCCGTGGAACGGCTGGACACCATAGTAGAGACGAAGGAGTCACTGCCAGTGAGGATCACGAGGAAAATGGGGGTACAAAGATAAATCGAACTGACGGAGGATATTTCAATTACACCAGTCCTACTGGTTTTCCCTGTAAATAAACACGGTTACGATCACCGCGGTTGAGCTACGGAGTTCGCCGCTGGCGCATGGAGAGTATTGTTGAGATTAGAGTACCGACGGTTAACTGTAGACACGGTTCTAGTAGCGTTGTACCAGTCCCACGATCGCGAACGGACGTACACCATAGGCGCATGTATTTGTAGCATACTGTTGTCATATTGTTATACTATCGTACTAATCTGAGCTAGTAGTATACATAGCGTACTACCGTAACCTTTTTATACTCTAATACCCATCGGTTTTCATTTTATCGGGTTACTTGGGTTGTTCAGTCATGCCGCGAGAGTACCCCGAAATATTTACAAACGAATTGATATTGATTTTTCTGAAAATCTTCGAAAAATTTTCCGATCGAGAATCCTGCATTTGTGGATTAAACAGAAACGTCAGTTTTGCAGTTACAAAAATCGCTTCTAATTTTCTGTTCCGCTTCACGAGACACGAAATGTAGAATTTTTAGTACGCGAGGAAAACTTTGAAGCGTAAAGGATTTTTATTACTTTCGTTTCCACGCAGAAATCTCAAGGAGCTCCTGTTCGAGAATTTGAATAATAAAAGAAGCGAAGTAAAGAAAATTTCAATGAGAAAAGAGATTTTCTTCTAAGGCGTATTTTTAAAAAATTATTTTTCGTCAATTCAATTACGACGCGGTTTAATTACACTTTCTCCCTTTAAAAGCTGCTGAATGCGATACTTTTCCAGCACTCAGCATCGCTCATTATTCTCGCACCGTTGCGCAGAGAACTTCCTTCTCGCTATAATTTTCAGAATTTTTCAAGAAACTTCTAACGACACAAGAACTTCATTTCTCGCAACTTCTCCCACGAAATAACCTTTAGGATTCGCTTATCCTTTTTATTGCTATACTCTTTTGTTAATATGTTACAACAACGCTATGCAGAATTCGGAAATTCTAATGAATGAGATGATTTTTGTTAATTTTGTTAATTTTTCACTTTTCTCGATAGCCACACATTACATTCTGTCATGTTAAAAAAACTCAAACAAATCCTACCGGATTTTTCGAGAAATAACGAAAAATTTTGCCCTGTTTTGTAATAAAATCAATACTACACCGTGACGAAACCAATACAATAACACTTTGACGCTGCTATGTAGTCACGATAAAAGTGATGTACAGTGTACGAGAAAAATAATCGACTTGAAAAGATAAAATAAATATTAGATTACAAAATACTGTGGTAACAGTACAAGCAAAAATGACAACAATGCCTGCTAATAAGAAATCCTGCTGTTCGGATATACTCGTTGCTTGTTGTTATCGAAACCATAATCGAAACTGATACATATATCTTGCACTTCCGATTCTTCGTAAATGTAACGAGAACCGAAATCGATATAGAGTTACTTTCAATCTCCGCCTCGAATGACAAAAATAGAATTACACATTCGTACGGTAAAACCGCTTCAATTCGTTCGTAAATGTTTCGTAAGTCAAGAAATTAACATATTTATATTACTTGTTAGTGTCTGGGACAAATTTTTAGGAACAAACATTTTTATCGGATATTTTTATGCGGTGTAAAAATTATCTGCATTAATTTCAAGACACATAATCCACGCTGATGTTTATTTCTTTTTCTTAATCATTTTAGTCAGCTGGAAATTTTACAATAACATTTTTAAATTCTTTAAATTTATGGTCTTATATTTGACTAATTTTTTCATTAATGCATACGACTATTTAATATTTTATATATTTTAAAGGGGTTTTTGTCAAGATCTTGTCTGAATTTTTACTAGAGTTTGTCCACAGTGATTCATAATTATTTAGTATATATGTATAAATATTTTCCATTTGGACGTATACCTTTGTTACAAAAATAAATCAAGATTTCTATATCTTCTAATTGTTCCAATCGTTTCTCATAATGAAGAATATAAATTGTCAATTGATTTTGCCGTGCATAAACGACGTTTTGCAATAAATATTGCTATAACTAACGAAACCGATTAGTGACAGGTAAAGACAGTTGAATAGAAATTACAAAGTGGTAAGCTGAGATAACATTTGATAATTACTACTCGCTCAATTCAATAAATGGAAAGAGAATGTTGACGAACCGACTGACTAATAATCAACAACGACACTCTCCATCCAAAAACGAAACAGAGATGTGTTACTGCGCCGCGAAACAAAAACCAATTGATTTTATCGTCACGTTAGTCTCCCACGATGATCCCCGATGATCATTAAACATCGAAATTTTCGTTGTGCGAAACGCGTTTTGCGCCGTAGCTCGACCAGCGTGTAAATAAACTGCCAATAAACCTTATATCGTAGGGCTGTATAGATTTAATAAGTAATCCGTAATAGTTAAAAGTGCTATGTGAGTGTGAATTCGAGTCGACGAAAGAAACTAACGCCAGAGAAATGTAAGCGTGTAAGAGAATGAAAGAAAGAGAGAGAGAGAGAGAGAGAGAGAGAGAGAGAAATTTTACGTTCGACACGTGCTGTGTCGCCATGAGCTAACAATAAGATGCGTGATGCAACGATCGACACGATTCCATGCGCGACTTTTAGAATGGATTTGTGCAAAAATCGTACTCATTCGAACCTCTACTCGTTTCCCCATTCTTCGCCAATTAACCCTGGACGTTCCTTTGTCTTATTATTAGGTAACTTTTAAGATACATTGCTGAAGTATTTAGATTAAAGAGAAATCGAACGTGCTTCCCACCGTGCATGATTGATAGAAAATTGGATTACGAGTAAAAACATTTCTTCTAAACATAATGCCTCATCAAGAATACTAAAACTGTAGTATTAAAAATTGCTTTAAATTTTTAATTTCAAACTGAACCAAACTGAATTCAAACCATTCTTTGCATCATTATGAACGGTCCAACAATTTTAACATTATATAATTTGTTTCAAGATTGTAAGTAAACATTTTTTTTATGAAAAAATGTACAATCATTTTTAGAGACAAACTATTTTACTCAGAATCACGTTTCCTATCGCATCCCCTAAACCAGGCCCAGACAACTGGAGCTCCAAGAGTCGAGGACGTAGAATCGGCTACCCCCACCATCGCGCTCCGGTCGGCGGGCCGGGTGGGGGTAGCCTACGTCATCGACTCTCGGAGCACCAGTTATACCTGCCCTGAACGGAAGCACCGATTGAACGCGAAATCTCTCGATGTAGTTGAAAAGTAGCTTAACGTTAAATTAACTTTTGTTTTCGCGTAGTCTAATTGAGTAATTACCGACCTTCTTCGAGCAGCTCTTGTTAGTTTTTCTTCCAGTTAGAAACGATTTGTCGGTATCAATCGTAAACATCTACGGGAAGAAACTCGGCTTTGTTTTACTATGATGTTCAGTATCTCACGGTGTTTCGAATAAAAGTCAACTAACTAAGATTTATACACAAATCCATTGTAACTCATGTTCGGGACCAACTAAAAACCACCAACCCCCATTGCTGCTGATTTTTCTGTTCTCATTTCCGGTCACTGTGTTTCGCATACTGCATCCTCATATACGGAATATGAAAATATATCCCGTTCGAATCTCAAAATTGCGTTTTTATACACATACGATTCCGAAAACGTACGCATCATTTCGAGAATTAACATGTAACTTTGAAAGGAAATCTATATGACAGAAATAAACAAGGTTTCTCCTACTTTAACGAACTTAATTCATACGGGAAATTTAATCTCGCTATTTTCACTTCCTTGTACTGTTTCCCATTCGAAAGTGAACAGGAGAAAACTCAACTTCAAGATTTAAAATCAGTCCAGGCTTCCGGTTGTGCTATTTGTTCTCACAAAATTATCGCAATTTCAATATCTACCATTTTTTTCGAGAATCGGAAATGTAGTGTTGAAATACTTTTTGGATCTACTATGTAGATACTTCAGGCCTTGGCAACTCTCCCTACTCCCGGGTCCTCCCCTCCAAACTGTGCGGTAAGGGGAATATGAAATAGTTAATAGTGGGGGAACCGGTAGTGGGAGTCGTAAAGCGACAGCGAAGGAGAAGTTGCTCGGGCCTGACGTACTTAATCGACGTAGAATTTTTCATGGCATCCATCGTTATTTATTTATCTACCATCAAAACAACGACGACGACGACGACGTCACAGCTAGAGCTGTAAAAAGTATTCGCACGTTCTTCTTTAATAATAATTTCGAAATTCGATACACGCATCTGCTCTAACGACAGTGAGTTTTGTTTTCATACTTACGGTAAAGTCTTAGAGTAAAGATATCATCGATAGAATAATAATCTAGATGACCAAATAATAATCGCGTCGACGAGTAAACGGGGACTGATATACAAAAGGTTGTTTCAGGAACTGACACGATTCTGCCGGTAATAATACTCAACAGTGTTGATTACATTTGGAGAACAATGTGAAGGAAGCTTGACGGTGCAAAAAGTTTTCTATGTACAATAGTTATCTGAATATTACACACCACCGATAACATAGACAGTCTGAGTATAAATAATTCCTGAGATTCTCAACGAAGTGTCTTAAATAAAAATATAAGTATCTAGAGGGTATGGGAGATTTTCTTTTGTTTTTCTCGCATTACTGTTTCCGTGTCCGATGATGTGTAGTTCTCTCGTGTGATAGAATCATCGTTCGCGTCATAGATTCCCGACTTTCTCGGAGACACAACTTTTCAAACACATCACGCCGGGAATTTTTAAGAATTGTTTGATCGACGAGGACTAGTTAATGGTTGTGACTCATCGCTGCATTATGAAACGAGCTCCAAACAGACAAATAGAGAAAAAGCTTTTGCAAAATTATTCAGACCCGATACATTAAATTGCTGTGTGACACAGAGTTTTTATTTCGATTTGTTCATTATAATCATCGAAAAATCATAATATTAAGATTAGCAGAGTTTCGTCGTTTTTGCAAAAGTGTCTTACAGCTCTGCAAGTTTGTAAATCTATGTGCAGATTATCATGTTGTAGGCTTGACTTATACTTCTATGAAAAAAAAGGGTAATAATCATTGTTTGGTATTTTTGTGACGAGCTTAATATTAATTGCAATTAAAGTTCGAAAAAGAGGTGTTAGTTATAGTGGACAGAGGATGTATTGTTAGAAATATGGAAACAAACTTATTTGTTTATTTGGGATCAACTCGTCAACTCGTCTCGGTGAGTATTCTGTTTTTTAGCCCTGTATATCTGTACTTGTAGGAGTTAGCAAAGTACACGTATGCTGTAGTCATTGAAATTATGTAACTTTTTTTGTACATAGCTACAGAGTCCCTATAGTTTTGATTCCATGTTTTTCTATTTTATATTTTTGTAAATAATCCATCAAATTTCTGGTTTCTCGTCCTACAATACGCATACATTTGAAAATATATTTAATGAGAACGTTTAATTATTAGTTGAGACGTTTCTTTAAAAATTGAAAAAAGACACATTTGTAAAATAAAACTAGAACCACAGTTTGCCAATCTGCGTATCGATATACAAATTCGCGAAATGCGAGACAAGTAGTGCTTTCAAAAATATCGACTTAAATATTTATCTATTTAACTATTTAATGTTACTGTTACTATTGAATAATGTTACTTGCGACTAATATATTTGGAATCATTTCCATGTATTGAAAGTTAGGATTCTAAATTAATCGACTTGTTTTAATTTGTTAATCATAAAGACCTCTAGACCCTATTTTTTACATTATAAAAATTTGAGTCACACTATTAAAAGATGAAGTTGATGTAACAACTAGACTGGCAGAAACATTTTAATGTCTCTGAAGTATTTTAACGACGGGACATGAAATTGTTTCTTAACATTTAGCAAACTTAATTTACCTATTCACCGCGATTAATTAACTTGAATATGCAGTATCAATCCCCTCGCGACTGTTTGCATGATAGTAATTTTATTGAAATGTTTATCGATGTTAAAAAAGAAATTAACCGTGTACAAATGTTGTAAGTGTTTCGCGATAGCGGAGACAATTTGTAAAAGTTTGTTAATAGTGAAGTCACGTACTGATGTTATATTATATTCGAACGTATCTTGCATAGAAACATCTCCCGATCGCCTAATTAAGGCGTATTAATTTATTTTGTTGAAGCCACTACTATTCCTGTGAAAATATATTCAAATCATTTTATGGATTGCCAGCGAATACAACAATGCTAAACATGTTCATCCAAATGAAAAAAAAACATAATAATTCATGATTTGCAACTAAGCTCGTGCGGTACAATCGCTAGAATTTTTTCGTTTTTTTAAATATTCACGTTGAAATTTTTACTTGATGTTACATTTCGCACATGATTTTACCAAAACAAACATGACTGTGTTGATTTATATTTTGAACGTTTTACCATAAACAGAGTCAATGTTTTCATGTAATCGATTTCTAATTATTAGTGTTAATTCACTCAGACAACATTTAGAACGCAACGTGTAACGAACATTTAAAAAGTGTGAATCTCGGTGAAACAAAAACATGTAGAATGGTAATTAAACTGTTAAGCTTTCGAAGTAATAATATTATCGGTGAATGTACTAAATTCGACAAACAAAAAGAAAAGAAAAAAAAAATAACACTTTCCTCAGTGATTTTTGAGTGAACTGAACACGATCACTGCCAAAAACAAGTCCGTTCCTGGGTGCTGCGCTGTCTTAAAGATTTTAAGGTTTTACGTTCTTTTTCAACAAAACAAATGGGATCATTAATGTTTAAGACATTACTTATAGACTAAGCTCTTACAGTAGTAGGTGTGTATAATGGTCGTAGATAGCGATTTATACTAACAAAGTTGAAGTCGCGTTCACATTGCTCGCAGATGAAAAATTACGAATGCAACCGACGACTTGCATTTATTTATACCAATTTCCACATCGTTTTATTTTCAGTTTCTAGGAAAAAAAATTTTTTTATGCTCTAGATTACTCGAGAATGTAAGCGTGTCCAGCTCGCGGCCCGCAAGCCACATTTGGCCTGTATTTTCCTCATCTTAAATAGTGGGGGAACGGACTGATTGATCTAAAATTGAAATAAATATCTGATTTCACAGATATTTATTTAAAAATAATATCAATTTAACGTAAACGTAATACTGTTCGATGCAGTGATAGTTCTCAGACATAATTAAAAACTTGTTTTCTTCAGATTTATAATAATTCCTGTAACAATATAGCCTGTCCAATTATTTATTTGTTTAGTGGAAGTAGTCTGTATTTGCTAGGTAGATAATTAACAACTTGCAGAAGTTTTTCAAGATCGCTGAAAATTCGTTAAATGACAACAATTGTGAAATACATTAAAATTATTTTATTGGGATGATATTTCAATGTGTGAAACTTGAGAATTTATAATCAATATGTAAAAAAATGAAATTTTATTAGTAAGCATGTCTACAAGTTTTATTTTAATTAACCAAGACAATTAAAAACGTAACGTGCATCGTTTAGTGCATTCGTGTTTGCGATGATCGGCGGCAGTGTGGACGTGACGGGTTTAGGGTATCGGCGAACAAAATAGACAGACGTAAAATTCAGAAGCATCGAGGTACGATAGTGCTCGGTGACAGTATCAGCAGTGTAGACATAGCGTAAGATGTATGCATAAATCGAGATCGTAATCCGAATGTAAACGCTCATAGTAATTAATTATGCGAGGAGTTTTCGGGCACCACGGAACCGTTGAGTTACTCACGACGTGAACAACACACGCAGATTTAGCAGTGAACGTGTTGAACAACAAATGTTTTCGGGACGTTACATTATTATACAGAGGCATTTTACAATAAATTGCAAATCTCAGGATATTTAGCTTCGACGTAACAGTATGTATAATAAAGCATCTGTTTTGATATCATTACAATTTGTTACAATAAAACGGAATCGAGCGTACATTTCTTTTTGTTTTTTCTTTTCTTACGAACGTGTTCGACTAATTTCGATATAAGCGTCGGCATCTGAAAATTGTCGGAAAGCGATCACGTCATTCTCGCTAAAAGCTGAATTCCTGATAACTTATCACATACGCGTGTATTCACAGTCCGGATTAGTTCACGCATCGCTAAACTGAATTGTCAGTGAACGTTTCTCCGTATTCATTATTTCACTACCTCTTTACTTATCGCGGCGCTTTAACGTTGAATAAGCTATCTGATTAAACGAAGAGGGAAGTCTCTTAATGAATGGTCACTCAGGAATAAAGTTATAATGTAATAACGATATTGCGATAATGAATATTAACGTTTAGCGAGACTACTTACTTGTAAATATTGAGTGTAGCCTGTAAGTATAAATATAATAACGAATACACAATAATGATAGTATGAATATGTACGAAAGTTGTGTACAGGGTTATTCGAACTTGTACGATCGGAGCGAGCACTGTTTTCTTTTTCGTTAATGAACAATTGTAATATGATTTTAAAAAGGATACAATAAGCGAATAAGAACATCGTGCGTTAGAGTAACTAAAAAGATGCACGGCGAAACCTCGATTATCGAAACGGTAATTAACGATTATCGGAATATCGATTATACTTTTTTCACCGCCATTTTCATTTCTCTTGGATTCCCCGTCTCGATTGCCGTTTCTACCTACTCTCTTCATTCGCGTTTCTTTTTTTAACGAAGTCTATTAGCTTGCTACGATATTGAAATGAAACAAAACTGTGTTTTAATTGCTTCGGGCGAAATATAAAATAATAAAAGCAAATCGGAATGGAGATAGAAATAATTGACGAACATTGACTAACAATCGACTAAGCAAAATGTCGAGAAAATTAGTAAAATAGCGTATATCCATTTTTTAAAGTTCTAACAATTATTTTCTGTGGTATATTGAACCTAGAAATTAGGAAAATTTATTTCAAATGGAAAAAGTTGAACATCGGTGAAGCTGCTTGTGCAGTGAAACGTAAGAAAACTTGAAAGGTAACTAACGGAACAGTTCAGTTGATAAATAAATAAACTTTATCGAAGTGCTTCAATATTTTGATAATACTCGACATGGTATCGAGGATGTAGGAAATGGTGAAGAAAAAGAAATTGAGGGAGAAAGGGTGTCTAAAAATAATTCAGGTTCTATCTTCACACGCTGCGAAGCTTTCGTTCCTTCGAAAACAGTCTTGAAATGTACTGAACACACACAGGAGGAATTTCCCCTGTTTATTCAATGTCTATGTCTACGAAATATTTTCAAAAAATTAGTTTCAGATAATCGAAGATCTGCCGTGCGTCTGCTTTTTTCTAGATCGAATTAGTGCTACCTTTCGTGTTAGAAATTCTCCGATCAATCGCCAACGAGAAATCATCCTGTACAACTCTAGCATTGTCCCAATAAGAGATAAAAGCCTGAGATTACGGTGCGTAAATGTTGAGGAACATGTGTGTGTGTGAGAGAGAGAGAGATAAAGCGAAAGTAAGCGTGGAAGAAGTATTAAGCGAGAATTTACTTCCGATTACAGAAACTGACCAAAAATGTCGACATTAAGGTTACCTAACATTTGTGGATGATCGTGACTGTCGGAAGTGGGAGACACACAAATAGAGCAAAACGAGAAAAAAAAAAGAAAAAGAAAACGAGAAAACTATTACGACGATACACGACCGGAAACCGTGCGATTATCAATTACCATTCGCAAACATGCATCGTGGGTATTGTGAACTATATGTATAACTTACCCGTGAACTACCATTTTTCCCACTCACATATGCACAGATTTTTGTCCATCTCGACACATACATTACATACTAATATCCGTTTTTTCTCTCCTCAACCAGTTATTTTCAAATTTTCGAAACTTCGCTGCGCGCCGCTCCCATGTGCGAGTGTTGTACAATCGGATGTCAGTAGAAATTCACAAATATAAATAGACAATTGAACTTGGCGAAATGTTTTCTTTCACAGACCCCTCGTATTAATTAACAACGCATCTACTAGAAGCGACCGACGTGTGTTGCTCTGTGGAAACGAGAAGATTGAATTTGATCAGACTTCGTACAATTTTTATTGTAATATGAGCTTAAATAATGAAAATTCAACCATTTCCACGTGGAGGCATTTTTAGGATTCCAACAATTACAAATAGATTTTATGGATATTATAAATATCTATATAATAATTATAAAGTAAAGAATCAGTCATTTGACCGTCGTAAGTTTAGTGTTAAAAAGCATATTGCCACAGCACAAGAAAATCGAGAAAACAGCTGTGTTAATTTTAGTACCATCCTTGGTTGAATTATTCAAAGCGATGTCAACAAAACAGCCGTTAATAACAATTTTCTTAGAATTAGTCTTCAATGGAGACGTGACTCGCTAAAAAATAACAGCACAATTGTAATGGTATTTAAAAAATGAAACGGTCAAGGAAGATAGACTGCAGCAGATTTAAAGAAATCGTAGTTTTCCGAGACACACTTCGTGTACCTCTATTCCGAGATGTGTGTTTATTACCAAGGAATGTTCTTTATGAATCAGCATACGCAAGTACAGTAGGTCAAATTGAAATCACCAACACAAGTCTCGTTCGCACTGTTTTCGGCGAAAACAAGTTGGACAAACATCAGCGTTGATCACGAACAGCTTAAATTCCTTGTCTTATCGAACCACGGAGGTTTCACGGAGGTTTAATAAATATTAATATTAATAAACTGAGTAGTTGATCCGATCATAAATGAATTATTTACAGTTGGACCTTAGCGACGCTGTATCTTTTATACTTGTAATGTTTCAAGGTAACAAGTTTAATTAATGGTAGTTGATACCTAAGTCTCTTAGTATGTATGCACATGTCGTTTTACGAGGAATTGATCTATTACAAACGGCGGTTTCTTTGCGCAATCACGAGCGCCGTCGATATGATTGCTTTCGTCGTTGATGGCATGATTGCACGCATGGTCGCCTGCTTTCAGGGGCCAACTACTTTGACCACGTGTTTCCATACCGATCATGTACTGTTTCCACATGTACGTACTTTTATATCGAAAAAAACGTAGATACAGCAAATATTATGTAAATTCATTCGGAATAAATGAGACAAATTTTATTGCAAATAACAATAGTTTTCATCGATATAAACATGATAAATTGATTTTTCTAATTCATCCGCGTTCAAGCATTCTGTAATTTTATTTCACCGGATTCCTCATTTACTCTTCCGTATCGGTAATTAACAATTGAGATAGTGCGGTCTTTATATATAAATATTTATTCTGCTGTCCTCAATAAAAGTAATTAAACGTTCTGTTCAAACACAATGATAAATCCTCCTGCGATTACTTCTTCGATGCGATGAAATGTTTAATTCTTGTTATCGAAATACAAGATTAACATGTTATTTATATTTGTTAATGCAAGATTCAAATTATCTTTTCATTTTTTTTTTTTTCATGCATATAATTTTGTGCTGTGTAAGCAACTTCTAACAATTTTATAACAGGCATGCAAACATTTTTTAATTTACGAAATATTTCGTTTACATCTTCGCGAAAGTTGATGACAGAAAAAATTGAATAACGAAATTGTTCTTATTAGAAAGGTACAAAAGTGTGAATAAATTTTTTAAAAACTTTACGAACATCGTCTCGTGACTTTTTCATACGTATCGGAAAAGCGAATTTGTTGCATTACTTTATAAATGCTCATGAGCATAATTTTTTCGTTTGTTAGCGAACAATGCAAAAATTGGTGAAAACAATCTCGAGACACCGGATACACTCGCAAACAATCGATCACGGACGACTAACCATCTACGAATGAGAAAATTTGACCTGCATGTCAACGCTCCCACTACATACATACAAGGAAGCGTTACCATATGAAAGCAGTAGCATTGTGTGCGCACACGTATATGGATGCATACATAGATACGTGTCTCTCCCAGAGAGTCTTCCTATACCATCAAACGAATTGCACAATCTGTTCATAGCCCTGCAAAAACATTAACACCTGCAATGCACAAGATCAAACACACTTACCAAATAGTATTTGTTTTGCGCTAACAGCAGCCAATTAGTTACTGCTAAAATGTACATGTGAAACGTGGTAAGAATAAAGTATTCCTGCCGAGTGGTCTGGTTAATCGTGCAGAGCTGTTTGTACAACAAAGAAATTCGCGTTACGATAACGTTTAATTGCATAAGAACGCAGACCATCGTTTCACGTTCCTTTGTGTTCACGTCTGCTGAATTATATCAGAGAGAAGTAAGCATGCATCGAGTCCGGCATAAGTCGAGCGAGACACGTTAATCTCGCCTGCGCCTTCGCGGAACGAACGCTGCGAAAATTCAGCGAGAAAGAAAGTTGAATTCTTTTTCATATCGTTATTCGATACCCGAAGATTCGAGGGATTCAAGGTTACGCCGTTGAATCTCGCGTTACAGATGCATCAATCTATCGTTGAACATTCTGGCCCAACAGTCTCTATCTTTTTCTTGATTCCATGGCTACGCATACAACCGTACATCCTGAGAATACCTGTGTGTAACATATATATGTCTCCCGGCACGCCTGTGTGCTGCGTAACCGTAGCCTCGAAGCCAAAGGACTCCATTTCGTGTAAATAGTTTCCATTCGAACGATCGCGGAAATCGACAGTTAAATAATATTATCGTTAGATCTATATTAGTGGAATTGCCCTAACAGTTTTTCAGTGAGGGAAATACCGTGAATAATGTCGACGGACATCGTTGATTATTATACGAGTGATCGATATGTCGGAGACGCTGGGTTCGAGACTATAGTTGGGAAGCCCTATGCGCATGTCACTTCACTTCGACGATCTCTTTCTGTCGTGGCATCTGGAGGTGAGTGGTTGTTCGTGGTTTTTACACGGGAGAATAATCCGTCGATTTTATTATCGAAACGGTAGCATCGCACGTCAGGTACAGAATAGAACAACGATCGAAATATCAACGAGATGTGTTGTGACAACAGTTTTGCGGAAATATCATTTTTTATCGGTGAATTGCAACGTTGGAAAAAGAAGCGCATGGCCAGTCGCCGTTTTAGCCGGCTGTTCGAACGCGGACCACATGCCTGAACTTTGTTGAAATCTTTTAACGGCTGCCCGTAAAACTCGTGCGATCCCTGCGACCGATTGCCGGCCGGATAAAATGTAAAACGCTCGCGGATAACGTAAATGACGGATTTAAATTTCGTTCGGCTCGCTTAAAAAGTTCGGAAAAAGCAAATAACCGGATGCAGTATGGCGGACGCTTGTCACACTTGGAGATTCGATCACGTTCGTGCATCATTGGAGATATATTCGTTGTGTAATATTGCTCTTTGTGCGCTTAGCGAGCCTTAAGAGAGAGAGAAAAAAACCACCTTTTGTGATAAAACTAACTAAAAATGAACTGTAATCGGTTTTGTTCTTCGGAAATGGTGTTCGCGGACGAACATCACGATCTACTGGAAATTGTATGCAACGGCGACCTTGTGGGACGACTTATTCCCAACAATGGAGTTCATTCGCCGCTCTACGATATAGCTGGCTCGTTATTTTTCTCATCTTTATATAAACGATCATTTTTGTGCGAAACGAACAACGCGTCCAGTGAAATTATTGTTATTACGAACAATAAGTGATTAATTCGAACGCTATTCACGGTGCACGTACACGAGGCTTATCTTAAATTTGACCGCTCGCTGCGCAACGTTAGTTAATATTTTTCCGAATTTTTTCAATTTGTACTCGTTTTTAAAATTTCTTTACCAACATTTGCGTATACACTTCGGAACGTATTAGGAAGCTACTTTGTTAAACCGGAAGTTGTAAATGTCGATCAATTTTGCCGCAAATTCCGACGCAAAGTAAAACTTCGAGTCTGTAAGGGTTAATTGCGGCTCCTTTCATTAGAAATATTACATGTAATTCACAACGTGGCATCGTCCGATGCCAAGCGTCAAGGAAATCGTGGCAACGTTGCAATATCTCGCCATCTACAAAATGGCTGCCAGTTCCGTTCTAGAATATTCAGACGTCGCCACGTGTACGTTAGAATAGACACCTGCTGCATTTCGAGACTTTTTTATTTGTAAATACCGTAATCGCGTGTATGTAATTTTGAAATAAGATAGTTTTGACAAAATTATATATTTTATTAGGTTTGTTATACTTGTACGACTTGATTTACCACAGATTAGCGAGCATGTGGTCCACGCGCATAACCTTTATATAACCTAATTTATTAATTTGTTTCATCTGGTTGTTATTGAATATACGAAGTAATATTATTTTCTATTGATTACAGAGATAACCAGTAGTCTCGCTAAACGTTCAAGATGGGAAAGGAGAAGATCCATATTAATATCGTCGTTATCGGACACGTCGATTCCGGCAAGTCCACGACCACCGGTCACTTGATCTACAAATGCGGTGGTATCGACAAACGTACGATCGAAAAGTTCGAGAAGGAGGCCCAGGAGGTAAGCTGTAAAAACACATAAAACATGTAAAAATGTGAAACAAGTATTTCAAAATTCTAACAAAACTGAAATGTGATTTTTAAATTTCTAGATGGGCAAAGGTTCCTTCAAGTATGCCTGGGTATTGGACAAACTGAAGGCTGAACGTGAGCGTGGTATCACCATCGATATCGCTCTATGGAAGTTCGAAACCTCCAAATACTACGTGACCATCATTGATGCCCCCGGACACAGAGATTTCATCAAGAACATGATTACTGGTACATCTCAGGCCGATTGCGCGGTATTGATTGTCGCGGCCGGTACTGGTGAATTTGAAGCTGGTATTTCAAAGAATGGACAAACTCGTGAGCATGCTCTGCTCGCTTTCACTCTGGGTGTGAAACAATTGATCGTTGGTGTGAACAAAATGGATTCTACCGAACCACCGTACTCCGAAGCTCGATTCGAAGAAATCAAGAAGGAAGTGTCATCCTACATTAAGAAAATCGGTTATAATCCGGCTGCTGTTGCATTCGTACCAATCTCTGGTTGGCACGGAGACAACATGTTGGAAGTCTCTTCCAAGATGCCTTGGTTCAAGGGATGGGCTGTGGAGCGTAAGGAAGGTAAGGCAGAAGGAAAATGCCTTATCGAAGCTCTCGATGCCATTCTTCCACCTTCGAGACCTACCGACAAGGCTCTCCGTCTTCCTCTTCAGGTAAGAATCAATGTTATGCACAATAGTATTAAAGTATAGTATTAAATTAGCAATAGTATAAAGTATAGTATAATATTAAAGATAGTATTAAAGGTTTTATTTTCATGATGATAACATCTATTACTCATTCGCGGTTTCCACCGGAAGATTTTTCAATCTGTTGATGGCCAGAGGTGTCTGACTAAAACAATCATTTTCCAAAAATTGTCGATTCGTTTAGAATGAAATATTAAAAATGTTTACTATTTGATTACAGGATGTATACAAAATTGGAGGTATTGGAACAGTACCTGTTGGTCGTGTCGAAACTGGTGTCCTGAAACCCGGTATGGTCGTCACATTCGCCCCTGCTGGTATCACCACTGAAGTTAAGTCCGTTGAAATGCACCACGAAGCCTTGACGGAGGCTGTTCCCGGCGACAACGTCGGTTTCAACGTGAAGAACGTGGCTGTCAAAGAATTGCGTCGTGGTTATGTAGCTGGTGATTCGAAGAACAACCCACCTAAGGGTGCTGCTGATTTCACTGCACAGGTATGTGTTCCAAGAGTACATATCCGAGAGTCTCCTACGGTTATTAGAACAATTGGTACAATGATGAGAAATCACTAACTTCATTCGCGGTTTCCACCGGAAGGTCTTTGTATCTGCTGACGGCCGAAGGCGTCTGAGTGCTGATCAAAATGCAATCTTTTAATACAATTATTTATAGGGATACTTTTTTAATTTTGTGCTTCAATTTCGCGCAGGTTATCGTGCTGAACCACCCTGGCCAAATTAGCAACGGATATACTCCAGTGTTGGATTGCCACACTGCTCACATTGCCTGCAAGTTCCACAAGATCATTGAGAAGTGCGACCGTCGTACCGGAAAAACCACCGAAATGGAACCGAAAGCCATCAAATCCGGAGATGCTGCCATCGTCACGCTTGTTCCGAGCAAACCCATGTGCGTCGAGGCCTTCCAAGAATTCCCGCCCTTGGGACGTTTCGCCGTTCGTGACATGCGTCAAACGGTTGCTGTAGGTGTCATCAAGGCTGTCACCTTCAAGGATGCCACGGGCGGCAAGGTCACCAAGGCTGCAGAGAAGGCCCAGAAAAAGAAATAACTAGTTTCCGTACATATGTATCCCAAGATGGGCGTCGGCGTATAGTAGCTGGGAAGTAGCTTACCTTCTTTCTTCATGTTCCTCGTGCGAGAATGGCAACATATCGCTTTCATCGCGGACTACGATGTTACCTATGAAATCACAGCCAGTGATTAAGAATAACAGGATTATCAAAGAATCGCGCCGGATGGCTTTTCGTGCACATGAAGTAGCATGTTCGTCGCACTTCTTTTACATTCGTTTATTCCGTTTGTCGAAGTGGTTGCGCCGTCACTTTTCCCATCGTAAAGAATTTCGTAGGAAAGGTCGGCAGTCGACGATGGCGAGGCTCGATGAGCCATCTTTCTCGTTTCTCTACGAGTTCCATGGCAAAAGAAAGTAAACTACGTGAGCTACTCCTAACATCTGTTTCACAAGAACATCAACAGACATCATAATTTAGCTCGGCTTAATTATATTTTCTAATTATTATACGGAAATAAATCCCTATATCTGCGATATTCGAGAAATTTCATTATTTTTTTGTCGTCGTTATTACTAATTAATCATCATCATCCTTATCGTATAGATTTTCAGTAAAGGATATTTTATTTTTAATTGGCATATGTGACATTCTCATCATAAAAGAAAAGAAAACTATATCTTATACGTCGGCGCGAGAAAGTAAGCAGCGAGAAACACACAAGCGATCGGTAGTTCCAGTGCTGATTTAATCGGGGGAAATGGGACCTGCTTTTTTATTACTTTTCAATTACCTGACTCGATAAGGAATTGAACTGCTGGAAGATATATACACGAAACACTTTTTCTACGAAATATTTCTTTACAAATATACCTTTCCTTTTTACACTTTCTACATTGAAAAAAGGGAGTATGTGCGAAGATACGATTGGTCTGCAATGGTTCAATACTTTTGCCCCGCGTTTCTTCCTATAACCGAGATTGGTTAACAACGGTTTTCTGTACATACCTATAAATAACAGTAATAACGAATGAAAGTGAATAAAAGGAGCTACCGAAACAATTAATAATTCATTTGTCCAATAATGCCCAATATTCTATTCCTCCCAAGTGTTCCTCTATTTTTCTTTAATGAAATTATTTGAAATGAATCCCAACAATTCTATCGTTTTTAGAAAAGCTTGCATGAGTTAGCTTTTAAGAACTAATAATCTAGGGAATTAAAAGATTTACAATTATTTTTTCTACTGTGGCGAGGACCGGTATGAATTCAGTGGAGTGATTTGTGTGAACTACTTTTCTCTGGTGGATTGTAACAAAAAAGCAAATGTTTTTAAAACACTTGAGATTTTATAAATTACGCAACGGAAAAACATGTGTATCGAAATACACAAATTGTATTACTGGAACATTGTAAAATTCACGTTAGGGAATGCCAGAAATATAATTGTATACAGTATACAGTATGCAAAGTGTATGAAAAATAAGCAAATATGATAAAATATACATACGTACAATATGTAACGACAAATGAGCATATATGAGAAATATTTACACTTAATAAAGAAAAGAACAATATTAATTTATAATTATAAAACGGTCATTCTTCCGTTATTTATTCTACAAAAAAATGTGTTTACGTATATGTAAACATAACTCCAATATACTTTAGTCATTGTCGAATAAAATAGTTGTTCATTACATAATCTATTATATTGAAATATATATGTTCGATCATTTTTATTTCGGATCGATCTATTATACTTAGAAATTTTCTATAAAATTTATATATTTCCATCTTGAAAAGTTCCTTAAAACAATTACGTTAGTATACTGCATATATTGTAACTTAAATATGTAATTCCATGTTAACATTCTATTTTGCATATTTCGCTGTAGACTACTGTAGTGTGTGCATAAAATTCATAACACAGTGTATATGGAAAATTCTGTATTAAAAGTGCTATTTGTCATAACACGTTTTAAGAAAAAATAATGAGTTAGACAACTATTCTGTTTAACGCTACGCAGGGTGTTTCATCACGTGTGTTAAAGATATTTAACTAAAATTTATTTATAATATGAGAACAGCAAAATCAGTGCCACTTTGAATTTTTATATTCATAGTCTTCACTTATATCACCTATTTCCAAAGTTTTACCTGAAAAGCGTTTTTTAAAAATTTTTTAGACAGAAGTGTTACATAAGACTTTGTAATGATCTGTAAGTAAACTTCGGATGTCTGTACAATGTATACTCATTGCAAATTGCTTTTAATTTTCTTTGTGAATACACTAAAATCATTTTTTCTATTCGATTTCAACCTACGAAAATTAGTTGTTCAAACTTAAAATTGCTTTAAACATCCGCAGTCTACTGATAATTTGATAGCGAGACACTCGATCAGTATTACATTAGACATGCAACAGAATTTTATTATGGGCTCAAAGTTGAAAACATTTTTATAATTCTGAAACAAATGACATTTGTACTCATATAACGTTGTTAATTGTTTCAATAAATATTACATGCATGCTTATGCAGTTCGGCCTCAACTTCGTTCAACATTCTGTATATTTTACACACTATACGCACATTGTGTACATTATTTATAAATTTATACAATTTTTGTTACTAATTACTGCATTTTTATAATATACGGATGATTAATGCATACAAGAACGATTATGTCATTATTTAGTAGAATGTAGTATTAGTGCAAATAGATTTCTGCGTCATCTACGATTCTGAACACTTTATCCTTGTCTTATTAGACTGACTAATTTTAAGTTGATTTTCCAGATTTCCCTGGAAAATAATTAGATTATTTTCTCCAAAATAATTAGATTATTTGATTTTGGAAGTGTTAATTTCATCTTGCAAACGTGTAAAATTGTTGTTTTACGGTAAAAATGATAGTAATTGTTACTATTCATTGTTTTAGATACTGTCGAAATTGTTTTCCTAAAATTTAAATATAAATATGAAAATTGTATTGTACAAAACATCTACATCTATCTTGCTGTTTCAAATAATCGTACAAATTCACAAAGTTTCCGCTAGGTGGCGTACTTTCATCAATTTGAAGATAAACAGAGATATCAAGCATGGCGACAATAACAAGTCGTTTGACGAGTTTCTCAAATAGTCTTTTACAAAATGCAAGTTCTACACTAGCTGGTGTAAGTATAAATAAATCCCTGTCGTATTGAATATGTCGTAAAAATTAACTTGTATATTTTGTATTATGTAAGCGTAAATACTGTCTTATAATTGTACTGGTGTGGTTAGTTGCAGCAAATACGTAACAAATATGTTGGTCGGTGGATGATTCGAGATATAAAACGAAGAAAATTAGCCGAAAAGCATGCCCCAGAGCGGTTACGACTTGTTGCTCTAAAACGAAACGATATCTTACCAGTGGAAATTCGGGTACGTACTAAAACTAATCTCAATGTGTGAAACACATCTATAAAAAGTTTATTAAGATTAACCCTTTGTACTATAACATCTAATCATTGTAACCATAAAATAATATGTAGTGGAAGGGGTTAAAACATCAATAATTTTCGAACAATATGATTTGTTTTATGCTTCAGGAACTCGCTGGTAAACAAATAGACGAGACCATTCCTCGTCAAACTGCATTAAGGCAGTTAACAAACCGTTGTATATTAACTTCTCGTGGCCGTGGTAATGTTATGAGATGGCGACTATCAAGAATAATGTTCCGTCATTTAGCAGACTATAACAAATTGTCTGGTGTGCAACGTGCTCTCTGGTAAACAATAAAATGGTTTCACATGTTACATACCATGAATGCTTGATACTTAGTCCGTTAGAATATAAGAAAGTTGAATAAAGTTATAAAATACTAGACAATGGTAGATTTAATCGTTTCCTTTCAACGTGAAAGAACTACCATTTTCATTTATTTAGAATAGGTATTTAAGATAACGAATAAAAGGCTAAGGAGAAAAAATTTTCGTGGTTTCACAACTGTATTTCATGTTTCTTCAGCTTATTACATTTATGAAGCCGTCTGCAGAATTTTGGGGATGTATTGTGTAGCTTGAGAGCTGCATTATCATTATCGTGGCATAGAGAATGTATAATAGACTTAATGTTCAATGTATTTTTCTAACTAGACTTTATAGGCCACTAGTGCTAGAGACAAGATAGAAGAAGAGATTTAATATACAGAGTTGATAGACTTAATACTACAAACATATTGGTAACAAAACGATTCTAATCATTATAAATTATAATTATTATAAACTTAATAGTTATGAATATTAAACAACTAATTAGACAACGTATTCGGTCACAAAAATTCTATTGCATTTGATCTGTGACAACTTTCTATTGCACAGGTCTAGAAATGGTTAAAAACATACATTGTTAAAGCGCCGGTAAACGAGATTCCTTCGTTTACCGAACTTCGCAGAACGAATCCTTATTTCTTACACAGAACAAAATCATCAGAAAAATATATAGTTTTATTGCATTTTACCATGAAAAAAATCAAATAAATATACAATTTCTAAAACGTAACGAAATCTCAATGAATATCGAGTCCGACGTATATCAACATTAAATCAACATTAAACCGCGAGGAGCTAGTAGTATAACTATCTATCTGATCTGGCATGCATAGCGCAGGTCCGAATATACACTTCAATTCTTCTGAATCAAGAAACTTTCCGTGTTAGTATCCTTTGACACTCTCATACAGTGAATTCCTCTTTGTTCCCGCATCGAATTTGACTTGTTGCATTTGTTGTTCTCATTTTCTTCAGCGGAACATCGAGAGAACCTATCTCGCAACCAATTAATTTTCTAAGCTCCTTACGCGGTAAGTAGAATTTATTTTTAAATTATGCAGTTTTAACAAGCCGATGCACGGTGCAGCATGCTGTCGACAAAAATCGAATTTATTATTGTCGTTCGATGATATCATCAGTCGTTGAGTAAACTGTGTAAATGTAAACAATAATTCCTGAAAAAAATCGATAGAATAAAAATTCATCAAAAACTCAGTTTTCAATTAAAGAAAATTCTTTTTTCTTCAGAAACTAATTCAAAGTTATTACATTGTGATATAATATATTTATTGAATAAATACACAATATCTAACGAAATGAAAGATTAATGTTTACTGTTTGTTGAAAAAAAAATGGAAAGATTGTTTCCGAAATCGGTATTATTTATTTAAACGTTATCGCGTGTGGTTAGACACTGAAATAATAAGTAACGAAGACTATGCATATAAATTTTTTGTTTTTTGTCCCGAATCACCGTTTAAATGCCGCACTGTGCGATGCTATGAAATCAATAATATTATGAACTGATAAGAGATAAAAAAAGTAAATCATTACCGCTGCCGGCAGTGGTTAATATGTAATTTCTGCAAGGTTGACCAGCGCAAAGTGGTTCGTGCGTATGGTAAAGTATGGATCATGCAAAGTTTTCTTTGTGTAAATATTTTTCACGTTTTCTGTCCTTCAATCAAATGCGATAGACATTATCACGTTCAATTCAAAATACACCGAACTTGAGAAAATCTTTAAATGCGGACATTCGGATCAGGATGTGGGTGCAGATCAAATTTGTGTTAATAATGTCGGGTATTAATTAAATCCTAGATTTTTGTTCGGTCGGAACTGCTCGACCAGACCCTTATAATATCGCGTCAGAGGGTGATAATACGAAGAAAGTTGCATAAAAAGTTTAGACGCGGTGAGTTAACAAGACTTCGAAGCGTCAACACATTACTTCATATCCTGGATAAACATTTGTCACCCCCATTCCAGGAATATACCGCATTGTTGGCATCGGTTGAGCCGAATGCGCGTCACGTTACAGCGTATGGTAATTAATTAAGAAGCGTGCAACTTTTTACAAGTTTCACTGCGTTGCTTTTCGTAATTAAGGTTGTCGATTAACGTCGTATAGTGAACGTGATCGAAAGCGTGCGATATCCGGATGCGTTCTGCAAAATAAAAAAAATTCACGTCTCGTTTGCGTGGCGATAAAACGTTGTTGCTGTTATTAACCATGTCGTAATGTTTCATCTACACTATTTATGAGCTAAACATTTAAAAGTAATATTCACAGGATAATTGCGATTCTAAAAGACGTCACAGATATCACGAAACTTAAGATATCTGAACAATGAACGTTATTTTTCTTTCAAATTGTTTAAAACAATTTAAAATATGGTAGATTTAAAACGTTTTGTGCTTCTATTGTTACGAAAATTGTTACATTCTTACATAGAAACACTCGTAACGTTAAAATTATGAAAATAATAACAATTAAAAGTTTCATCGGAATTTGGTGAATGTATTGTGAATAATAAAAATTTTGTTATAACAATATTTTAAGATAGAGGTATAGTTTCTAGTATAAAAATTATAATGAAGCCGAGCAATTTGTTTTGCTTCTTAACTCCTACAGCGAGACGAGTCAATGGGGATAAGCAAAAAGAGCTAGACGTGTTCTATTTTTAACTATTCCAAAAACGTGAATGAATCTGACTCTGTTCGATTTAAACGGCGTCACGTGCAATTGTTTACAGCTACTGACTCGACATGTTAAACGAACTGTAGTAATTGCAAAACTTGTGTGGGAGGCTTGGAATGTGTAAACGGAGCTAGTCGGTAGGTTCTAACCAGGCTTTTCGAAAAGCGTTTTATAATAAAAATAAAAATATCCCTATTATACGTGGTTTGTACAGAATGAATTATTTTTTAGCATTTTTTCATAAAATAATTTTGGCTGTAGTTTATTAACAAATCCCAACGTTGATCCGTTCTTAAAGTGACTGAAGTTGTATTATAATTGTTTTCATAAAAAAAAATAAAATTTTAATTTTGGAATTATGTGTAATAAATAGTGTCAATTGTATACTTTTAGTATACAATTTTTGTTTAAGTAAATATTCCACTAGAAAAAATCCTTAAATACTTAACATAAATATACTTTGCATTATTGCATTATTGGATTATTCCTTCCGCCAATATGCAACCCAATCAGCTCGCGTTAAACCTGCCGTGTATTATAAAAATTTCAAAGCATTACGTAATTTCTAAATGTTTAATTTCATTACCTATTTGTTCTCTACGTCTGTTGTTAGGGCCCGCGGGTGTACAGTGATAAAAAACATCGCAGTGAAATACTCATTACTAGAAATAAATTATTCGGATCTGTGAATCGAATTTGTGTGGGTGTTGTAAGTACAGTAAATACTCAATCCTAGTCCGGGGCACGATCCCTGTCCAGTGCCTACCCACTCCACTGCCTGTCAACTCCGCGGTGCGAATATCGGTGTGAACACCACTACATTGACATCATGAATAGAATGTTCAAACTTCGTAATTTTAATTATTTTTTTATGGGACTTTCACTGGATTGTTTCTGGCATTTTTCTGATTAAAACAAGACCGAACACGATACAGTTTCAATTGTATTTAGTGGTTAAATCGACGGTGAAAGTATTGGATTAATGGGTTAAAATAAGTTAAAAATTCAGTTTATCTTAAACAAGTGTTTATTACAACGGCTTGGAAGTGAACGTCTTTCCTTGAGGAGGATTCGAAGTCAACTGACTACAAAACTGACCTGGGCACAGGACCCTCAAAAAGAAACAGTATTCTAGTATATACGTATATATCTATAGGCCGCTTTCTAATTTTTACTACATTGCCGCGTCAAGGGTTTTTCCAAGTAGGACCCTTCTGCGACGCATCTGGCTTGCAGCCCCAATACGGTCCTCGGTTAGAACAAGGAAACTATAGAAAAAGGTCGAAGGCAATTTTGAAATAACGAAATATTCCAACAGAAAGTTTCGGCCGCAAGGAAGGACAGCGCACCGGAAAGAAAGAGACGCGATCCGTATTTCATTCCGTCCTTCTCTATGTTCGGCATAGATTTTAATCTCGATTAAATCAAAAAGCATGTCCGGGCACGATATTAGTCCGTGAAAAACACGGCTGTTGGACTAGGAATGAGGGTTTACTGTATTTTCTATCGCATACACGTAAACCAGGACCGGGCAACTTCTTTCCCGCTGTAGCTTCGCGACCTCCACTACCAATGATCCCTCCACCATCAACTATTTCATGGTGGGGAGGAGCTAGGTGTGGGGAGAGGATTCATGCCTGACGTAGACAATAGTTTCTGAACGTTTATACTCGAAAGAAAAGAGAATATTCTGTGTGTTTTGTATTTCTTCACTTTCAATCTAATCGAGGATGTAATAATTCCAATTTTTCGCAGGATTATGTCCGGATCAGAATACAATGGTTGCCGGGTGCGAGTGTGCGTCTCACAATTTAAGTCATGCTTTTAAAGATGGCGATGATCTCCCTCAATGAAATTCCCAGCCGTGGTAAGAGGCCGAACCAAAGAATTTGGCCGTTGGCAGTGCAAAGAAAATATGACAACATCATCGGGGAGATAAGGATGAGCGAACAAACACGTTTATCTAGGGATGAGTATCAACGCCGACGAAACTATTCTCCACATTCTGACGTGAGGGTCTACTGTTTTTCAGAAACTTATTTCTAAGGAGGGGACCGTGGATATTTATGCGAGGTTTTTCTTTCAACAATTGCGAATGGTTCTAAAATTCCGAATTGTATAATTTGTATACTTGTTTCTGTTTTTAGTCAATTTTAACACGTCGAAGACAGTATGAAAAAGTTTTCAACATTTTCTTATGTCTCCACTGCAGAGTCGCCAAGACTTGTGTCCCCACTCTACCTTCCTCTTTTACGATGCTACTGCCTCACGCTTCGGCCCGGTCACGTGACGAGGGTAACTTTTTCCCCTCGATTCGTGCTCCCTCTCCTCATCCGGCGACTCTGCTCTACTGTCGCCCACATTTCACATTGTTATCGTAAATACAGTGACTCCCACAAATATTCGGATACTAGGTATAACTAACTTTATGATTTGATAATTCGATTGTTGATAAAGCCCTGGGAATTATTTTTAGCAATAAAACATTTATTAATGTTGATAAACATGTATGCTTTATTTGGAAAATATACATACGTTTCATAATAAAAATTATTAAACGAAATAATGTACCATTTGTGGCTCACAAAAATATTCGGACAATATTAATTTTTCTATTTAGATAATGTAATTTAGCATTATAAAATTTGTTAGTACTTCGTGGAATAACCATTTTGTTTAAGAACATGTCTTAACTTGTTTGGCATATTATTTGTAATTTTTTTTAAATATTCAACAGTTATATTCGACCACTCAGTTGCAAGTCTTTGTTTAAATTCGGCTATCGATGTAATTGGCGTTTTTCGAATTTTTCTATCCAATTCACCCCATAAATTCTCGATAGGATTAAGGTCCGGTGATTGGGGCGGCGGATGAAGAATTTTGGAGCAGCGGTATAATAAAAATTCTTGCACAATACGTGACTTGTGCTTGTGGTCGTTGTCTCGGTAAAACTTAAAATTATTATTAAGCCCCATTGTTTCAGCACTTTGAACTAAATTATTTTTGAGTATATTTAAATAATGATTTTTGTCCATGATACCGTCAATAAACACTAGGTTATCGACTCCATATGACGAAATACAACCCCAGACCATTACGCTGCCTCCGCCGTGTTTCACTGTACCTCTTGTATTTTCAAAATTGAACTCTTTATTTACTTTCCGCCACACCATAGTTATCCGTCGGAATTGTACAGATTGAATTTGCTTTCATCAGCAAATATGACATCCTTCCACCATGTCTCATCCTTATTCCTATTCTTTTCGTTGATAAATGGTTTCTTTCTAGCTGCTCTTCCATTGTAACCAGCTTGCCTCAGCGTTCTCCGAACTGTTTCGGTTGACACACTTTTCGAGCTTTCTTCTAATAATTCTTTCTTCTAATCTTTCTAATTTCTTAAGCGCAGATTTTTTTTACTTTCCGAATAATTTTGCTTTTCTCCCTCGTACACGAGAGAAATCGACAGAGAAATATAATATACGTGTCCGAATATTTTTGCGAGCCACAAATGGTCCATTATTTCGTTTAATAATTTTTATTATGAAACGTATGTATATTTTTCAAATAAAGCATATTTATAGCTTAAAGCTATGTTTATCAACATTAATAAATGTTTTATTGCTAGAAACAACTTCCAGGGCGATTGCTTTATCAACGATGGAATTATCAAATCATAAAGTTAATTATACCTAGTGTCCAAATATTTTTGGGAGTCACTGTACGTAAAGATCCGTAGTCTACTAACAAATCTGTATTAATGTTTTCGGCGCTCGGGTTCGATCAATTGTTACTATTTAATAGCATGTTTGCAATATTTAACGACGTTTCGGTCTTATTTTCAACCCACAATTCAAAAATATAAAAGAAAACGATATTACTTCACAGACGCGATTATTTTTCTTGAGAATGGTCTAAAATAAGATCGAAACGTCGTTAAACATATTGCAAACATGCTATTAAATAGTAACAATTGATCGAACCCGAACGCCGAAAACATTGATACAGATTTTAACATTTTACGATCGATAAAAATTGAATATCTACCAAGTCTAATATAATATAATAAATCTTAAATATCTAACAAGTGTTTGTAATATTTATTTTTGTATTTAATTTCAGAATACGAGCACATAATTTCCAAGTGATTGGAATATTTATTGTTCCAAACATTTACATTAATTTTCAAGTTACGCTCCAACTTTTTCATTAGAATAAATTGTTTATTGACAACATTGTTTATTCTTCTTTTCACAGAACGCAGAAAATTTTCACTGTGCAATTGCACCTATTTTAAACATGGCTCAAGTGTTCGGCATATTTCCGGTATGCGGGGTCCGATCTCCGTCACCATCGAAACTTCGTTTCAAGATGTTCTCGTTGTTCACCGTCTATTCTTCTTGCATCATCGCGATGCTATTTTTCGCGACGTCCGTATCAGTGATTTTCATGTTGAAGAGCTTAAACGCTGCGACTTTCGAAACTCGTGGTAGGTACACCTCTTTCAAGCATTTTATTTCCAAGTTCTCCGATCGTGTACACGATTATTTACTATCGCATTTATTTGTTGTATTCCGTGCTTCATACGTGTAAAGATGCAAATCCATCAACTGTTATGCAAACGTGTTAATTACGTCTGCAAAGGTTTTTACAGCAATACCAATTCCATTAACGGTTGCATGTCATGTGATGATTAGTATTGTGAGACTGTCTCGCGAGAAGCAGGAACAGTGTTCTTCTCGCTGTTTGCAATTGTTGTTAACGTACTAGCGCTGAAATACAGCAAGTCTTTCCATTGTAAAGGGATGATCGCAAAATAGAAATTTCCTAGGCTCGCAACAACAAATGATTTTAAAATAGGTTTCCATTTATTCTGTTAACACTTCGTCTGAATTGTTTACCTCCTGAAAATTAATTTTTGTATTAATATATTAATTATACGAAATGCAAGAGTCTTTAAAGTTACTATAATAGATTTTCACTTTCCAGTTAATACTAAACAAATTACGTTCATATTAATTCCAATCAACGTTGATATTAAATAATTTAAAAATAATTTTTAATTATTAAAAAATTAAATTTTAGTAAAATCTACCAAGTAAATCTACCGTAAAAAATTAATTTTTAGTAAAATCTACTAAGTTTTATTAGGATCTACGAGGTGCGAGAATTGTTATGATAAACTTTGTCCTTTTCTCGTATTACCGTCTATTTTTGTAATATTTTAAATAAGTTGTTTTAACATTGCGTGACTTTTACGGGCATTGGCGTGGCACTTAACGCGTTACCCGATTTTTCCTTTGATTAGAGTAAAAGTTTCACGAAAGAAACAGGAAATAATGCCATCCTCGCATGGCGCGAGGTGTTGACTAGTGAACGCATTATGTGCCGCTACTTTGCAGCTCCAGATATCCGGTAATATTGTTTAACGAATCGTTGGGACAAATGATTTCTGTGAACCGGGGTATTTCAACCTTTTAGATAAGAATCCGTGACAGTATAGAAAATTGCGATTTTATGTCTCCTACCTGGCGAGTAAGTGAGCACCATCGAGAGAGGGAGAGATAGAATCATAGTTCGCGTGACAGACGAAATTCTGAGCCTCTGGCTTTGACATATTGACGTATTTATTACTGTGTAACACAAAAGCCGTCGTATTTTTTATCCCGCTGTCACGGAACTTTCGTCAACTGAGAGATTTTGATTTTGATTCTTGAGAGAGTGAGATTTTCCTATTACTGCAAAACCAAATTTTCATCTTCCACGATTATAGTCTGTTTTGAATTATTTTAATTATTTTGAATTAACACATTTGTAACGTTTTTCCGATTAAAATGAGACCAAACACGATATAATTTGAACAGGGCCGTTCCTAGGTGTACAGCCACCTGCGGGCTGAGCAATTTTTCACCGCCCCCACCCTCACCTTGACAATGAGAAGAAATATTTAAACCGGTATACATCAGTGCTTTATTCAAATTTATAATGAGAAATTCAGACTACAATGAATTTGTTGTATTAACGCATTTTATAAACATATATCGCATTCGCAATTCCTAATATAAAATTTTAGAGTGGTGCTTTACGAGCTTTTTTCGCAGCAAACTCGTCTATGACTTTGGCATAATCAATTTTCTCACATGTGTGCTGCTCTATTGATAAAAGAGCTAAATCAGATAAGCGCTCCTGTGTCATAGTTGACCTTAAATAATTTTTTACAATTTTTAGTTTTAAAACTGATCTTTCTCCACTTGCAATTGTTACTGGCAACGTCAAATACAATCTAATTGCTATTGCCAAATTAGGAAACAAGTGAACCAAGTCGTTACAAACAATTTTTTCCAATATATCCTTACATTTATAAACCTCAGAAATATAAACCTTTTCGATCGCAGTCGGCCGCCTGCTTGCGGGCACGCAGTGCACGCCTGGTAGGAACGGCCCTGAATTTGAAGCATGTTTAACTGTTTTTAGTTCACGATACAGCAGAACCTAGATTCTCCAAACTAATTAGTGAAACATTAGCTCGGACAGTAGAACAGTTGGCTAGCTTCGGTGCTAGATTAAATCTTTACCGATGTGCATTATAAATTGTGTCTGTAAATGAATCGTTTCAGCGAAACACGTGTTTAGATAACAATTCAGATGTCAGTTCGGATAATCAAGGTTCTACTGTGTCGTGGATTAAATTATATCGTTTTTGGACTCATTTTAATCAGCGAAATGTGACAAATACGTTGATGAAAGTTTCTTACGATTTAATAGATTTTACACACGTCGAATTGATAAAAAAAGTTCTAACACAGCACGATTGATTCGAACAATTGTTTTATTTTACCGATGAAAACGAAAGTTCCGCACCACAGTAAAATTCTTTTGTTACAAAATGTTACATCGTGTAAGTGGATTGTGTTGACTAATGCGACTGACTGATTTGAAACTGCGTTTCAGGTGGCATAGGTAGAGCAACTGTCGGCGCGATGTTCTATGGGAACAGCCTGGTGGGCTCGATTTTATTTTTCTGGCTATCTCGGCGATGGTCGTCCTTCCAATGCGAATACAGGGCTATGGAGCAATACATAGACAGGTCAATATCGTGTAGATGTAAAGCGTGACATGGTTCATTACTGATCATGTTGTTCATCTATTATCAGCAGACACGCGATTTTAGATAGCCATTAATCGACATTACGATCCGAAGGGAGGATAATTGATATATTTTCTAGTTGCATGACTGCGCCATTTATTTACATGTACTGTTTGCCCAGAAAATTTGTTTTTGCTCATAAGGGAGTACGGTTTTACGACGTTGACAACAGCGTGGGATGGAATTTCTTTTGTTATTTAAGTACAGTGTTTTATTGTCCAAAGCACGGGTCCGACCAGGGACAATTATCCGCCAGGGATACTATTCTTTGACTTCTGCCGAACATAGACAAGGACAACGAAGCCCGAGGGCCTCGATCGCCGAAAAGTGTAAACATAACTAATCCAATAACAAACCTTCTTCATTTCTCAGTATTTTTTATGAAACTTTGACCAACCAAGCTTTGTCACTGGATTAGTAGTGGTCTCCCGATACACCCGACCTGTATTATGTTACACTTTTCGACGACCGCAGCCTCTCGAGCTTCAGGGCCCCTCGCGAGGCATACCCCGCTGTAGTGGGCATAGTTTTGGGACAATTATAGGCCAGAGACTCGAGACATTTATCGATAAAACATTGTATTACCTGTATTAAAAATTTAAAAAGACACAACACAGTTACAGTGTACTGATCGTCCAATCAGGAGATGGCAGTGAGAAACTTGTACCACGTGATATCCCTACTCCGCGCTACACGTCCTTTGCTATTGGCCGAAAATGCACGCATTAAGGTCCATTTATACTATCAGCACAGACACGTTCCGTATCCGTATCGGCACCGTTCCGTTTCAGACAGTAGTATTTCTACTATCCGCAAAGACACGTTCCGTTCAAATTTTAATATCTTGTAGTCTTTAGTGACCTATGAACGAATCTCGAAGGATTTTGACGGCTTCACCGTCAATACTGGTTTTAATTCAACCCTCAAATCAGCCACCTTTTTTCCGAGTATTATCTTAGGCTGCACTGTACCTTGCGTAAACAGAAATTTTTGCCTTTTTCTCATGTAATCCTATAGATTTTGTCGAGAAAATGCAAAAGTCCAAGTTTTAATCTTAGGATCTACAAACATTTGACTCATGATTTTCAGCCTAGTCTGAACAGAGTCAGAACGCATGCATACTACTATTCGCACCGGCACCAACCGCTAAAGTATTCTTTGCGAGAATGTTGGACGGTCAGACCGGTGCCGTTCCGATACGGATAGTATAAACACTTGCACCTAAATGCATTGAAGAATATTTGTCTGATCGGATACGGATCGTGTCTGTGCTGATAGTATAAATGGACCTTTACTGTGACTGGAACAGAGCGATGTGGTCCATCGCTCCATTTTGAAAATTTGATCGAACGAACAATATTTTTTTAAGATGACATTGCAATTTTAGCAGTAGAGGAATGCAACAATGGCGGACGGATTATACATAATCTCCGTTTCTTTCTTTTCTGCAGCGACTCCGCAGAGAAACCAAGTCTTCGATGGAAATTCATCTTCATAAGTTCTGTGGTCCTGTTGCTGGCGCTCGTCGAGCATATTCTGAGCATGCTAAGCAACATCGAGAACACCGAATGGTGCGAAGACCGTAACTCCACGTTCCGTGATTTTTTAGAAATCTACTGTACGAAATCGAATTTCTTCATCTTCGATATATGTAAGATTTTATTTATAGAAAATTGTTGCGTTACCGTAGGCTGTAGAACCTTTGTACTACCAGCATCTGTTGCGCGTTTATCGGATAGATGATTGGATTTAGAAAATTCATTTTGGCAATCGTTTAGTTCATATAATGGAGGTTCTACTGTACGCGTAAACGATATATTACAGCGATTTTCGATTTCAGTGGACTACAATTTTGGCTTCGGTTTGTACATCTTTCTTATCAGTAAAGTGGCAACCTTCACGTGGAACTTTACCGATCTTTTTCTTATGCTGGTACGTATTTAATAATTTCTTAAGATATTTTAGTATTATTATTATATTATCCCTTTGTTTAAACTGATTAATAGACTTTTGTTATTAGTTTACGATTAAGGATAAAAGTTAATTAAGGATTGGCTTCTTTTCTCCATTTTTGCCAAAAGACTTATACGATCTTAATATTTTTTAATGAAATTTTAAGAAATTTTCTAGTAAACAAAGTAAACTTTTCTAATAAGTTCAATAATATTTCTAAAAATACTCGAAAAGTCATTAGCGAATAGTTACAAAACTGTCTTCGTGGTATTTAGATATCCACTGGTCTGGCTGAAAGATACAGATCTTTAAATAAGAAATTGGCGATCACTTCGAAAAATAGTCGATCGACAGTCGGCTGGTGCAAACTTCGCGAAGATTACGCCATCTTGAGTTCCATCGTGAAAAGAGTGGACAATTACATTTCGCCAATTATATTCTTATCCTTCGCAAACAATCTCTATTTCATTTGCCTTCAATTATTGAATGGCCTTTCGTAAGTATACTGATCAGTTGCTGTTGACGTTTAGTAATGTTTAGTTGACATCGTTCAAAGTGTTAACGAAAGTTGGGTTTATGTTCTTTAAGGGTTTCGGAGGACAGCACCATTTTAAACACAATATACTTTTTCGGCTCATTCGCGTTCCTTATCGGCCGTACGACTGCGGTTACATTATTGACTGCGAGGATATACGACGAGAGCAAACAGGCGTTACCATATTTGTACAATTGTTCAACGTCCAGCTACGGTATTGAGGTAATTTTTTATCATTTATTTTAATAAGATCACATTACATTCTTAATCCCCTGCCGTACGATAGTTTTCACAGCTCACAGTTTGTTCCCATTCATTTTCTAGATTATAAAGGAAATTTATATAATTTTATTGTTAAATACTTTACAATAGTTGCCGTTTCAAGCCCACAAATCACAAGTCTGATTCGATATTATAACAATTGACAAAAGCTATACGTTTCTCCTGCCTGAATTCCTATTGAAAGGAACTATCATCGTGGGTGTTTAACGCTAGGTTTACGGAGCACTAAAAGTGACTATTTTACAATACTTTATAAACATTACTTTGTCCTTAAGACACTTAAATTATCTTTACGAACAACAAAGATATTTGAGGTACAATCGTTAGGCGACACGCCCCGTATATTTATTGATATAAAATAAATCCATTTATATTTTTACGTACATTTATATTTCGTGATAACAATGCTGTTTTTTTTAATAGACGCAGAGGTTGCAGTACCAATTGGCCACAGATGACGTGGCATTGACGGGATTGCGATTTTTCTCCATTACAAGAAATTTCATGCTTGCGGTATCACCAATTAATTATCACCTAATTGTCAAATTCCAA
The DNA here is from genome assembly GCA_028454225.1 of Lasioglossum leucozonium. NCBI lineage: Eukaryota > Metazoa > Arthropoda > Insecta > Hymenoptera > Halictidae > Lasioglossum > Lasioglossum leucozonium. Next base: position 3,035,896 of record CM052209.1, read on the forward strand.
TTTCAACTTATTTCAACGTCATTATACGACTTTAAATTACAATTTTCACTTACCTAAATCTAGTACGGTATTCTTTCTTGGCAAGAGAATTATTGAGCCATTAAACACGTTAGCAATCCAAAAAATAATGATGTTGTCGACGTTTATTTTGCGTTTTGAAACGTGAAAAAACAATCAATGTGATGTAGAAAACCTCGAGAATAATGTAATACAGTTTGTTTAACAAACGTTCATTTACAGATGGCAGGCGCGGTCATAACATACGAAGTCGTGCTCTTGCAGTTTAACGGTAAAAGTTAAATCGTACGTACAATAAATCGTGACTAGAAAAATGCAATACGCAGTTGAACAATCTTCTTGAATTTTATTGAAACATTCTTTAGGATCACAATTCATGGCATGAATGGACGTGATTACCTTTCGGTGATATGAGCAACGCGCCACGAGTGCCAAACCCAAGCGTTACAGCAAATCAGGATGAATCGATCAGCATCGTTTCCGAAATATTGGCTTTCGACACGTTAGGAGCTTCGCCGTTTGGCACAGCACGGTGTTCTACGAACTCGCTATACTCGTCTCGCACTCAGTACGAACAAGGATCTACACTTAATGCGTGACACACTTAGGATTATACATTGCCAAACGTTTCGGTACTAACATGTCTCAATAATGTACACTATTTTTCTCACCTGAACTCTCGTAATCTTGTTTCTCTGATATGTGAGCCTTTAATCTTCATCCGTCCCTCGTTTCCAGAGTTCAATATAAAATATAATGGAAACACAAATAATTAACATTGTAAATTTATTCTCCAATCCTAATATACAACATTTTCTACAATGTTTAATAAAATTGTAGACTTCAAGGTTTCAATGTATTTGTTGGTGGTTCCAACTAAATCAATCAAATTATAATTATCCAGGGAAATAGAGATCTATGACAATGATGCTATTTATTAACAAGAACATGTACAAAAGTTTTAATATAAACAGAAAATAGTTGTCCAGATATTGACACACATATTCGGAACTAATTAAACAATGTGGAAGGAATGAGAACGAACACTAAACAATGAAAACGAATTTTTTATCTGGAATAGTTCTTCAAATGTTGAACACAAATATAAGAACGTAAATTACGTGAACAGATACTCGATGTACATTTTTATCTACTTTATTATACATATAAAACACAATAAATGAAATTAAAAAAGTGGTCCAGAATTTCTTTCACTATTGCACGTCGGTTCTTCCCTTACTTTAGCTCCATCGAGGTGTTAATTGCTGATCTGCGAAATCATCCAGCAAGAAGAACTGCAATAAACATACAAATCGACAATTATAACAATAAGAATGTATATTTTTTATTCACTTGTACATAGAGCAAATACATACCTACGAATCGTAAAATGAAAACACGTTTCTCGCCTTGGGGATATTGTCCATTTAAATCCCCAAGTTGGAAAGCTAATACAGAGGCTGAAATAAAAATAGATTTAACACGCTTTGTAGTTTCTTCGTGAATTTTTCAGTAGCAATCTCATTAATTAATCGAGATATTCCAAGCAAAACGATTTAATAAAACTCTGTTAGGAATTATTATGGAAAGGAAAATTGGTATTAGTCTTTTTAATATTGTGTTCCCATGTAAGTAATAATAAGACTATTAATCTATAAATTAATTTTGCAATAGACAAAATGTTATTATATCAAGTCAAATATCAAGATCTTAGGCTAATTGTGGAAGGGATTATTGCTTAACACATTCAAGATCGATGACGTAACTGTTGCATCATTAACTGATTCCAACATAATTAGTTAGTTCTTGGATTATGGCCGGAAATATCATGTTATATATGAAGTAAACTATAAAATAATTGTCAATATCCTCATTTTATTTTAACAAGAGTTTCATTAGTATTAATTATACTGTAAGAAAAGTATCGTAGTATTGCATATTACAAAATTTTCTGATCTTGAACGTGTTAATAATAATGTAAAGTCCGATGATAATCCAAGATGTAAAGTCCATCGATCACTTTGCTGATATTTTATTTACATTATTTATAAGTACAGTGGAAATAGGTGCGTTAAATAGTAGTAAAAATTCTATTTATATATTACATGCATGCTTTTACGTTTTATAAACATATTTGAGAGACATTCTCGCAATCAATTATAACATATAATGTACAATTAGTTTATAAAAATAAAATCTCGGCTTGCAAAATGGTGTAAACGATTTTTGTATTTACAAACAACGATTCTGTTAAGCATCTGGAACTTGGAAGCTGTATCATTTGATAAATGTATATAACTACAAATCGCAATAATAAAAATTTGTTGCACCGCATACATGTATCAAACGGTTCTGTGGAAGAGGGATAATTCTAAAAAATTATTTTAAAGTTTAGGTTCAATTATCTTAATAGTTAATGGTACATATTAAGTACTAATGGTAGTACAGACATAATTAAATTGTAAATAATGCATGTATTTTTTTGAGTAATCTTAAAAATTTCTTAGAATACTTAATTTTTTTTTCAAAAATATATGTATACTCATTTGTTTCTCTTTTCAACAATTTCAATGCGTTTTTAAATTCTTTAATTGTTTTTCACTTGTTTCATAAGTGCATAAAATTCACAGTCTATTTATGAGTTTGTTATGTTCGGTATTGGAAGTATTGTTTCGAGTAAAAATTTATTATAAATACATTTTTGAAAAAACTGTGGAATGAAGACTCGAGTAAAACATGCTCGGCTTTGTACAATTGCTTGTACATATTTACATTATATTTCTATAAAATCGACGACAAAAGAATTGTAAAACGATTGGTTCTTTGATCCCCTGAACTACAAGAGCCCCTCAAGTGCATACTGAGGAAGTCATTAAATCTAAATCTCTCGGAAATTACATTCCGTACGTAATACCTTTATTATATTTTCAGTATATGACTATCAATATAATACTCTAAGTATACATATGTATATAATATAGTATCAACATACGAGTTTATCGTACACGATTGTGAGATGAATTGTTATACAACACATAATTACACAAGTAGCACGAAATAATGTAACATTTATTCATTCATGCTGTAGAACGTATTTCATAGACGACAGATTTTTATGCAAATTATCGAAGACAATTGTGAGATAGAAAAATTAAATAAAAAAACTTTCTTCCTTTAGTAATTTTAATGATTTAAAAGTTAGTATAACAATATTCTCAAATTTTTCTTATATCTCTACAGTTTACTGTTCCATCTATATATTTTTACCATAAATGCATAAAATCCGCGATCTATAATTTTAATATATATAATTTGCATTGTCATTAGAGGAGAGTCGTGCATCACCGACCATCTTAAGTTTTTGTGCAATAATTTTGATTGGGCTCAATGCAAATATAATTTTAAAAAGTAGTGTAAATAATTACTAAATTTTTAAAGATTTATAGTAAATTTAAATTGGAATTATAGTAACAGAGTGCGAGTCATTGTGCAAGACAAAAATGTTCTACTTCGATTGCAACAAAGATATTTGAAATACACAATCCCCTTCCTTGATCAATTTTTAAATTGAGACTAACATAATAGTTGTTGCAAATTCTTCTAATGTTTCTACTGTCTACCAATTTCATAGTTCACCTACCTTTTATCAAAAATTCATAAAATCCGCAGCCTAGTGATAATTCAAAACTGCAAAAAAACGAGAGAACGGTTCCATTTGAATAGCTATACGTAATACGCTATTGATTTCTACGTCTAATAATATCGCAACAAAAAGAGTAGCACGAAATAAAAATCACTAATATTAATTAATCTACAGAAACTAAAGTTAACAAATAGAAGAAGGCAGAACTAGGTTTGGTCGGTGCTGTACAACTTTCCCCTAGATCTTTCTAACTATTTGAATGATTTCGTGTGTCACTATGTCTTTTATTAGGATTTTCTGTATACGTGCGGCATTTTTTCTGCTCTTATACACTACGTATACATATAGTACACATACGGTTACAGGCAGACTAAAATCAAATAACAATGGACAATAACAATCATAGTAAAAGTGTAAGGAAGAAATAGTTGAGGAACTTGGAGGACACTATGTCCTCTCCCCACTCCCGGGTCCCCTCCACCAAAATCCCTTAGAAGTGTAGGAGAAGGTGGGGGGATTAGGGGTGTACAAGGGTGTCCAAAAAATGTTCGGGTTCCTTGATAGGGGCGGTTCCTGAGGCCATATGAAGCGACATTTTCATTTGCAAAAATGTCCAGCTCGAGTTTGTTAAGGAGTTATTAACGAAAAAAAATGATTCCGCTGAGCGTTAGTGTCGCGCCGCGGTGTAGTAGCGAACAAGAGAAGGGCAGAAAAAAGTCTGCCCTTTTAGAAACAAGACAATAGAGTTACCCATCGACTATTCGTACCGATCTGCAGAAAAACCGAAATACGCGATTGCCATAAATTCTAGTCTCGCAGCGGTCCCTCCATTTTTTTTTGTCTCGCCACCCCGTCATTCGACACGCATAATGCCCCTGCTCCCCCGAGCTCTCCAGAAAAAGCCTGTGTAAAATCAGTATCGTTCGAACCGCGGTAGAGAGAATATCTCTGAAGACTCAATGGTGATTTGTGCTGCAATACAAATGATATTGCAGTTGAACAATGATCGCGAGTGTAGAAAAATGTTCACGGCATCTGTGTGCAATAAACATACGATTAATTTATCGATGAGAAAGTGAACGTTGACCTCACCGTACGTCTCTTAGTTTTCGGCACTGAAGTCACGCACGTTTCGAAGCAGCGACGGGTGGTATGTAATTTGGGGGACCACTTTTTTTCCACTAAAACTTCACTAATTCTGTTCATTTCTTCGAGAAAACTGTAAATATCGAAATTTCGAGGCGAGAGGTTCACTGGTTCAAAAGTTATAAGCTCTAAAACTCACTGTTTAACCCAGACCTAACGTCATTCTGCGTTTACCACTGTGCTTACCACTACGCAGTCAAATACTCGCATAGCTGACGCAACGAACATGGCGGTATCCTCGTCCGTCAAAATCAGTGTTAAAGCCTCTCAGAAAAAATATTAAATAGTACCACAAATTGAACGAGTGAACCTCTTGCCTCGAGATTTCGATATCTACAGTTTTCTCGAAGAAATGAACAGAATTAGTGAAGTTTTAGTGGAAAAAAGAGGTCCCCAAGTTACAGAGCAGCCGCAGCAACTATTATAGGTGAGTTCTAATTAAATCAGTTTCTGCTTCTTCTCTTGTTCGTTGCTTCGCCGCGACGCGACGCCAACGCTACGCTCACCGCTGAGGTCGCTCTCTGATTGATTCGCGTTTTTCGTTAATAACGCGATAACGAAGCCGAGGCGGGCATTTTTCCAAATGAAAATATCGCTTCAAATGACCTCAGGAATAACCCCTCGCAAGGAACTCGAACATTTTTTGGACACCCTGTATAGGAGGCCGTGTCCGCGTAGCAAAGCACGGTAGGGGCAATATGAAACAGCTGATAGGACCTGGGCGTAGCCATGGAACGTTGTATATACAGCAGCTTTATACAATATCTTAACATTCCACACGTATGCATACTTCAAGAAGCAAGGAAAATAACTTTGGCGGAATGGGAGGGTGGTAGGGGAGAAATTGAAGCGTCTTCTACGCTTTGTAAAAGCGTCTTGGAAGGTGCCTCAAAACGCGTTTACTTCACCTCACAAACGTTCGTTACGTTCGCCGAGTCGATTTGCTGAGCGTGATTGAACTGGACGAGAACTAATTCGTAGGTGACTATAGTCCCTGCAACCTGCAACGTATTATCAATGAGTAATTGACATTCCATTGAAAGAAGAGGAGGAAAGTGGCATGAAATTGTACAGTTAGTAAGCAGAGAGCAAATAGCGTCTATTCGAGTGGTTGAGATCACTTCTGTCAGAATTTTTAGTGTTATTTAATCAATTTAAGGCTTTTCTCATAAAAAGATCGTCCAGTAATAAATAGACTGCGGATCTTTATGCATTTATAGCAAAATTGAGTAGCTGAAACTCAAAATTGTTGAAAAATTTTTTAAAATCAATTATGTCAGTATATGATCTCTCCTCTATTAAAATCATTATGGGAAGAGATAACATTCAATTTAATTTCTATTTGTTGCAATTGATGCAGACAATTTTTATTTTGCATAAAGATCCGCAGACTAATGATAAATTATCAAAATTCACGAATGCTAGACTAGTTATGTTTAGCAAAGATGAATATTTAACAATGCTGATCATGTAGACAGAAAATTTATGAAAATTGATAATGCTAAAAATGGAATATCCAATAATGTTGATAATGAAACTTGACCCATATCAGAATTTTTAGAATTTATTAATTTGAGGCTAGCTTAACAAAAAAAGTACATACAATAATTAATGATAATATCGAAAAAAAATGTATTCTCATCAGAATTTTTAGAATTTATTAAATTAGAACTAGCTCTTTTATAAAGAGAGATTATTCAGTAATGATTACCATATAGAGAGAAAATTATTTTTTTCAAAAATGTAAAAAGTATTCATGAGTTACAAGATTAGACAGCCTAATTGTCGCGTCATTAAACGCATACAAAGTGACCTAACGATGCCGGAGATTACTGCATTTAACTTTTTGTTACGTGGCTAGAGAAAAAAGAAAACAGGAAAAAAAACGTTATTCTTCGTGTAATTAAATATCCTGATCCCGGTGATAAAAGTCTACAGATAAATGCATAGAGATACGGGATTATGGTGATTGATACGTACCGTTAACACAAGGCCTCTGGTCACTGAGAAAAATTTCATGCCTGTCAAGCAAATACTGTCTGTTGTCACCTGAGTTAAGAATCTCATTACCTAATAAAAACAAAAATAGAATTATCATCAAACGGATCATTTTTTAAATCGTTTGGTTAATATTTGAAATACCGAAAATAATTGCAAATCTCCTTTTTAGAAATCGATATAAATTAAGGATCTTAGTTTTGTTTACGTGAGCTTGTTGACTATTCTTTTTACGAAATTCAATGGATTCGAAAAATTCAGATAAATTATTGTCTGGTTAGCATTGGAAAAAGAAACGAAACGAGAATCGTACTTCCGTAGAAAAACTGGTTCCGGACACGCTGTACAAAATTGGAGCCGGAAGCAAGGATTCGTCGTGAATCGACGCCGCATACAAAGAAACCAGCGTTGTCCTGGCCAACAGGAAGCCGAAGGAGAATCCGAAGTAAATTTTCTCAACGATGCCCCGCTTCGGACTGTTTCGAAACGTTTAAAATTAGTTTTAATTTCGTGATTACCGACCGGAGAAAAACACTGAAGTTAACGAAGCATATCAAGTTACAGATAAAAAGCAACTAAATCATACAAGAACGACGAAATTGTTATGACCATAGATCTTCGTCCTGAAATTTATAAAATTGCAATCGATATTATCCATATTTTAACCGTCTTGAGATAGACATCTAAACTAAAAACAGCAGTAAAAAATAAAAAAAACAAGATAATCCAGAACAGTAGGCGAGCCACGATTGGCCCGTTCTTCCACTTCTTCATTCCTAAGGTGGGAGGTGACGTTCCCCCACTATTCAATCGACGGCGTGTCTCAACTCTACCTTCCCCTTCTACGACGCTATTCTCCATGCTTCCGCCGCGGCCCGGTCACGTGACGTGTTCTCATGTGACCGGTGCTAGCAGGGAGGGGGTAACTTTTTCCCCTCAAATCGTGCTTCTCCGAGGAACAAATATTAACACGTTCGTCGTCTAGCGCGATTCGATTGAGTTTCTTGCGGGGCCCAAATCCGACAAAATGTTTTAACGAATACCATGCGACATAGTATAGCGTAATATTTTATCTAAAATATAAATTAATAAAAAGTATACTATAATGTGTATATTTTTAATATTTTTATGTCGTATATCCTATATTTATATTTCTGTGCTTATTCCATTAAATTCCTTTTAAAAATCCAACTGAAAATCGTATTTAACTTGAACAAGAAGACGGAAGCATGCCTGTCACCCAGAAATGGGTAACGCGGCGACGAACGTGTAAAAACAAGGACACCAATTTATAACGAAGTACATCAGACTCATTCATAAACACAAAACCGTGCGAAAAGAATTTTCTGGTGAAAACTGATATTAACCCTTAGCACTCGAGTGGCGACGCAGAGTCGCCACTAAGAATTGCTGTACCGTTCTCCAAAATATTGTTTACATTATTAAATAAGTTGGTATCTAATCAATTACTGAACATTTAAGTATTTTATGAGGTATTATATCAATTTCATATCCACAAAACTAGAAAAAAAATATATAGAATGGAATTATTTTAGGATGGAAGAAATATTTATTTGTTTATTTATTTATTGCTTTAAACCATATAAAGTTTATGTTTAATTTTGAAGTTAAAATAGCTCCGAGTGCAAAGGGTTAAAGTTGATTGCAAAATAAGGGAAAACTGTTCGAGACGAGATGTCCCAAACGAAGCGACGTCACGGATCGCACAATTAACATTTATTGTGCGCTATGCATACTTGAAGGAGAAGAGAAGTTGTATGCAGATGAAGTAGAGATCGGTGGCAAAGGAGAGAAGAACCATAATGGAGATATGAGAGTCCAATTGCCTTGTCAAGCTTGCCAAGTGGTTGTAGTCACTTCTTGCCTCGGCCCACCACCATTCTGGCATCGCCTTAACAATGAAATGATACTAACGACCAAGATTCGTCATTAGAAACGATACTACGATTGCCCCACCGCTGTTGACGTCGCGACGCCGATTTTATCCGCTAGATAATGTATCACTGATATTTTCATTGTTTTTTTTTGGGTTTCACCTATTTACTTTTAATATCTCATTAATACCTCATCTCATCTAAAAATGATTATTGGATCGTAGAATAAAAATTAGGATTTCTAGAATTGACCCTTTGTGGACGAGTGTCGGCAGATAGCTGACAAAAGATTATTTGAAAAAGAATAAAAAGAAAAAATTTTTTTGTATATAAGTAAAGTTTTAGATTTTGTAACGCAAACGATCAACCGTCCGCAAAGGGTTAATTTCAAATCTCTGTAGATTGATTATAATCGTCAGACAAGCCAATAGCTGATATAAATTTTAATTTTCAATGTGCAGTTGAACGTTGTCAAATGAAATGTGTATCGATACATTTGTTAACCATCGGTGTCAGCATTTTTATTTTATTTTAGTGGGTTGTGAGATCATGTTTGTTATCGTTATTGTTATAAATATGAGCTGGAGTAAGGTTTCGATTGGGACGGAAAGTATAAAGTATTTAGAATTTGAATTTTCAATTAAACGAGACGTACCTTGCCTTTGATCGAGTACAAACGATTGTTCAGTTGACGAAATTGCTCCACCAAAGCAATGCTAATTAAGATGAGGAACAGGTCGACAAAGTTCCAGGAGAATGTACTCAGAATGTTGATGAGGTCCACTATGATTCCTTTCCACAAGCTGTACGGAATTTTAGAGAATACCTAAACAACGAAGACGTCATTTAATAATATCCTCCAATTAAAATTCATAATGTTTATTTAGAACGTCCTAAAAATTGGGACGCTTTTTCACCTGCGGGAACTGGGACTCGAAATAAACACCGACCACGTCTGAACTTCCTTGAAAAACTGCGCATTCTTGGGCTCTGATAAAACCGTGAAGAATAGAGAAGCCATGCTCCACTGTGAACACGTGCGGCAATTTATTAAACATTAGTTAATGAAAATGAAACTCAACATTATGTGAGACTATTTAGCTAGCATCAATTTGTAGACTGCAGATTTTAAGCAATAATCACAAATTCCAAATAGCAAAAAGATTAAAACAATTTACAATTTAGCAATCGAAGCAAACAATTTCGATTTTGCATAAAAGTCTCCAGTAATTAGCATTTTGTATCGTTGATCTGCCATTTGTGGAACGATTCATCTGAAACTTCGTCGCTTTGACACCCGAGGTCACTTCAAGGTCACGATGTGTATGACTGCCGCATCACGTTACTAAAAATACACGTTAATATGCAAAAAAAATACAATGACCTCGAGAAAATCGTTAAAATGAGCTTCACAGGATGTTTATTTTTACGCACGCGTTAAAACCATGTATATCATATTTAGTCATTTTTTCTTACTTCCAATAGTAGCGGAAAAATGTAGGTGCTCGAGTGACAATTAACAGTAAATTTAATACTGTTAATAGCAAAACATAATTTTCATGATTGTTTCATTCCTTTGACGGCTAGTTAATTGTTTTGTAATTGTTGCACAACAATTACGCATTCGTTGTCCACCCCTTTCAGAATGCAGCTAGACGAGCATAGCTTGACACATCAATAGTTTGCCGGGAACTTGAAGAAGAGAATAAAAGGCGTTACGTATCCTCTTCGTTCCTCTCCTCGTCGCGAGACAAAGCTAAGAACGATAACATCGAAACAAAGCGACGTCGAACACGTGCGAACGAAACGGAGAAATCCGAGCAACATATTGTGCATATATTTATTGCTCTATTCTCGATAAAATAATTAGCAAAGTTAATGATTATTAAATAAATTATCCGCGATGTCAGCGCTACAGGTTCGATCCAATTTTAACTATTTAAGCAATTTTGCAATTAGAAATTTCCCGACGTTTCGATCCTAATGTGTAAATTAAGCAAGTAAGTGTCAAGTCAAGGAACAATTACAGAATTTATTATACTTAAACATTCAACATTTTACAGACGCAAAATTTCTCCCTTGAGAATGATCCACATTAGGATCGAAATGTCGGGAAATTTCTAAATGCAAAACTGTTTAAATAGTTAAAATTGGATCGAACCTGTAGCGCTGACATCGCGGATAATTTATTTAAAATTTTTGCGATCGATATAACGGAATATTTATTTTTTAATGATTATTCATCGCCTCGTCTCATTCGACGTTTTACCATTTGCGTCAATTTGACACACGATACATTGCGTAAATGAGGGACGGATAAGGGTCGAAATAAATATTTATTGTTTTACAAAATCATCAACTTGATCAAAGCGGTTCCAATGCCGACGACAGAAATTAGTGTTTCGTATCTGGAAATTTGTAATCATGCGCGTTATTCGAATGCTACTTGTATCGAATACTGTTAACCTAGAGCAGATGACCCAGATATCCGGATCGAGCAGCGGGGCACCAATTAAGAGTTCAGTTCTTTGTTATTAGGTGCAGAGAGACTTTCATGGTCAAGTGCTTTCTAGAGGAGACTCCAACGAATCTGGCTACACGTTTCCAGAATTTTTAACACGTCGGGCGACACGTACGCGACTGACGTATGCTCTCTCAGCGTTTCGGTGAACATTTTTATTATAGCAGGGTTGTACGCAATGAAAACAGTGAAAACAGGGCTAAGATAACAGCTTTTAAGAAAATTGAAAATTGAAATTGAAATTTTGAAAATTGAATTCGTGTGACAGTAAGATTTTTAATTTTCATACGTAATTACTAGAGATGTTTAAGCAAATTCGAAGTTCGTTAAATTACAGAAATTGTATAAAAATTAGATTCTGCTATTGAGAGATTTATGAAGCAAAATAAAAATCTCACGGTACTATAAAATTTGTATTATGGCGAATTTCGAACTATCGAAATTGTTATAAATGCATAAAATCCTCTAGATCTGGCTCTCTTAATATGTACGGTGGTATAAATATAACTCACCCAAAGCAAGTATCATCACTATTATAGTAACAATCTTGAATTTGGTGGACAAGCTTATTTTCGACACTTTTCTATGTCTGTTGGAAAATTCTTTTTCGAGCTTTTCCCACGTCAGCATCAACGACGGCCATTGCATCGCCAATTTTAGGAAAAGGAAGGATGCAATTAAATTCGTTCCATTGAATACAAAGGTGGCTAGTTCACATTTAAAAAGCAAGCTGTTACTTCGATGATACAATTAGTCGATATGTTACACGAACATTATTGAACTTTTAATAATCGAAGATATAATCAAAAGTAACATTTCGTTTTGCAGACACTACAATGTTCTACCAAATTGTGTTAAATAGTTTTAAAAAGAGACAAAAAAACTTGCAATTTGTAACCACTAGTGTTCCTACAAATGTTTTACAAACATAAATCTTAGTGACTTAATTGTCACACGTTATTTATTATTACAATGTTATTACGTCACACACGTTATTACAAGATTGTTTATTAAAAATGGTTCAGTAAATATGCCTGTAATGCTACTAATTTGTGTGAAAAAGAATTGCACTTTCAAAGAGCGATGAGATTTGATAATTCTTTTTCCTTACTCATTTTTGTAGAATTCACTTCCGTCGTGAGTATCCTCATAATGTTAAAAATCGTCAACGTCATCGATCCGAGCAATGAAAGCGCACAGTATATGATCTTTGGACTGCGCCAGGTAAACCTGAACAAACAAGCGAACTTTTATCAGCAAAATAGGGTCATTGGTAGATTGCAGAAATTTATGCAAATGCGTGTTCTTACAATACGCCTGCATTATGAGGATTCATGGTTCAAATTAGATTCCACAATATTTTCTTTTCCATAAATGTTTTCGGCGCTCGGGTTCGATCAATTGTTACTATTTAATAGCATGTTTAGCATGTCGCAGTGTCTATCCTACGATCATGGAACTGGCACGTGTGTTGTGTGTTGTCGCGTAAAAATTTTAAAATTTTAAAATAAGAGGGTTTTTCTGTTCTTAAAAATATGTTCCAATTCTTTTCACATATAGCAAGTGAGTATTGTTATTGGTGCTTTCCTCTACTTTGTTCAACCCACAATTCAATAATATATATTAAAAGAAAACGTTATTACTTCACAGACGCAATTATTTTTCTTGAAAATGGTCTAAAATAAGATCGAAACGTCGTTAATTATATTGCAAACATGCTATTAAATCGTAACAATTGATCGAATCCGAGCACCGAAAACATTAATTGGTTTCAACAATTTACGATCGATAAAAAAAATTGAATATTTTCTTTTCCGTTCGACGAAATAAATAGATTTTTACGAAAGAACCACAACCCCGGGCAAAGAGTTTACGATCAGACCTGATAGTATGGCATTGCTTTAAAACACTTGCGTAGTTATATTTTATTTAGTAAATTTCTAATTATATAAGAAAACTTTACCTGAGATATGACGCGTCTGGAGTGTTGACACCGCATACCGGAAACATGGAAAAGCATTGAGCCAACACAATGATCGGTTTCATAGACGCGTGCAAACTGTCGGTTTGCGGATTGAAAGTGCTGGCGGGCGGCGCTGTTGGGCCCGACACTAAAAATTTTATTAAACAGTTCCGTTTCGATGCTAGTGTCTACGAGCAATTTAATGCAAAAGTGGTGCAAGTCAACGTTTGTCTGTTCGGTGTAACACTGCATTTCAAGGGTTTAATCATAGTCAAAGATAAAATAGTTTTACTATAATTTTAGAGTGTAACATAATAGCCTTTGATATTATTGTTTTATTGAATTCTTTCACTTAATTCTTCATTACTAGACAGCGGATCTTTATGCATAATTTTCTACAAACAGGGCAAACTGGAGTGAAATAGGAATGGATTTTCTGTCTTAATATGCTTCACTATGCTTCACAGATTGAAAATATTATAACAGTATTGGTAAATTCTAATGTTTTTTTACTCATTCTCATAAATTAATAAAATCCGCCGTCTGTTCATTACCTAATGATTAATTATTCTTTAATAACTTATTTTTACACCATTTTCCCATTTAACGGGTCATAGATTTCTGAAGACACTCTGCAAAGGATGTAGAAAAAAAATTAGTATTGAAATTGAATTGATCTATTCAATTTAGGGGGTTGTATAGTAATTAATAAAATTTTTGGATTTAATTGATTTTGGTTGATAGGAACTCATTTTTCATATTAAAAACAATAAGTAATAAGAAAAAAAGCAGATAGAAAAAAAACAATATGTTTTTATTGTTTCAAATTACACCTACTCATTCTCATAAATGTATAAAATCCGCTGTCTGTTCATTACTCAATAATTAACTATTCTTTAATAACTTATTTTTACACCATTTTCCCATTGAACGGATCATAGATTTTTTAAGACATTCTGCTAATGTTTTTATTGTTTCAAATTACACCTCCTCATTCTCATAAATGCATAAAATACGCCGTCCATTCATTACCCAATGATTAACTATTCTTTAATAACTTTATACCTACACCATTTTTGCATTGAACCTTGTCACAGATTTCTGAAAACACTTACTCTCAGCGGCGACCAGGCTGGACTTGAGATTGTCGAATTTGCGGAATGTCTCGACGTCCCTGGGCGATCTGAAAATGTCATTCGCAAAACTGGCCGCACACACGAACTTTTCCAGTAACAGGTAACAAATTGCAGAGACACGTGGCAGCAATTAAATTATGCGACACGCGATACCATCGTTGGCGAGAGGGACGGTTCAACGTAGCGGCACTCGCGTGATTCGGTACGCGAAATAAAACGAATATCGCGAATTTAATCCGGTTGCGATCGTTTAGCGATGAATTCTTGAGCCCATTGATCTGTCAACCTTGCTCGCGGCGCGTCACGATCGACGGTGTGCACGACGCAGGATCGCATGGCGTACAGAAGATAAACTCGTTATTTCAGAGTTTTATCATACGTCAGGGGCTAAAGGGTGGAGGGTGTTTCACGCAGGACGGAAGCTCGATAAAACGTCTGCTTGTGCAATCATCGGAAACGTCGTCTATGTCGGGCCTCGCGGACAAATGTATAACACTTCGCGGCGCAAAATGATTTGTTGTCCCCGTACTAGAGCAACCGAGCATTTCCTCGACTTGCTGGAATATGTCGGAGGAGAGACTTATGGAACTTTTTATTCGAGTGGTGACTCAGAGTCGCCACTAAAAATTGCTGGTACCATTATTCAAAGCATTGTTTATATTATTTTAAGTATGTTGGTGTCTAATTAATTACTGAACGTTTAAGTATTGTATGAGGTTTATAATGAAGAAAAATAATATAGAATTGAATTGTTCTAGGTTGGAAGAAATGTTTAATTTTCAAGTTAAAATAGCTCCGAAGGTTTGATAGTTCTATTCAACACTACCACCGCCGGTAAAATGACCGGTGTCTGGTTTTTTTATCCCATAATTATTGAAATTATAATGATTTTTTACATGTTGTAATAAAAATTACAGAAAATATAAATTCTATCATGTCAGTCTTAGAAGGCAACGCATGTCAGCCATTTTTAGAGCTCGGTAGGTTCAGTGTTAAAATGGTACAATTAAAAACAATAAGTAATAAGAAAAAAAATTGAATTCATTTAGATTTTGTGAGTTTTTTTATTGCAATATACGAACAAGGAGGTTGCATAATCATTTTCAGAAGCATATTTATTAAACGATCATTCAATCGGTAGATTTAGTGTTAGAATATGGATCGTGGGACTTTCTTAAAGAACATTTGCCTGGAAAATTAGACTGCTAATTTTTATGCAAAATTATCTACGAAAATCGCGAGAAGTAGTAATCAAATTAGAAAGTTCCCATTTTCACAATTTTAATAAATTCAACAGCTGACGGTAATGATAATCTCATGGTAGCCATAGATCCATTCAAATATTTATGAACGAATTTTCTCTTACGATTTTCTCTTATTTATTTATTTAAACCAAATTTATTTTGCTTTAAACCAAATAGGTCTGAAAATCATTTATAATTTTCTCAATGTTCCGTAAGAATTTAGAAACAATGTAATACCTATGTAATATTGGACTTGATACGAGTAGCTAATAATTTTAATTTACAAGATTTTACTCAGAATTTATTATGAAACAATATTTTTACAAGTAGCACAGCACGGCATACGCCGGTGTAATCAGCATAATAATCATAATAATATAAATTCTCTGCACTGAAGGATAAAATGATGTATCTTAAAAAATGATAACATTGATAAAATAATCACAAAATTGATCATAAAGTTTTTTCCAGCGGAGTGTCGACCATGAACTTCTAGGTCAATGTTTTATTGTATCTTATTCGTAGATCTTGAATAATGGCTCAGAGGATGCAACGCACTAAAAACATCGCGTTTGTAGATAATAAAACATTAATTAAAACGTACATCACAAAAAGAAGTTAATATTTTCCCGAAGGTTATCAACGAAAGAACAAATTCTCATATAACATTTTTATCCTCAGGCTAACCTTCTGTACGATATCGACGATTGCACTTTGCATTGTTGCAGCTGAAATGCTACCGAGCACGCATATTAGCCTTTCACGCTGTGGATTAACGAGTCAGAAAAACTAATCCGGAGAGGTCATCTAAGAATTAACGTGTTATGCACGGTTGATCCTCTGTTTTATCGTTTATGATATTCTGTTACAATGAAACTATACTGCGCCGTTTATGCGAAATTTCTTATGGATATGTGAACGATCCTGACGCGTTTTCAACGGTTTGCTCGCAATTTCTTTCCTCAGACATTTTGATGTTCATTCCTACAAAATTAATTAACTCGTTTAACTTCCACCAGCATATTCGCGACACTCTTCTGATTGAAACGACACCGAAGACGACGCAGTTCGGATCGCATTTGCCCGATTAGTCCACGTGACAATGGGACCTCGATCATCCGATCAATGGAACACTTACGCTATAGTAGAACAGTTACAGTTCTAGATTAATTTGTGAAATCATGAATCGAGCAAGTAAACACGATCCAAAGTGTGCCGTGTTAGGTCTCGTTTTAATCAGAAAAATGTCACAAACATTATGGTGAAAGCTCCACGAAAAAGTAATTATTAATTATTATTATTATAAAAGTAATTATTAATTTTGTTGTTAGTATCATATCTTTTCTACGTTCTTCGGAAATATCGTCCACGTGTCTTTCGCGTACTATCGAGGCATTACTGCACGGTGATTAAGCTACCCCGTTGAAAACAACGGGAAGTGTTTCCACTCGTGAAGCCGTACAAAATAGAGTCTGTCGTTTTCGCTTTAGAATAATGGGGGAAGAGATAACGAAGCGATAATAGCGCTCGCCGTGATACGGACAAGTAATGAAGACTTGCGCTAGGCTCGCGTCTATCGAATGATCTCGGTCGCGTTTAGTGATAATCTTCTGTTGTCATAAATCTAATGGGTTTCCTCGTATCCGTCTAGCTAATATGTGCCTCCGAGCAAACATCCTTCCAGCCAATAACGAGAGTCGAGTGAGTTTTCTATAACACCTGAGTCATGTGAGTCGATTATGACACGATCATGAAATTCACCCTCGCTTCTGATCCGAACCCTCTCCGTTCCGTATCAATTAGGCGAAATATTTATAATTCGGATAATTTGAAATTTTTATTGGCGTAGAAAATTTAGGGCGTTTTTGGTTTCAAGTTTGTATAAAGTACACGTGGACGGTAGCAGTGTAGGTGTGACAATTATGCTCCGTTATTTTGTTATTATATAAAATTTTATTTGTGATTTTGTTATTATGTTATTATATAAAATGTTATTTGTCATTTTGTTATTATATAAAATGCTATTTGTCATTTTGTTATTATATAAAATGTTATTTGTGATTTTGTTATTATATAAAATATTATTTGTGATTTTGATATTATATAAAATGTTATTTGTGATTTTGTTATTATGTTATTATGTAAAATGGTATTTGCGATTTTGTTATTATATAAAAATGTAAAAATCTGTCGGGGAATTTTCTTCGCATTGTTTTTTGGCTTCTTTTGATTTTGTTTAATTCTGGATTTACTTTAGTTGGTAATTAGACTCTTCGGTTTTTACTGCAAATTAATTATTAAAAATTCGACTCGTTCTATTACAGACTGCTATCTGAACATTCGGAACCTGCACTATAAATTAAATTGAATGCCTGAGTGTTATATTATTTAATAATATTGGGTCCATTGGGACAATTCTTGCGAAATTGCGCGATTCAAGCAGCCATAAAAACCCTCCGATTTCATTTGCCGACTTCAACATCGAACAATGCAGTGTGTTTACGATGCGATCATATGCGTGACTCGCCACAATTACCTAAAGCGAGTTGCATCGTGACAATTATCAGTTTATTTTAATAGCATACAGAGAAACTGTGTTACTAAAGAAGATTATCTTGTAAAAAGCATAGTAAACTTCGTAATACTCTTTTGAAAATTCTAAATATTTGATCGCGATTGAATTCATGTATTGTTGCACCTTTTACGTGTTTTTGTTAAATTTTTTTTACGAGCAAAACAAATGGTAATTAAATTTGCTTTTTATTATTTCCGAGCTATAAAAATGAAATACATTTATATCCGAGGTGCTTACTTACAATTAGTATTTTATTATTCAATAGAAAACTTCAGATGTGTGTATGAAGTAAAATTTTGGATAAACAATTTTTTAAAATAAAGTTTCACTGGAATAGTTAAACCTGAAATTGTTATAACACTTTACCTATCGGTAGATGCTTGATAGCTCTTCAAAAATCATTCGATACTGTTCGATAATAATAGCAATTTTATTTGTAAACTAATAGGTTATTTTATATAATCTGAATTAATCCAAGACATTCTTATTTAAAAGAAAAAATCTATTAAACTGTTAATATTTGCAATAAAATTTTCTATGAAGAAACTTTAAAGGCAACTAATAACATACATATTTATTAAACTCTGTTTAAAATCATCATCACGGGTCTGTCACGATAGTGTAGGGCAATGGATTATACAATAAAATTTTCATTTAATATTATGATACATTTCGAAAGTAAAATTTTCTAAGTAGTTAATTTTCCCGCAGTTAATGAAACCATCAAAAATTATTTATTATCTCCCGTAAATCAAATAAGATTCTCCTAATGAAACCTAATGGTTTCCGAAATGTTTTCGTCTGGTTCCCATAACAATTTATATTTGTTTCAAGCCGTTTGTTATTAGCAGTAAGCACACAATAATGTCCGAATAAATAATGAGGATGAACAAGTCAAGAAGCACTTAAATTTTAATGAAACCCGCGGGACAATCAACAAATGTGAAACCACTGTATTCGTACGTACCCGACATTGATCGACAAAATCTTTGGAGTTTTCTCCATCGACAACTTAATCGGGCGCATAGTGTTCAGTGTTGCTCGTCGCGTGCCACTGCTATATTTCGACATGTTCAAGCGAACGTAGAACCATCGTAATCTAAATAAAAGAATAAAATAGTGTAACAACGATTACCATCGATTCAGAAATTAAATCAATTAATCCGTTCTGTGGATTTCTACGATCATTTTAGCAAACGCACACTCTGTATCGTAGAAAACTGTAAACAGAGAAGACGATCGAGCAACGAAGAGAATATTTAGACAGAACGATTTGATGGAAATTTCAGAATAGATTGTTTCGCAAAGTGGAACATCGGTGACTAATTAACAATTGATTGAACTGTAAAAGAAAAAAAATCGTATTTGCAACGCGGTAGCGACAACTTGATCCGTTGGAGGACGCGTCAGAAAATGAACTGAGGATGCACTGGACGACTGCATCGGGTATACACTTATATTGTTTATACAGCGCCTCTATAAACTATGACAGAGAAATAACAGATATGCACCGCTTCATAAAGGTTTATATATGCACGGACATTTGACATACTTGACGGGAATACCGTTCAATGGAGACTCACACTATCGACTGGTGCTCAACTTCAAGGTGTGCTCACGCATCCGACACGTCTCAAACTATCCAATCGCAAGCTTTTGCGAGCACTGATCCCTTTAAAGCACCGATTCCGCAAGCTCTCATTTTTGTTAATTTTTTTCTCTTCCTTTTTTGGCTGCTAGTATCTATGCAACTGCACATTTTTCTCTCAAAAAGAAAAAAATGTGAGACTTGAGCAGAAATTATTGCTCAACATTGGAGAAATATGTATTTTTTTACATTATTTGCACAATGCATATCACAGACACTTTTTTTTAATGTAATATTTTCAGTTGTTCCTGATGGGCAATGTATTTAATATTTTGCACAGTATATATATTTTTTTAAATATGATATTCTAAATAATGTATCTAATATAACAGGTATTGTTTATCATATTTTTATTGAAAATAAAGCATTGGAGAGTTGAAAAACATATTTTCCATTTTATACGTATAGTGACATTATACATATGCCATATAAAATAAAATATTCATCATTTAACAATACACAGTCGTCTGAACAATTTATCGTAGATAAATTCGCAAGTTTTATTAAAATATTATAGAACAATTTATCACAGATAAATTCGCAAGTTTTATTAAATTATAATAGAACAATTTATCACAGATAAATTCGCAAGTTTTATGCGGACTAAAGTTTAAAAAAAAATATTAGCATACAATGTCAACTATGCTATTACCAAATTATGAGTTTTATACATTTGTAAGAAAAATGGATATGTGAAATACAAAATTGTAGGTACATTTAGAAATATCTAAAACCGTTGTTTCATAATATTCAACTTATTAAAATAATTGAAAGAATGATGGCCCCTTACAACCAACGTAGACAGTTTTTATTTTACATAAAGATCCATGGTCTAGTTATCACACATTTGATAAAAAGTTTATTTTCATTCAAATGAAGAGAAGGTGAAAACAGTAGACCTCATTAAAAAATATTTATTTATTTATTTGCACTAAATAAAATGTTCGCATATGTTATTATTCTTTGAATGCTGTGAGACTAATTGATCGTTACTTAACGTTATAATTAGTGATTTCAATAATACGGAACGAGAAGCAAAATCATTCGTATTTGTACAATTTTTAATAGTGTTTGTCGACGGCCGAGCACAGTCTCCATTAGTTCAGTATTTTCCACAGCAATAGTGTTCCGCATACGTGAACAAACGATAACCTGACAGACTGTGTAAACAGAATTTTTCCATTGTCATACCGCGTGCATTCGTTTCCAGTGAAATGGGACGAGTATGTGTATCCTCTCCCATAACACCGACCCACTTTAGTATTCTTTCGGTTTTAACCGTGGAAACCAATAGATCCAATACCTGGTACTCTGTTGTTTAAACTTTCGAACGTGTCACGAGTGTTTCAACAATACCTTTCGGCAACAATTAACACTTTACTCATCTGCGATGATTTCATAGTCTTTCGAAAATCATGGTCCTCTTCACCACTTTTTCAATAGTTAGTTAATCATATCTTTTTGTTCTTTCAAAGAATCTTTGGTTTATCTTGTCTTTTAGAAGAAAGTTTGGTGATTTTTTAATTTTATTTTTATTATTTTGTAAATTTAGAACAAAAAAGGTACAGCTTTATTTATTGTTTTGCGATGATTTTTATCTGTGCAGAAATTTTGTTTACCTGTGCAGAAATCACAATAAAAGTGTCCCAAGTCTCCATAAACATTATCTTGCAATCT
This sequence comes from Lasioglossum leucozonium, assembly GCA_028454225.1. Lineage (NCBI taxonomy): Eukaryota > Metazoa > Arthropoda > Insecta > Hymenoptera > Halictidae > Lasioglossum > Lasioglossum leucozonium. The sequence continues at coordinate 3,057,360 of CM052209.1, forward strand.
TTTATAAGTCGAGCTTCGTGCATTTGAATTTTATATAAGCTTAATCTAATAAAGATGAAGTACAGAGTTAAATAGAATTGATGAAATTATAATTTGTATAACAAACTATAAATTCTTATGAACATTTATAATCATATACATATAACAATATAGTATGAATAATTGTATTACAACGTTTACATGTACCACTAACCAATTCATTATAAATACAGTAACCAAAATGAGTAATAATAAATAATAATAAAAATGAGTGACCAACGCTTAATCAAATAATTGACATTATCAAGAGGCAACAAAGGAGAAGATTTTGATTTTGCACGAAGAACCGCAGTCGAGTTGTAAAACTTATTTCCACGAGGAGCGAATACTTGAGATCCACTGTTCGCAATTTTGATAAATCAGTTGTCATAGCCCTGTAACGTGTTACGATCAATCCGTGAAGGAGGTTGAAGTGGCTAACGATGAAGAAGTGAAAACATGGGAGGAAGGTGAAGTTTGTCAAAACACAAATGACGGTCGGCTGACATTTCCGGTGCGGGAAAAATTGCTTACTAATATCCGCCAACCGTGTCGCTTCAAACGGAGTTTAAATAGACTATTACTAATATGTTCCACTCCGTTTTTTTTTCACATGGTTAGTGTAGTGTGTTTAGTCAAACCTTTTCTAGCTTTCGAAAATTTATTACAAACACGTTCCGCAAGATACTATTTTCCTTCTCTACAAGACCGTTGTTCCATTTAAACCTTGAACATTTATTTATTGTTATTACTACGAATTTTTATGCGAATTAAATGTTACACACACCCCAATATTTTCTATAAAATAAAACTCAATTATTCGCGTGCAAACACCTGTTCGTATCTCGAATCGTTAAACAAATAAATCGTGACGAGGCGACGCACAATGGGCAATTCGGACAAAATCGGCGACAAAATCAAAAAACTTTTTAAAAATTGTAGCTGAAACTTTGTAGAATATGGGAAAAATAGAGAGATTAAGGTACGAACGTTTATTAACATTGATAAAATTCGTTAAACTTGTACAATTTCAAGAAAATTGTGGTTTT
>CM052209.1:3058526-3231118 GCA_028454225.1 Lasioglossum leucozonium
CTGATTTTACAGATGGAGTACCGCCATTGTTGTAAAACAAAATAAAAGCTGACCGATGTTGAAAATAAACAACCCGTAAACATTGCTAAACGAAAACCGAGGCGGGTCAGTCGGTTAATTAATGTTGGGGATATCATTTCGTTTGATCAGAGTCATCAAGCTTAAACAGCACGAAGGTTTTGTACGCTGCGTGTCACTAGTTGCTCATAGATCATCTGATTGCATCTAATGCATTTTAATTGCCTTGATCACATCAACGGTTTCTACGATGCGTGCATGTTACACGACACCGAAAAAAAGTGTTTAAATATCAGTACACGTACGTTAGTATAACACCATAAGGTTGAACGGTTGTGTCTGAAACTACAAACTTATCCACTTACCTCGATCAGCTATTTAGATCCGCGACTACTGGACACAACGCGTGAACATTCGTTGAATAATAAAGGAGAAAGCTTCGTAAAAAGATAATACTCTTCGATAACTTTCGTTTAATATCAAGAAATTGTTTCCAGAATTTATACATAAAGGATTCCAATCTTTATATTTCCACTACAGGTTTCGGACAGTGAAAGACAGTAATTCAAGCGCGATCTTAACCGCATAATGTTTAATTTGGCCACAGAATATTTTCGTGTATAGACAACACAGAAATGGTAGTTCCAGTTACGCACGACGGGTCGTATTCTTCCAAGAGTGTCCGGGTCTGGGTTATGCGAACTTCCTAAAACTAACATGTATTCCTAGAAGTCGTACAAAGGATCGCGCTAACTCTTGAAAAGTATATTAGACGCGACAATCAGCACGGACGTCTAATTCCGAGATTCTTTCTCAAATAATCAGTTATACCAAGGCTATAATGTGATAATACAGAGCTTGTAGGTTCACGATAAGAAGTAGACATTTATCGGTGACTAATATTTTCCACGTCATCCATTTCTTTGTACAATGTATCTCGACATTTGTCATAGCAGCCTCGGTAATATTGTTCTCAGCCATTTTTCAAATGAAATAAGAAAGCAACTGAACGAATGGATCTTACGTAGACCTTGACCAGAATCTTTTTCCTCAAAGTATCGGATCATTTCTAATGAAAATGATTTTATTAAACAAACTTATTTTCGTTATAATTATTTCCTTATGAAACTTTTGCCAGCATATTCCTGGCGTTCCGCTGGTTGAAACGAGACCAAACACGATACAGTTAGGATCACGTTTACTTGTTTAATGCATGATACCTCGATTATCCGAACCGATATCTGAATTTCCCATTGTCCAAATACGTGTCCCATATGTAATTCATATACAACACGATCCATTGTACAAATTAGTAAAGATTTAATCTAGTACCGTAGCTAGATAACTGTACCATTATCCGGACACTTGTGTTTCTCTAATTAGTTCGGATAATCGAGGTTCTACTATATCGTGAATTAGACAACCGCATACACTGTTATGATGATGCAACCTCTGACCCAATTTTCACTGCACTCGCTGCAAAACTAATCAATGCATCATATGGAGACGTATGCGCGCATCCTGTAACGCGAGAAACGCTCATGAATCAGAAGCTAATTGCTCGGCGTCTTCTAATTGTTTCAGAAAATATTCCTCTAGGCTTCTCGTTTATTCAATTACAGCACGCCTCTGTTAGAAATTACTTCGTTACTTAGACTCCGGCGGAATGCCGATGGCTTTTGTGCTCCTGTCTACAGAGTTTCGCGAATCTACGAGCTCACAATACAGATTCTATGAAGGTAAACAGGTAGACAGCTAGACTTATTAACATAACGTGAGTCTACAATACGCTACATCGTTGAAAAAATTATGATCTTCGCTACTTAACCCTCGGACGGCGGGGTCCGGGTCTATGTTGACCCAGAATATCAAAATCGCCATTCAATTACTCACGTTCTATCCAGTTGATTAAACTGTATCAGGAACAATAGAAAGATTAATGCGTTTGCAAGAAGTACCTTCAAAAATATGTTTTAAAAAATTGACAATCGAAGTAGTGACTGGTCCTAAACATCATTAAGTATAATAGTTACAAGTATAGTTCGCCGTCCAAGGGTTAATAAGCGAATCTGAAAGAATTTTCTTCCTGTGTTTTTCCTACAAATAGTACAGACGTCGTTGCACGCCGTTAGGTCCGACACATTCTTCAAGAGCTTCGCCGCCCTAAAACTATCACCCAACGTTGGGATACAAAAATTATCTGCTCTCTTTCTCCTCTTCGTTGACTGTTTCGTGCTAGGCGAAATTAGACCGTCGTGAACTATGGAAAAGAGACTCTAAACGCTCATAGGCCACTTTAGGTCGCAAGAGAACCGGTTCTATAAAAAAGCTCGGTCAGCTTTCAAACGATCAATCGAAAATTCTCGAACAACATAAGACGCGTACAATCCAAGAAGGACCAATAATATTAATCGCCAACACGTCGCCCCGGTACAGTCTACCTCGAAGGTCTATCACAAAATGTTACCGCAAAATAAAAAATGCTTGCACCTTAGGTATATTCACAATGTTCCCGCAGTAGGCCCGTTTATCGATGCGTGAAATTGGTACACAAAGATTGTTCGTTACCGCGTGTAACGATGGAAATCATAATCGTTAAGCGACACATTATGTACAGCAATCTACTACCAGCAGGATCCGCGTCGTACGAAGCATTGCTTCTAAAATAGTGCCTGCGACAACTCCACGGCCGTATACTATTTATCCGAGTGCATACGATGCACCGGTATCATTGAACCTCGACCAGTCGCCATCAACATTTTACGTCAATGCGCAATTATCAATCTTACATACGAACGCGTCGAAACTTACATGTTGACAGTTTTCTTTTTTGTTTTTTTTTTCTTTTTTAGAGTACATGCTGAGAGTACATTGTTCAGAGTTCTGCGCACACATAGGTATGACATCGTTGATGATTCAGCAACCGTCCCCGTAGAATCTCCATGGATACCTCTTGCGGTACCCGTCTATATCGATCGTCTACGTCGATATAGAGATCGAGATAATCACGGATAGAACATTGATTCACGTCAACCCTGTTGTTTCGATGTACCTGGTGTGTTTGGATCGTGCGCGCCATTCTTTGATTGACCTGCAATAAAACCGATCGGATGCTCCGAGTGAATCCCTTTGTACATGGATATTCGAGAATTTTGCTGGGGACGCGCGACAGCGTCGAGCGGAGCGGAAATATGAAATTGGGAAACAATAGAAAATAAACTGATGAATGATGAAAAATGCGTTCGATTTTTAGCGGCCAGCAGAGGCTCGTTTTGAAAAATCGTGCAGATATTTTAGGAGAAAGAAATTTGTCAAAAATTTCGTCGCTAATGGCCTAGATGTTGATGCGACGTAATATATTATTATAAAAAAAAACGAATTTGCCAAAATGTTGGTGACTCCTTTGGACTTATTTCAAAGCTGTGGTTCCATAATCCACCATTAATTATATTGTGAAATTTCTTTCAGGCGATAAATTGAAGACGCGTTTCTTTTTTTTTCTTAAAAACACTGTATAAATCGTTAGCATAATGGAAGAGGAAAAAGGAACCGCAGGAAATGAGATCGCGTGAATTACAACCGCGTTTAAAAAGTGCTCGTGAATCGAGAGATTATTTACCGCGTGAAAAGATTTACTCGCCGTAAATAAAGTGCCTCGTGGATCGATGGGACGGATGTACATAATGAAATTGTCAACGCGCCTCTCCGCAACGGTAAAACGGTTCGCGCGTGGCGTCTTTTTTTCAGTTCAACAAATTAAATGATTCAGCAACGAATCGTGGAAATTATGAATTATGCATTTGTCATAAGAAACGGGAGTCGTTTAGAGACTTCTTTCTTTCGTTAGGAATACTCTTCGGTTAAGCGCGTTTGGCGCGTATACACGTCGGACCAAGCCTCTATTGCTCTTCTCGATTACTTTTTCAAGAGTGAATTGTTAATATTTTATCAAATAAAAATGTAAACCTTGCTCGTTTTTCGTAAAATTTATAATAGGACCATCTGTCCTGCGTATACTCGTCATTGCTTGTTATTTGGCACACTGTGAGGGATTTTTACAACTAAATTCACTTCACTGGTTAATTTGTTTACTGTCGCAAATTGTAGCTAATCACTGCTTGCCACAAGTGCATAAAATCAGCAGTCCAGTGATGAATAGCCAGCGTTTTTTTCTGTACGATCGATGAGGCTGTGTGTGTTGCACGACAGCGTGCGATCACACGTTTCAGAAAGAAAAACCCAGGAAATCAGCGAATCGGTCACGCAACACCCAGAGTCGCCAGATGAGGGGAGGGAGCACGAATTGAGGGGAAACAGTTACCCCCTCTCCGCCAGTAGGGGGCACATGCGCGAGACGAAACGCGTCGCAGAAAGGGAAGATAGAGTGGGGACGCAAGTCTTAATCTGACGACTACTGTGCCCGTTATTATTCATTGTTAACAATCCAATAACCACCGATTCAAACATCCCGAGCCCAGCGCGTGCGACACGGGAAATTTTTAATAACGGAGCAGCCGGTTTTCAGCATTTATGAAAAATTGATCGACCTCGAAACTCAAGAATGACGAGATGGAATACGTAAACGCGTCTGTTAATGGCATGGGCGAGTCTCTGAAGCCCTCTGCTCCGATTAATCCAGTTTGTCCCGAGATAAGTTAAATTACTTTGAACTTTACGGATCAAGATCCGTAATTTATTTTTCGAGAAATGAGACTCTCGCTACTTCGCTGGTTATACGTCGCGGCGCTCAGCAAATGGGAAAGAAATACGAAACGACGAGGTATCTTTAAACGAAGTGGCACGAAGCGAGACTGTACCGAAGAGATCGCTGTAATGAATGAAAATTTAATACTGCAACATTTACGCAAGTGATATTTTATACGTTCGGAGTTGCTGGCTCTACTACTTATTTCAACTCCGTTTAGTCATGAACGTTTGAAGGTAGAATATTTGGGATATTTAATGCTTTTCTCAGAAACTGTAAGACTTTATTCAGAGAAGATGTTAGTATTTCAAATGAGAGTACCTCTTAATTTTTTTACTTAAATATGTTTATTATGCACGAATTTGTTTTAAGGTGATGCGTTTTTGAAAAATTGCGATTTTTAACAATCACTCGTTTTGAATACACACTAAATAATACAAGTTTCATCGAACTTTAATTTTAGATGAATTTTACTATCTTTTTTACAGAGACTCCATAACATCAGCCATAACATCGTAATTGATACATATTTTTAAATAAAAGAATTAGGTGATACTCTCTAAACTACACTGTTTTAAATATGAAAATACTTCTCGAGTAAAATCTTATGGTATTTCGAGATTAAAATTCCCAAAAATCACTTTCTTCGAGCTCCTAACTCGAGTTTATGGTTGATTTAATTTACCTATGTTGACAGTGAGGTCCTCGAAACGGTTTGGCAATTCTAACATTCCAGTCTTAGCATGGCAACGTAGCACATTCGTGATTGCGTTCCTCCTAGCAGATCTATTGGTTGAAAGAAATTCCCACAATTGGGCATCGCGTCTGCTTGGGGTCACCGGATCATTTCCTATGGTAAAAATGTAACGTAAAATGTAACAACTGTATTCAGATTTGTCGAAAAGTAACAAAAACGTAGCACCGTTGTCAATCTTTGTGAATATCATACAACGGTATAAAAAGCTTAACAATACTCAAAACAGGAAATTTTACTTGTAAATAATAATAACATTAATCGACAATGTTTCTTCCATGAAAACAAAATTGAGTGCGATACACTCATACTTTGAGGTAAGAGTGATAACGCGATGTTTGTGAAATTCTTGAGATAAGATTAGGTTTTTGGGCTTAAAGGTCGATTTACAGGTACCTATAACGCGTTTCAGAATAGGGCGATAGTTGGGCTGGTATGCGTTTTGTTGCCGTTCAGTATCCACATAATTTTTTAAATAATATATTCAAAATGATTTACGAATTGTACGAATTGACTGTTTTATCGTAAAGTTGAGATACAGCGTTAAATTCTTTTAATCTTTCGATTGTTTTGAATCTCGCCTACACGTATCTGTCATGAGCACATAAAATCCGACAATGACTTTTGACGGAGAGTATTGAAAGAACATAATGAAAAACTAAAAACGGATCGTTATACTAATAACTGTAATAATTTTTTAAAATGTCCATGTTCATCGTGCCTGGAATTACCGAACCGTCAGTCGAGGTGCCGGGCTCCTTCTTCTCGGGCTCATTATCGTCGATAAACTCATTGTCCTCTTCCTCGGGAGTGAGAGATCCCGATCCGTCTGGCGTTTTCCTCCTTTTTCGCCACTGCAAAAACAACGAACCACTTTGAAATTTTACCATTCTCGGTTCTCGAGTACTATTTTAATTCTCGTCCTTCGAGGATCTTCGAAAACACTGAGAATATTTTCTTCGGAGAATTAGATCGTGTCTAAAATTTTTGTCTAGATCAGGCTTGGGCTCTCCCTACTCCAGGGCCCTTCCCACCAAACTCCTGCGGAGCGTAGGGGAGATTAGGAGTGTATAAGGAGGCCGTATCCTCGCAGTCACACGAGGCGAAGCATGGTAGTGGCAGTATTAAATGGTGGGAGAACCGGTGCAGTGGGAGTGGGAGTCGTGAAACTGCAGCGGGAAACAAGTTGCCCAGGACTGATCTAGATCAATACCTTAAATAATAAAGAATAAATTATACATTATAATATTTATATTACATTAGAATATTATAAATAATATAATATTCTAAATATTATAATATTCTAAATATTCTAAATATTATAATATTCTAAATATTCTAAATATTATAATATTCTAAATATTATAATATTCTAAATATTCTAAATATTATATTTTAAATATTATAAATATTATAATATTCTAAATATTATAAATATTATAATATTCTAAATATTCTAAATATTATAATATTATAAATATTATAATATTCTAAATATTATAAATATTATAATATTCTAAATATTCTAAATTTATATTATGTTATAATAGTATAAATATTCTAAATTTATATTATGTTATAATATTATAAATATTCTAAATTTATATTATGTTATAATATTATAGATATTATAAATTTATATTATGTTATAATATTATAAATATTATAAATATAAAAATTTATATTATAAAATAAATTTATATATTATATATATATATACATATACTAATTTTTCTATTTCGTTCTGATCACAAAGAGGCTTCTATTATATAGGAAATGTACATAATACAGGCGTATCGTATGTAAACAATTTAAACGCCCTTCAAGTCGACATGGTAAGATTCCATCACAATAGAAACTAGCTATACCTTGCGTTCGATAGTTTGTACAGTGAGTTCGCGTTGTCTCCGTTTGCCGTGGATATGATTGCGAGTATTAATAACGTTTGTTCGTCACCGGTTACGTACGAAGCAACAACCAGTGACAAATATTTTTTTCTAACTGTAAAAGTTGCGTGCCAATCGAATTTGTACAACACCTGTGTGATAGCACCGAGCTCTCGGGGTTGTTTGAAATTGAAAGAGACGTTAAAAAATCGACATTTCATCTACCGTTGAAATTGCGATTGTCACGTGTGGAATTCTGCAGCCGTAGTTTTATTTTACTTTCACCGAAAGCGAACGAAATTGTTGTAGGAACTTCATCATCTTGAAGGGAAGTTAATTTACTTCATCTTGGTACCAGTTTCATTACGTCATTGTGTCCCGCTTTTGTTGTAGAAAGACAGTAAACCCATTATTATGAAGAAAAGTCAATTTATTTCATCTTGGCGTCAGTTTCAGTTTATTATGTCTTGATTTTATGTTAGAAATATAGTAAACTCATTATTAGAAAGGAAAGTGAATTTACTTCATCATTATATCGGATCTCGATATTATTTTAGAAAATAGTATCGCGCACTTATAATTTTGAAAGGAAATCGGTATACTATATTTTGATATCAATTTCATTATTTAATAACAAATTATTATTAATTATGTTATTGTGCTTCTAAAAATATAATAAACTATTTTGGGGAGAAGTAAAATTAATTTTGCAACCAATTTCTGTATTTTATCGTGCCTCGATTTTAGTGTAAACAGTTAAACAATTTTATAAACTATAATTTTAATAAGCTATGATGAACATTATAAAAAAAATATGTGACACTAGTTTCTGAGTAGAATGAAGAAATCTATTTATTTAGAAATTCCGTCTTGTGCACTTTTAACAAATTGTGGTAGACTTTTGTATGCAAATTTTGTTGAAGTTGAAATTTTCTAATCAGGAGGCTTTCCTTATGTTTTTTGCAAGCGACTGAATGTAGTTAAGTTATTATTGTATCATTAATGCTAAAAAATATTAAAATGTCAATAATTTCACAAAGACCCGAGATACTTGATTACACGTATCACTCTCCTTACTTTATTAGCAATTTAAATAATCATGCAACAAGTAAATTTCGAATGATAAATACGAACATAAAGCCAAAGTTACTTAATACTTCACTCATTTCTATTTCAAAGATTAATATCGTCCAGGACTCATTAAACAATCTACCTTCAGCATCAGTCACAGTTGTGACGTAATTGCTGGTTTTCTTATCACGAAACATAATCACATAGAACGCATTACTAAAATTACAAGCCGCATGCATAATAACATAATTAGTGGTTTCCATCCAACACGTATACCGTTACGAGAAAAAGTTATACAACTGAATATATGTGCTATCGCGTTAAAAATCTCGTAAACATATTTTCGAAATTGATCATCATTTAAAAAATTCACAATTCAAACATCCAATGTTATATATTCAATATATTTTTATCGATCGTAAATTGTTGAAATCAAATAATGTTACATTCGATAAACGTAGGAATATTGTAAAGCAAAGATAAAATAAATATATTTCTCAACTCTATTGTTCTAAAAAAAATTCGAATTCTAGACACTCCAAGTTACAATTCAGTAAATGTGTAACATTCTGTCGGTGATATAATAAATATATTTTTCAACTCTATTGTTCTAAAAAAAATTCGAATTCTAGACACTCCAAGTTACAATTCAGTAAATGCGTAACATTCTGTCGGGGATATAATAAATAAATTTTGCAACTCTATTGTTCTAAAAAATTTCAACATATTAAGAACAAGTCGTTTATTAACCAAAACGGACAAACGTAGATATTTCAAAAGAAGTGACGCCAGTACGCAGATTCTCGCTAATTGATACGCGTAAATTTTGATCTACTTTGACGCGAGGAATTTTTCCCGTACACAGCCGTTTATCAAAAATTTAGGCGAATTCGAGAGAACGCTATGAGGCAGCATATTCGTTGTTTATTTTCTCTGTATGATACTTTCTTCTATTTTAAAGTCCGTTTGTGTGATCTGTATTTGCGTAGTCGGCTTGAAATCACACGGACAGGGCGCCCGTTACTCGAAGCGTAAAAATAAAATCCGGGACGATTTGCAAAATATTTGTAAAATTCTACGGGAAAACGAATAATTTATTGGCTGTTTTTTGGAATAAGGCATTCTGACGTTGATCGCAGTAATCGATAGCGTTATTTTCAATTTTAAGCTTCTGTTTATCTCTGATTTGTTGCAGTTCACATAAAAAATTCGTATTTTGTCCCTCCACGTTCAGTTCTTCTTTTTATATAAACCAAAGGATTTATCTCTTGAATAAATTGAAAAAATAACATCGTAGATGTCAACATCAGCTTGATTGTGCTATACATAGATGATGGCTATACCCGCGTAACAACCCCCGAAGACAGTGATCGATTCGCTCGAATCCTTCTTCGGTATACAGTTACAAAAAGGAAACACCGTGTCTGTACATAACTCCGATCATCAACATTTCAATTTCTAATCTAGATTAATAGAATTCTCAATGATAACGCTGTACCATGACAATTTTCCCCAAAATTCGGGAAGGAGTTGTTGCGTCACATGATTTAAAATGAGGTTCTTGAACGTAATCATTAAAAAATTTATTGTCATCGAACTTCTTAAATTCTTTCTACTTTTTTCAATTGCACCATTTTAGATTTTTGTCTAATTATCGTATACAGTTTTGTATTATTACAAAGTTCGCAGTATAAGATTATTTTGAATCTACTGGAGATACAAGCAAATCGTTCAATGGAACGTGGATGGCACCGAGTGGAACATTTTTTAGGCGAATTTACCATTATACCATTATACACTCTTTCGTAACCTGTTTCACAGAGAATTTCTGATTTTTAATAATTTTTTACGGTGTACGAATTAATAGCTCTTTTCTCGCGAATCTATTAATTAATCACGAACAACCAAAACGTATTCTTCCCTCGGTAACGATCGCCATCACCTTCTACGCATCTGCTTCGTCTCGCCAATAATTAATAAATCGGCAATATGGCGGATGGAAGATTTGAATTCGAAATAAGGTTGCGCTTGATTAATTGCCCGGGCCACGGAGTAATTTGTGCTGCAGTATTTATACACCACTATGAAATTGATTAGCTATTAAGTACATACAGCATCGCATGGAATATTGAAGCATACGCTTTTAAGCCGCGGAAAATTGATGATCGGTCTATAGTTGCTTGCTGGAAGAATATGGCGAGATAAAGGGGTCAAAAGCACCCTTCGATGAAAGTGGATTAACGATGGATCATTCGATAACTCGCCGACGAAAAGACGTACTCTGTCATGATTAACGCTAATGTTTTGTGTTCTTTTTCTACGTATCTTCATTGCTTATTTAAATCTAAACGAAATCATTCAATCTGATCATAGGCCGCGGATCGTCATAAGAATTTTTGCTAATTATTAGAGGTTGCTCCTCGTCGTCGATTTCGATGACCTTGAAATATATTGTCGAGGTCATCATTAAACAACTTTTCTCTACAGGTGTTAACCGCCACTCGGCCATTGTTTTAGAATCAGTACAGCGAACTCCGCCATTTTGAACGAGTTTAATCACTGGGTTAGGTTTTTGGGGAGCGCTTAGAACACGTGTTATGTCAATTATAAAGAGAGTAGAATTCGCTGTAGTGGATTTCCGAATTAGCATGCTCAGCTGACCTCGACAATATATCTCAAGGTCATCGAAGTAGATGATGAGGACCAACTTCTATATAATTACCGAGTGTTTCGGTGATCAATTATCAGTAGGAGTTCTATAAAAATAGAATTCATCCTGAAATATATAATACGATACATTGAAAACAATATAACAATATTCTTAGATTTTTTTAGTCTTTTACTGTTTTCTGTTTCTTTCAGCCAGCTTCATTATAATTGCATAAAAATTCGCAGTCTAATGATAACTTATAAATGCATTAAAATATGTAGATGAGGTTCCCAAGATTCCTGTTTAATTTCTGAGGCATATATAAGTTTTAATTTAAGAATTTAAATGGCTATTTCTGGGCAGACTAATCCAAAATGTTCAAAATACATAAATCCTCCACCTCTATAGAAAGAGTAGTAAAACCGGATTATCCGTTTCTGCTGCATTTTTCATTAGTCGTATATTAAAATGAAAATAATGGCATGCAGTGTACACATAGGTATTATTTTTCCACCTTTTTATATCTTTTTAGTCTAGCTGAAAAAAGATGATAAATCAAAGACTATTTTTATGGTAGTAATATCTTACCAGAAGCATTTAATTTAAAAAACGTATAGTAAACATTAAAAAAGATATATATTAAAATATATTTTAATGAAATTTTAATGAAGTATATTTTAAATTGTGTGTTTCTCTATATAAAATATATTATATTTGATGAGTATTGTCACGCGACTGAATTTTTACATTTACGTCTCAAGAGACCTTGGATTTTTTAAACGTGGCAATTAGACTGCTGATATTTATGCAGAACAAAAATTGTCCACGTAAATTGCAACTAACAAAAGTTAAAGGAACTTCATTTCCTTTTTCAATAATGTTAACAAATCGAAAATAAAAAGTATCGATTAATTGTTCTAAGGACTTCGCAGTTTTGTATTGAACCAGTCAATTTGTACCATAAATGCATAAAACCGCGATTTAGCGATCATAAATTTCTTGTAATATCGTAGCCGACGAACAGACGAACACAACGACGCATAATCAAGACAGTTTTAGCAATAATGCGAAAATCCTATCGATTATCATAATTAATGTAGTAAGAGATAAAACTGAATGAAATTCGCCGAATGTTTCGCAACAGTTTTCAGTGACAATAATTCCGAACGAGATTGCGTCCGTGCTACACACACATTTCACACGGGAATTACGAAAGCCTGTCGCCTCGACAGATTCCAAATTTGTTTAATTTACGATTACAGAGATTGTAAACACACCTCTATGGGGAATTATTCGAGAAATGTATCTCACTGAGCGTATGATAGAATAAAACCATAAAGAACAAATACATTTTTTTTCATAGATTGTAAAAAACAATGTAGCTTATTTTCTCTAATCACTGCAACAAGTTTTCAGTATTTTTTAGATCTTCCTATCCTTTCGAGTTGCAGCTAATTTTTATCATAGACGCAGAAACTCCGCAGTCTAGCGATATGAAGTAGTGATTTCTAGTGTTCCGTGAGTCTACGGCAGCGCATTTCGATAGTGTAAAAGTAGAAAACAGTGACAGGTAGTAGTGCCGAGTTGTTGAACAAGGCTTATTTTATCGTAGATGACAGGCGCGTGCATGATCGAGGCGCAATGGAAATCGGGAGGACGCGATGCAACCGGAACGTAATGCGAAGTCTAAGCTCACCATTGGAGTATTAATTGCGTTTGTATTCCATGTATGCGGCGCGATGTTGTCCGTTGTGTATCGTCGACTCTTCCAGCTACACACGTATCTATAATCACGGGTCTACGTATTACGGAGGACGCACGGGATGCTGCGAGCCTCGTAGAAAACAATGCGATGGCGAAAATCTCGTGTCAAACAGTTAACAAAATGTTATTTTCACCGGTACACAAACTTGCACACCGAACCTACGCGTCATGGAAGCAGACCGTGCGACGACCGCTTATACAATACTTGCCGACCAATCGCAATTCCCCGACTCAGCGAGAAATTAGCGACAACCGAGGCCGACGGGGAAGTTCCGAAACAGTTCGGAACTTGATCTGGTCCGTCGATACGACAGTGCTAAGTCGATACTCCTCGTCACAGACACAGCATCGACGAGATTGGGACATTGCGAGTCACTATTTGTGACCACCGAGTTACTGAACAGAAATATATTGAAAAACAGAGTAAGATCAAGATTTTCCTGTAAACAATTAGATGGCGAGATGGTCGAGGGAGTGCTTGTCGACATCGTTGACAAAAGGAATTGTTATAAATATTAATCAGTTCGAAGTAATAAAATTAGTGTATTGTATTCAAAAAATTAATTTGTGCAAATTTCCATTGTTTAAAAGTTATTTTATACCTCAGGTTCTACATTACCTACTTTCACTAAAAAATTAGATGGCAAGATGGTCAAGCAAGTGTTTGTCGACATCGTTGACAAAAGGAATTGTTATAAATATTAACCAGTTCGAAGTAATAAAATTAGTGTATTGTATTCAAAAAATTAATTTGTGCAAATGTCCATTGTTTAAAAGTTATTTTATACCTCAGGTTCTACACTACCTACTTTCACTAAAAAAATTAGATGGCAAGATGGTCAAGCAAGTGTTTGTCGACATCGTTGACAAAAGGAATTGTTATAAACATTAAAATTTTCGAAAATTCAGTAACGATACTCAATAACAAGCCAGCCAGTCGGAAAATTTTCGGAAACTTTGCAAATCTATTTGTTTAAAATCATATGTACGCGATCGAAATATCATTCAAATTAGCTCGCCTGGTTTCTTGAGACGGTATTGTTTCCAAGCGTTCCGGATCCCGTCACGCGTGACGGTTGACAGTTTTTGTTACGTGATCCTGCGTCTTTGCCTAAGTGTCGCGTCTGCTTGATTGGCGAAATTGAATCTTAACGATTCTACGACGAATTGCTGCCGTTTCACGTGCCGGTTTCAAGGCATCAGTGAGAGTCGAATTGCCGTGCCGAAATGTTGAGTTAGAGTGCTCGTCAGGCTCTTTCGATAAATCTCAAGTATATCCGCACACTCTACCAGTTATTTTCAAATCAAAAATCCACAGTCCAGCGAGCCAACCCTGAGATCCTGTTGTTAACATATTTTTGTATTAGGAGAATATGATAACGAAAGAGGTTGCACGAAAATTCAGTAGTACTACTCAACGGCAGGTCAGACGGCCGAAAATTTTCTAAAACCCCGAAAATCGATTTTTGTATTAGGAGGATGTGAAGTAGAAAAATCAGTAGTAGAAGTCAACAAGCCAGAAAATTTTTATTTTAAAAGTTTCGCTTTTTTTTGCAATTCCAAATCAGTATAGTAACTCAGTAACAGGTTAGACGAGCGCAAAGTAGAGTAGGGACGGGAATTCAATACTTGACGCATACGACATGGAAATATAGCGAAGAGGGGGGAGTCAAAATACGGACAGGCGAGACACCCTGCAGGTCTGAAGGTGAGATGGTCCGACGTTCACACCGAGCCGTAAAAAAGCTCAAAAATCCAAACATTAGGTAGCATGGCCATCTCATCAATGATGACCGTCCCGCTTGGTACGTCGATGGTCCTGAATTAGGCCCGGGCTACAGAAAACAGGTCATCGGCGGAAAAGTGAAGAATAATTGCAACCCGAGAAACAGGACCGAGCCCCGGTAGCGCCGCAGTGAAACTGTTGACGATGATACGGTGTGCCTTCAGGAAACGATGAGTGTCCGAATCTCGTCTCCGGGGATACCACGAACTAACTAACTAACTAACTAGACGAGCGGACTTTTTTGCGAGAATTTTTTGGAAAGAATTGATGGTTCAATAAATAAATATAAAATGTTTGTATTGTCCAGGTACATAACTTATATTCTAAATGTAGCGGCCAGCGCTAAGCAACGTTTTATGGCAGGGACGATCAGTGTAACACGTGGCCCGATTACATGACTTAGCGGGATTAGACTACGGCATTGGGCCTGTCAACGCTGATCCTCTTGATGTAGATTGCCCTAACTCGGGTAACTTCGGTGTAGTCCCTCGCTATAGAACACTTATAATTGTTCACCCCTTGGCCTCGGCGCGGCTAAGTGCTTGAGGCCCTAGTGGATGTTTCCCAGATGTTGGGAAAACCCAAGGATCGGTCGCGGGAGTCTGCACGACCTTGACGAATCTTTGGGTCCGCCTCAGTCATTGGTTCTGTCCACTCCCAATCTTGAAGATAAGGATTACATGCTAAGGAGGAAGGATGGACTACTCGCGTCTATTCGGGGTAGATGTCAAGTTGGTCGGGTTCACATTGACAGTTGTAGAAGTGACTCAGTTTATTTTTGTACTAGTCCCACCTCACTGTACATAGTTTGAATATAAACTTGTTTTTTAATAGTAACGTGTACTCTTCGTTCCTTCCAGGTTTGGAAGGTGGTCTTTCGAGTTTAAAACTCTTTATAGTCTGCACTCACGTGCAAATACAGACGAATTCCGAACAATATTTATAACATAAATATTTATAACATAAATGTTGACTAGCTCATAGAGAGAGTCGGCACATCCTCAGACTTCTACCGAAGTACAGGCGAGGTACAGACAATTATATTAAAAAGTGGATATCTTTACTTCAGTGCATAAGGCCTCAAATGGGTGGCCCAAGGGAAAGTGGAGTGAGCGCGTGTGGTAAGATAGCAGAGGGGGTGCTCGACAACGTCGGTTAACTTATCCAAGGAACTTCGAGAGAGGTCCCCAAATATCTCTAGAGCTCTCGGCCTGGCAGGTCTCTGGCAAGAGCCTTTGGAGTTTGGAGGACGCTATCGAATAAATCAAATATCCCAAAGCATTTTCTTCTGTTTTTAGAAAAAGGTTTTTTTTTTTTTTAAACAATGATGTAGAAAAATCGAATAACTATCTCAATGGTTTTCACAGAGGAACAAGTGAACTTCAGATGATGCGTGATTTAGAAATGTACAAGGTTATCGTGAATATCAGGAACGCTTAACTACATGGTATTCAATCTGCTGATGTTCTGCTTGAGCGTTTAAGTTAAAATATACTTCTCGCGATTTTGCGTCCGTCAACAAGGAGTTCCACATTGGGTCTTTCTGCAAAGAACATAATTATTTTACGTTAATAGATGACACGAATTATTGATCGCATGTCGTCGCAATAGTATCAACTTACATTAAAAACCGTGAAGTTTCCACAGACTAGCAAACTGCGTTTGGCTCGCGTAAGGGCGACGCACACTCTTTGCCAATCGGATAAAATTCCGATATTCTCACTTCGTACGCAGGACATAATTACCACGTCTCGTTCTTGTCCTCGAAACTCGTCAATCGTGCCCACATCAACTATAATCTTTTTCTTAAGATTCTCTGGCATCGCCGATAATCTGAAATAATCACCGGTATTAATAATTTATTAAATAAGAGTCTACAGGAAATGTATCATCGCTAGACTGCAGATTCTCTACGCTAAAACAATTAATACAGTTTATCGAGATTTGTTATCTTCTTCGAACCAGGATGCGAGTGCTGGCAAAATAAATAAGATTTCTATTGCTTCAGTTTTCTATAAATCAGTTTATGAACATCCGCAGTCTAGTTATCATTTTAAATCACCAAAATAGTATAAACAGTACTGACTTTTCGTTAATTTTCATCTGTATCAGGTGCTTCTGGTTTTTGTATGGCGTGAGTATGCCATACGAGATGCATTCCCAGCCATCCCAATTAGCGTACATCAGCATCGTGTAGATCATGTTGACGACGAACTGGCCTTCTGCGGTATTCGAGTTATCATTGTTTTCGTTGGTATGGAGATTGAAGATCCTATACGAGTGGAACGGGAACTCTCCGTTACGTATTATGCCTGTCTCTAATTTGCCACCGTAAAAGAATTTGTTGGGCCACCAGCAAATATCGTGCGACATCCTGTACTGAGTATCCAGCATGATTATGGGATTGGTGGGGTTCATCTCGAAGGCACACTGAACTCTTGAGAAAATGGACTGATCCTGTCCCGTTATCTTCCCCAGAGGACTCGGAACGGTAGGGGGCAGTTGATTAGAATCGCCGGCCAAAACTAACGTATTCACGCCTAGCATCAGTGGTATCAGTGTCTCGGCTTCAGTGCTCTGCGTAGCTTCGTCCATGATGCATACTGAAATCCCTTCTTTATTGGCCGCGAGAAAGGTCTCCATTTGCTTGCTACAACAGGACGACAGAGTACAAGTTATGACATCCGCGTGTCTGAGTACCTCATTCTCGCTACTCTTGACGTTCAGGTCTGCCATCTGCTTCTGCAGATCTGCCATCTTCATCTGCAGGTATTTCTTGCGAGGCATGTTGTCGGTGCTCGCTGTCTCGCACTTCAGCGCGTTGATCGTCGACTCGAGGTTAGACTTTTCCCGCTCCACGTAATTGTTAGCCAGCTCCGCCATAGAGATGACCTTGACGTTCGGATGAATCATGTCTGGTTGGCCGATCCTTACCATCTTGAACCGATTCTGTTTAATGCAAGACCTGATCTGGTACAACCTCAAAGTGATCTCGTCGATGGCGGCATCCGTTGGGGCACAGACTAGTATCTTTAACGCGCCCTCACTGCTCGTGCTCCTGTTCTTTTCATACCACAGCTGGCTCACTATATTTACAATAACTTTCGACTTGCCCGTACCAGGTGGTCCCTGTATGAAGCACAGTTTCGCCTGCTTTTGTACTATAGTCTCGGTCACCTTAAACACAGTTTCTAGCTGTTTTTTATTCAGCTTGTCCCGGGTGAATAATTGCTCGGAATTGATGGGTACAGCGGGTAAATGATACTGCTCGATCGTCGGAGTTAATATCAAGTTCATCAGCGGTGACTTGGGAAGATACTCGAGAGCCTGTACCATCCACAGATTGAACTGCAAATTAATCACGCTCCTCAATTTTCTGACTCTATTAACCAAGGTACCTGGCACCAAGGGCCTTGTCAGTACGGTATACGTCTGTTTCTCCACGTAGTTCGAAGACTCCTTGTCGGAATACGTGCAGTCCCACAGTATAGTTCGACGAACCTCCATCACGTAGCCGAACACGGTTTGAAACGTCTCGCAATTTGGTTGGAGACTGCTGTATTCGAAGCATACCAGGTCTCCGTAACTTGGATACGCCAGTTTCTCTAGATTCTCTCTCTTGACTAATACGTCGAGCTTCAAAATAGTGAAGTGCAGATTCGAGGACGACGTGTTCTTTTCGATGGAGTCATGGATGATCGAGCATACCAGCGGGGGTTGACTGTATTTATTGTTGATAGCTTGAGACTCTTTCGTTATCCCGTGCCAGGTCATCAGCAGCAGACGAGAAAAAATTGCTCTGTAATATTCATCGTACGACTTATAATGTGACAACATCCCGCTAATATCATCGTCCCGCACGACAGGTGCGGTCGAGTTAAAACGCTGCTGCTCCTCCAACCAAGCTGGTTTCCATAAAAGGATAAGCAACAAAAAGTCATTCATCATTACGGTTCTAGCAGACACAGGTGCTACAGTTTTACTAGGCACTGGCGCTACAGTTTTACTAGGCACTGGCGCTACAGTTATATTAGGTACTGGCGCTACAGTTCTGCTAGGCACTGGCGCTACAGTTATATTAGGTACTGGCGCTACAGTTCTATTAGGCACTGGTACTACAGTTCTACTAGGCAGTGGCGCTATAGCTCTACTAGGTAGAGGTGCCACAGTTCTACTAGACGCGTCCTCTCCAGTAATCGCTGGATCGAAAGTCACATGCTTCCTAGGCTTTTGTATTGAAAATTTCAGACTCGATGATGCAGCAACGACGGCTCCAATTGATTTGTGCTTTGCTACTACTGCTCCTTTAAAGGTGCTCTTTACATCTTTGATCTTCTGCGACTGCACAACCGCCTCCAGAGCATCTTGAGCGAAAACTTGCGTTTTAGCTTTGGCTGCATTGCTCTTGTTCGGTATCACGTCAGGCTCGCCGAGAGACGACGAGTTTTGAAATTGTATCGGCATTTTTATAGCCACCTCCCCACCTTTAACACTGTCCAGCGTTCTTGGGCTCGCCACCACATTGTTCGCGGCCGCAGGCCAAGTAACAGATTGCGGTTTCTCTTTGACATACTTTAACTTAAATGCGGAAATAGTGTCCTCTATGAGCATGTCGCTTCGCGTCTTCAGCGATGTTTTCACGTTCGGTTTGGTGCGTTTTCTCTCCTGATTATTCTTATTTTTGTCCTGAGTTTTGTCTAGGGCAATTTTCTTCAGCTTCTGCTTCCTTTCATCCACTAATTGTTTCTTCTCCTCCTTGCTGAACGGACTAGTCTTTGTCTGGGTCGGCGAAAGACAATCAGTAGATTTCCTTTGCTCTTCTACCTTATCCTTTTCTATCGATTCTTTCTTCTTCTTACTGGACTCCTTGGGAGAATTCTCAGGACTCTGTTTTGCACTGTTGTTTCTTTTTGTGGTAGGCAAATGTAGCGGCGGCTCTATCAGAATCGATTTTCGTATGGACACCTTCTTCGTAGGAGTTGTTACAAGTTCTGTTGTGTTGCTAGTCAGACGACTATCGTTTTCTTGACTTCGGAAGCCGAACGAGCTGGGTGTTCTGGTTTTAAAGAATTTCTTACAACTAATTGTACTGTCGCTGGATGACTCTATCGAGTTTGTGGCAGTGTCCACGGAATCAACTTTCATTCTTCCCATACTGGTGGTATTCAACGAATGCACCTCGTTCGCATTTCTATAGTCGTAGTTTTCGTCTTCGCCCTCGTGGCGTGTAGACCTTTCATTCCTTTTCTCCATTTGGTTCTCTGCTTCGAGTCTCCCGCTCATATTCGACGGTGACTTGTCCGCAGCCTTATCCAAAGCATGCGCAGCCTGCTGTTCCTTTGTCACGTCATCATCTTTCGCATATATTTTAATTTCGCCTCCCTTCATCGTTTGACTACAAGGCAATTTACTCAACCGGGTCTTGTCTCCGTCATATAGTCTTGTCTTCGCATCCACTTCTGAAGACTTTGTTTTCGGCTGTTTTTGTACTTGTTTGGTCGGAGGTACGATCGAATTACTGACTGCATCTACGTTTGTATCGATTATTTGAAATTCTTCTTCAATTTTGATCACCATGTCGCCAGTAAAGTCGTAGTTTGGAGACGACAACAATGTATTGCTCTGGTTACTTTCAATAGAATACTGTTCCATAGCAATTTTAGTCATTGCATTGTTAGTAGTTTCACTGTATTTTACCGAACCGATTATCGCACTGCCGTCTTTAATTCTGTTTTCGGTCGATTTCCGTAGATTCTCGAAAGTATTCTTACAACTACCGACGGAATTCTGTTTATTCTTAATATTATTATTAATATCACTCAACACGGACAAATTAACTTTCTTCCCCATCGGTTCGATGGGTTTTTTCTCCCGAGAGATCTTGTCCACAGACTTATCCAAAGCATTGTCGAGGTGCTCTTCCTTCGTTACATCGTCATCTTTCACTTGTATTTGAATTTTTTCTTCTTTCACCGTTTGACTACGCATCCATTTACGCACCCAGTTCTTGTATTCGTCTTTGTGGCTGACATATGATAGGGTGACTGAATCCTCGTCGTCGACCATACTGAATTTCTCGTGTTCGGCCTCAGCTTTCTCTTCTTTCACCTCCTGTTTCAACGATGTCTTCATATCGAATCCACCGAATAACTGATAGTGTGGTAAAATATCGTCCTCGGTGTCGCTCAAATCGACAACTTCTGAAAACTTTGTTTTTGGCTGTTGTTGCACTTGTTTTGAATTACAAACTGCATCTACGTTTGTATCGTTTATTTGCAACTCTTGTTCAATTTTGATCACCATGTTGTCAATGCGTTCAAAATTTGAAGACAACCAAAACATTGTATCGCTCTGGTTACTTTCAATAGGATACTGTTCCATAGTAATTTTACTGTTTGCATTGCTAATAGTTTTATCATATTTTCCCGAACAGACTCCCATACTGCCGTCTTTAATTCTATTTTTGGACTGTTGGTTATGATAATTAGTTAATTCGTTACTAGACAGATCCTCTTCGGTCAATTTCGGTACACGAAAGGTACTCTTAAAACTATCGACGAAATATTGTTTGCCATTAATATTACTGTTTGTATTACTCATCACGGATGGATCGAAGTTCCTAGAATTTACAAGCTCATCGAAATTCACTTTGCAGTTCGTCATAGAATATTTTTGATCCTTCATGCTATAATTCGCATTCAACATATTCCGAATGTTACTATTTTGCTTAGATACATTTTCACGTAACGAATCGTAGACTATCTCGATATCATCATCATCTTCCGTATTGCTGGGCTCTAAAATTTGAATAGATGGTTTCAGTTTGATTCTACATACATATTTAAAAAGGGTGTCCAAAAATTCCTTCAACTCCCGGAAACTGGAGCTTCCTGAGGTGGTTTGAAGCAACAATTTCCTTCGCAAAAATGGCCGCCGCGGCTTCGTTTGGGAGTTAACAAAAAAAAACACGGACCAATCAGAGGGCGGCTACAGCGGACGGACTCTGGCTGGTCCAAACGGCAACGCGACGTTCAGCGGGACCTGTCCCGAGCCGGAATCCGTTCGCTATAGCTGCGCTCTGATTGGTCCGTATTTTTCATTAATAACTCCCAAACAAAGCTGCGGCGGCCATTTCGGCAAAGGAAAATGTTGCTACAAATCGCTTCAGGAACCTCTCATTTTCGGGAGTCGAAGGAATTTTGGGACATCCTGTATATGCAGGTAAAACTTTGTAATATAACAAACGAAAAAGATAAAACTACCTTCCAAAGACTTTTCCTTTGTACAAGATGCTACTTCATCTTTTATTTTTGATATTTTATTTGGAACCACCTGTACGTCGCAATTACTTCCCCTCCGTTTACGTTTGATCGTAGGATCGGATGTATCGTTCGTCGCACAACTGGCGGACGAGTTTGCTT
This sequence comes from Lasioglossum leucozonium, assembly GCA_028454225.1. Lineage (NCBI taxonomy): Eukaryota > Metazoa > Arthropoda > Insecta > Hymenoptera > Halictidae > Lasioglossum > Lasioglossum leucozonium. The sequence continues at coordinate 3,080,582 of CM052209.1, forward strand.
GATTTAATAATGGTTTCTCCGGAAAAGTGTTGGTAGCGTCGTTACTCAGCACTAACTGTGGTTGCTAAAATTATGATAACACACATAAATGTAAATAAGAAGTACCGTTAGTAAATAAGAAGTACCAACTAAATTTTACCGTTGCTAAACGCAGTTCGTTATTTTCCGTTAACATCGACATCGGATCAACCCTCTCCGGTAACGTCGACGTCGGATCAACCCTCTCTGATGACGTCGACATCGCGTCAATCCTCTCCAATGACATCATTCGGGTGTTACTGGAATGCTTTATATTGATACCTGTGCAACACCATTGATGAACAGACTGTTAACATTCTGAAACAAATTAGAGTGCAATTTAAATTATTTAGAACACAACTTATGCTAGAACAAATGTCTGTTAGGTACTCGGTGACTGTTGCGCGCCTCTCATGTGCTGTAATGCCCTCGGAATGTGCTCGCGACGGCATTAGTGGTAAAGCTCCTCAGGTGCGTGCCATAGGAGCTATTCACGGATTTTATATGTATTTATTTGAATGCCTCGTATTTAAAGTTATTATATTTCATTAATGTTAATACAAACGTTATTAACAGTGATGTTTAATAATTATATTCGAGAAATATATTTTATTATTATTGGTAAAATTTGCTAAATTTCGTAGTAGCATTAATTATTAATAAGACATGCGAGTCGCGTAATATCTCGATTATGGTCGTGAGGCAGTTAATGTATTGTATATTGAAAAAAAAAATGGAAATACTACCGATAAATACAGGCAAAAAATTTTGATATTTCGGTTTCTATAACAGTTATGGTGATGGGAGGTGTGTAAATTAAATATTGAGACTGGCAACGTACCATTCGATATGGTAATACTTGGAACGCGGCACTTGGAGGGGCGATAGGTAAACAAATGATACACTTTCTGTACGGGTTTGAGCTCGCTAGAGTTATATGTTTGTCCGCAGCAATCTTTTTTGTAAAATAATTGTCGGTAATTACACTGTCCAACAGCCAAAAAACATTTCGATTTTCACTGTGCGATTCATGTAGAGTTTCTTGCGCTGAACACGAATCTGTCCCGCATTTTCCCCCTAGACGCACAGTTTTTGAGAAATTAGATTTCGAAAAAAAAAGCAAACACATTTATCTACTTTAAACAAATATTGCGAGGTTATTATAAAAGATATTGAATTGTTCTTTGCAACAAGTTACTCCTCGTCAACTAATATGACACTGCATTCACGACAAAATAGCCGAAATAATAGTATAAAAAAATACAAAAACGATGTATACAAATACAAACGGAACAATGTGTCAACAGAAATTAAAAAATTTGTTGGTGAGGAGTAAGTTAAAAAGATTAAATACTTTATTCTCTGTGTAAATGAAAATATAATTACGGAAAATAGATATCTAATTTAAATTACATTATAGCCACACACAGCCTACAGAGTGTGCCAATGACAATAATAACGATACGTCAACTGACGACGAGATGTGAAGTGTTTCATGCTTTGTATGTAACACGAAACATTCAAATACTTTATTATTTATATTTTGTTCCACATATAAGAATACAATGTAGCCTCATAGCAGTGGGTTATCAAATTATTTCAATAAAAAAATTATGATTTCATTCACGTTTTGTATGATCGATTTTTTTCAAAATCCTGTAGTAGATAAATTTTACGACCTGATTTGGATTCCGCGTGACAAAATCCCGACATTGTATTGAATAAACAACAATTTTCTTGTAATTCTTCAAGTTTAACAAAGATTTTTAAAGTTAGAGAACGTTTGTATCATAATCTCTTTATTTCTATCCATAATCTACAATGTTTCAGCTTTAATTTTAAAAAAAATTCATCACTCCACATCGTTTCTATCGAAAGTTCTTTGATTTGCGTCGTATCCCGTCGACCGAGCTAGTGGCTAACATCACGGCGACAACTCATGTCGAATGACGATATTTTGTTTCCTGATGCGACAAAAATGTCGACGTTGCAAACTTCAAATAGAGTTTCTTCGAGATAAACGTCTGCTCTATCCCGTATATCCGATTTTACGCTGGACCCTTAGTTTTTAAGATAAACTGCAAAATACAAATATCTCGAAAGTGAAATTATGCGACATTGTGTCCTTGTTCCCACACAACCACAGAATTAATGCAAAAAGTCGAATTTTTTGAAATTGTGACATGCGACTTCCTTACAATCGCAGATATATACGTAACCAGAGTCAGGTCCTGTTTTCTTTTTGAAGTCCACAAGGTGTTTACAAGAACAGTAAACAAACACCGCGCCGGAGTAGGCTCGTTTGTTGTCACGGAGCGTGCACAAATACGGAAAATTCAGTATTAGCAATAGTTTTTCGCGAATATCTCGAAAACTAAGAGACCTCCTCATATGTAAAAAGGAAAAAGTGATTCAAAATGTCGAAATCTACAATATATTTCAATTTCACCGAGATCGAATTATTTTTCGTGATAATTACATACCTAGTTTTTTCTAGTAAGTTCTAAAAGAGTGACGTGAATTCGTGCAACGGTGTGCTATCAGGTTTCGCTGCAAACTTGGGCACAGTGCAACGGACACTTTTGCAAAACTTCAGCGCGCGTGTGTCAAAAGCCCAGGTTTTTGGTGATCACTTCAAGGGAAGTCATTTTGGAACACTCGAAAACATTCAAACGGCTCTAACCGACCGGCTGAAAGCGGTTCCGGTATCAGAATTCCAGCACTGATTTGAGAATTGTAAGAACCGAAGTTACTTCGAGGGAGACAATATTGAATTGTAATTTTATTTGAATTAAAAAAAGTAGAAAAAGAATCAGTCTCACTACTTAAAATTACACATCTCTTTTCATTGAAAAATACCAGTATAAATCCCAGGATTCATAACAGAATCTTATGATTAAATGTTTCGACATTAACTAATTAGATTTTCTAGGTATTTATCTACCCAATATTAATATAAGACTGCGCCAAGAAAAGCTTGAACCGCGACAGATATATTAATCAGCTAAAAATCGAATTGAACGCCCAATAATAGCTACAATCAAATAATGGAATAATTTTCAAAATGTTAGTGCAAAAATACGAAACACCCAGGAATTCTAGAAGATGTCATGATGTCAAACTTTCAACTCACGTATATCTGAAGGAAATGCCGCAAATTCTGCCAAAAATCACTTTTCCCCTTTTTTAATGGCTCAGTCTTTCGTTTGCACTGTCACTTTCGTCGTCACTGTTCACTATCGAAGATCTAAAAGCGATGCATTGCCCGCTGAAACAAACACCATGCACTTCTGACCGGTACGACCATGTCAAGTAGCGGGCGAACGTCACCTCCCACCTTAGCGGAACGAAGCTGTGAGAGAACGAACCAATCGACGCTCGCGAGTTACGATTGGACCCCAGGCTTGGCAAACCGACGGTCCCCGCTCGCCTCCCACTTCGTTTCCACCGCGCTACGCACGCGCGTATCTACTCTGTCCATGTGAGCAGAGCGGAGTAAAATAATATTTGAAATAGTAGAAGTATGCGTACATCTTTAAAAAGAAAATATTTTATCTGGTGCAGTAATTTTTGAAAATAGTATTTCATTTTAAGAATATTGAGAATATCTGGAATATTGTCTTTCTTTTCAATTTCAATTTTAAACATTACTGCTGAAAATAAGAGTTCGAATTTTATGAGTGTAAATAGCTCCCTAACGATAAAGTACACTGGATGTTTATCAATAAAGAATTTTTAAAAGAATATGAACGTTGTATGCGACCCGTTGCGTAGGCTTTGAACGAACTACAAGTCAAACTCTTTTTTTTAAAGCCTTTTTTCAAAGTCTTTCTCGGCGATATATTTCCTCGGATTTTGGGAGTGTCACGTCCGGTGGTCCAGCCACTGATAATAATTAATTAACAAATTATAATTATTATCTTTCAATTATTATTATTATTATTGATTATGATCTTTTATGTATGTAGTAATAGATCTAGTGTTTCTTCTATAAAATAGTATCTAACCCTAATGGTGAATAAAAATATTTCATTTAAAATTTATTTAACATCGAAAATGCATTTTTACATGTAAAATATAAAAAAAATAAATGTTACTACTACGGGATTCGAACCCAGGACCACGGCGTAGAAGTTCAGCTCGCTGTCACTACGCCACACCACTATCTAGTAAAAAATTGAAGTAAACTGATATTTTACGGTGATGAAACTTTAATTGAAAATATCTCAATAAATATTGAATGTCTGCCTCTATGAAGAGGTATATTCGTAATCAGGGGAACGAGATCCATAACTCTGTAAAGTCTCAATTAAATCTGCGATAACTAGACTGCGGATGTTTATGCAATTTGCAATTTTTGTAGACGAATTTTCAGAAAGTGGATTCAAATAAAACTTTATTTTCAGTGGCAGTAGCGTTTTCAAGTCTGAAATAAATAAAAATCGTGTTAAATTCTGTCAAATTTTGTACTCTGGCATTTTTTTTTAAATTTTCAGAGGCCATAAATCCATAAAGATCCGCAGATAACAAACCATTGCAGTCTCCTTGTTAGTCTTAGCGGAGAGGATACTCTGTGCTCTCAGTAAAGTCAAATTTTAACGTAGCTCTAGCTTTAATATATGTATACCGTTGTTCATTCCTTTTATTAAAGTTATTGTTATCCGAAAATTCGATTATTATCCCTTATTTCTTTCATTACCTTTCTACGAGTCGTGTTTCCCAGCGGCTCGCTAATCGCGGTTGAGCACTGACAAGACACAACAGGTATTTATTGTCTCTATGATGTCAAATAAATCTTGGAATATTAGTTCATACAAACAATAGTATGTCATTAACTATCTCCAATACTTTGTCAAATATTTTTACATGCCTTTGAACGAGATTTCTTCAAGAATTTTGATGAAAAAACAACGAATACAGTATTTCATCGATAAATATCTAAAATATCTAAACGATAATCGTCACGTCGCCTACCCCTTCCACTGAGGGGCATACCCCGTGAGGAGCCGCGAAACTCGGTAGGCCTCGGCCGTCGAGCAGTGTAACCCGATACCGGATCGGGTATATCTACCAATGACAAAACTTGTTTATTTTTTATTATTTTTTATAGAACTTATGTCGAATCGTTTCAGGAAATACCTCACAAACGGCGTCACCAGCGACTGGTTCCTATTATTTTTTTATGGAACTTTCACCATTATATTCGTCGCATTTTTCTAATGAAAATGATACCAAATATGATATAATTCCGATGATATTTACCCGTGTAATGAACGATGAAAGTTTCGGATTCAAGGAAGGACAGCGTATGGGAAAGAAAGAGACCCGGATAGTCGCAGTCGCCGGCATAGTTCAAAGGACCGCGTGTCCTCACAAAGTAATGCCAATAAAAAAGCTTTATTTTTTTACGAGACTTTGACCAATATATTTGCGGCATTTTTCTGATTAAAATGATACCAAACACGACATAATTCGGATCATATACAGATATATGGTCATTTATAATACAAGTCGGTTTGCCCCTGCAAGGCACACTCTCTTCACCGGGACAATTCGTGAATCTTAAACTAAAATCGTAAATATCATCGGAATTATATCATATTTTGTATCATTTTCATTAGAAAAATGCCACGAATATGTTGGCGAAAGTTCTACAAAAAAAAAATAATAAATAAAGAAGTTTTGTCATTGGATTAGTAGTGGTTCATAGCGATACACGCGACCCGGTATCGGATTACACTGCTCGGCGGCCGAGGTCTCTCGAGCTACTTTTTGTCTTTGGCCAGACCCGTGGTTTGAACGATTATCGATGAAACACATATAATAATTGAAATGTAGAGATAGGAAACCGTTTACTGAACGATGGAAAAACATTTAGAGAATTGTTCAGATTGATCGAAGAACCAGTGGGATTTCCTTTAATTTGACTCGTTTTTAGCCCTCTTAATTAGCATGGAGTCAAGCCTCTGGAAGTGTGAACGTGCGCGTTTGTATATAGGGTCTGCTTTTCAACACGTGCGCGTTTGTAGGGTCTGCTTTTCAATACGTTCGATAACGATTATTATCGCGTCATAAACCTTTAGATACGACACAGAACACTGGTAGGTTTTTTTCAAGGTGCACGGTCACCCTCGGACTCTATGCGTACGTCCCCTGACTTTCTAGCCGTATTTACTAAACTATTGGAAAATAGCGGATTTTTTACCAGACAAAAGTGTCCACTCAATAAGTGCCTAAAACATCTGGCCTACAATTGTTCCAGAACTGCCGCGGGTATACCTCTTAAAGGCCTCGGTCTCCGAGGAGTGTAACCATAGTACGGCTCGAGTACATCTGTGTGAGACCACTGCTAACCAATAAAAAAATTTCTTTATTTTTCATTACTTTTTAATGGGACCCTTTACAGATTTTCGATATGCTTCCATAAATGAGCGCATCGCACACAGGCTTCCGGTTAGTCTATATTATTTAATGTTAAACTTTTTTGAAAAATTACTTTTGCCGGTTAATAATTTAATGCTACGTGTAACAACCCACGTAACTTTTGGACCCGAAAGTATTCAATTGTATGGCGAATAAATTATGCAACTATCTCATTGAAAACTGATGAATTCTCAGGAGAGAAGTAAAAGTTATTTTGTTATTTACCGTGCACTATTAGGCAATAGAAGAATAATCTTTTTTTGCGAAAAATCGAAAATTTATAAAATGGACTTTTTCTCGCTATTCACCGGCAGCTTTGGAAAAATTAATGTCCCCTGTGCATGATACAGTGTACTCGTCGACAAAAGGATGATTGTGGATGGAATAAATAAACGTAAATAAACGTACCGTGTATTTAACAAAACATATTATGTACTTGCAACACACACGATGTTCAATCAACGAATGACAAATTTTCCAAAACAAACGCTCCTTCGTGCACGCTCATTTCTTTATTCGTGCGCGCTCGTTTGTTTATTTCACACACAAATTCACTTCATACATTTATGACTCTCGCTCATTATGTTTCTTTCTCATTCTCACCACACATCTCCACAAACCAATAACAAAACTTCTTTATTATTTTCTTTTTATGGGAGTTAATAATCATTTTCTAATGAAAATGATACTAAATATGATATAATTCCGATGATATTTACTTGTGCAATGAACGACGAAAGTTTCGGGTGCGCAATGAATAAAGAAATGAGTGTTCATGTAGGAGCGTTTTGTTTCAGAAAATTTTTCGTCCGTTGATGAACGTCGTTTGCGTTGCAAATAATATGTTTTGCTAACAATTGGAGTACTAATGTCTATAATCCTCGGTGACCGAGGCCTTCGAGCCTCACCGTACTTTTCTATGTTCGGCACGGCACACAGTGGTCTAAAACGCAAAAAGTGACATTTCGTTATAACTTTTGAACTGTAAGAGATATCGGCATGAAATTTGCACGAAAATTCGTTTAAAAAATAGTCAATTTTAACTGTCTACAAATAAAATTTTTTTTATTTTGTTAAACAATAATTTTGAATTCATTTTCATTGATATTTTTTATTAAAATAAAATTGTTCAAGTATAATTGACTTCTAAATATGTATTTTATGTTTACGTTTTTTTTTCATACATGTAATGTTTTATAGAATACGTAAAAAATAAATTCGAGAAATCTTTTTGTATTCAACGCATACAAAATGTACCGAGATGGTAAAAATGCCTCACAAGCGTGTTAAAAAATATTTTTTATAATAATTATAAATAATCTTTTCAATTTAATTGTTTTAAAATAATGTCCATTCTAGATATCACGACCTTCGTTATTTCATATTATTTCATATATGTGTTATGTATTTATAAAAGATAAAGATATTAATAAAAATATAACAAATATAAAAGATAAGTCACTTAATCTTACCATTACGTTCTTAAATTGATGTTAGCAATGAAATACTAAGAAACTCGTAGTCAAATTATATTGTTACCGTTCACCATATTTTTAACAATAAAATTAATAGATTAATTATACTATTGTTAAAAATTACATACTTGTTTTAGGTAGGTATAAACTTTTAATGCAATTGCAAAAATAATCATATTTGGTTGGTATTTAATTACTTATGTATTACTATATGTCAGTTGCTATTCGTCAGGCGACACGTCAGGACGGCTTTATACAATAATAACTTGTGATATAGGACGAGTTAGGAAATGATTCTTGCATGATTTTATAGAAGAAAGTATGCTGAAAATATTCCATTTTGTCAAATTCCATGATCTCTTATGACTTAAAAAATGTTCCTTGCGAATTCTTAAGAATTTTGAAAATTTTCTTCATTACTTTAACGAAACATTTGTAATACATTACAAATACTAATTTTTGATTAATAACGGTAAATTGTAGCTTAAAGATAAACCTTTCATTTAAAAAAAATTGAAAAGAAAATATTAAAAGGGATCGTCAGGGCATCTTAAAGAAGAAAAGCAATTTTTTCCATGAGAAAGACTATCTTTAAAAGTTCCAACTTTAACTGTTTGTTACAGTAATAATTTTTACTAAATTTTATTAATTTTTTCATTTTCTAGGTTGATGGATATTTAGAAAGCAATAAACATTCAACAGATATCCATATGAGACAGATGGTTTTTGGGAAAAATGTCATTAAATTTCGCGTTTTAGACCACTGTGAGGCAGCAGTCAAAGAATAGAATTTCCTGGTCGATAATTATCCTTGACCGAACATAATCATGGTTTTATTGCCGAGTAAACACTGTACCGTGCACAGTACAAGGAACCTTGGTTTTTCCAAAACCTGTCAGTCAATAGCGGTCGATCGGTCGGGGCACAATTAAGTACCTGCATTGTCGGAAGCCAGTCAGTGGTGCGGGGGCGGCAAAAAATCCATTTTATAAATTTTCGATTTTTTTACGTATAGGCGTTACGTATAGCGATGTTTTCTTACGCGTATTTAGATTAGAATATTGATAATTCTCCCTAAATCCTCTCTGAGAAGTCCTAACCGAACCCTTTGTTTAAGCGAAGGATGATTGTGCTCCAGCTGTATGCTTGAGATTCAGCTTAGTAACAATAATATAGAAATTTCGAGAACCGTCTCAAGATAATACATATGGTATTTATGAGTGCACCCCTACTCAGTTTCCACAGTATATGTACAACCACCTGATTTTTAACTGTCTGGGGACACTTCGAGAAGTATAACCAGATGAAAACAACTGCAGCTGAACATATAGTACAAACGGGCAGTAAACGTTACGCTGAATGTTGGAGCCGGTTGTATTTAGCGAGATCGGGCCCAGTCACCCTTTCGAATCAAGTAACACAGGTTTCCGCGAATACGATATAAATCTTGTTAGTACGCAACGCAATGTTGCGTACAAAAAAGGTCTTTGGTATGAATCTGACACCAAGTCTTCGACCACCCGATGAGAGGAAATAAATTAGTTGAAGAGTCGAAAGCTCTTGAGCCCGAAGCGACGGGACTCGTCCTATTTTTCTGTCGCTTTCCGGCGCCATAATAACAATTTGGGATAGCGTCTGGACCATTTTCTTGTCTCCCCCCTAATTTTCCACCATTTCGTTATTGCCACCTCCACCATGGTTTTTACAGCCTTTAAAAGGGAGTCTTCAGTTTTCGGTATTCAGTCTTCAGCCAACCATCACGTCAACTATAACTTTGTACAGTCAGTCGTCTTCATTTAAATATAATTTATCATTGTTAACAAGTCATTCAAGAATTTGATCAAAAACACCTCACCCATTAACTACCTTGCACGGTTTTAAGTAACCAAGCCAGGAGTGACAGATGTGAGAAGAATCAAATCTATTGTGGCATAATCAGTCAACCGCTTCGTCGATGTGTCAACAAACAGGCAGTAGCGCCTAGGTAACTACGCTTTAATTTCTCGTACACACTCGATATTTATCGCGACAATAACACTTGTAAAAGGTGTTAATAATTCTCTGGCTGTTGAACAGGGAACGAGATTTTACTATACATCATATGGTCCAATATTAGCAATGAAACTATTAAAAGAGCCAGAGAATCATTTATTTTCCGTATACAACAATGTATTGAAAACAATGGTCATCATTTCGAACATTTATTGAAATAGAGTAATTCAATCAAACCAATTAGTGTAGTAAATTAATCATTGATAATACCTGTTATGCCTTTTGGATTTTTCATACCCAAGGTCACACGAAGGTCATTGTATAATATGTCATTGAACAGGTCTTCACCCCTACTATTACATCGCAATAAAAAAAATATATTGTTCCATTAAAAAAAAATTGATGATCTTGATATCTAGAAAAAAATGGCGATTGAAAAAAGTTTTTTCCGAATCATTATATTGCCCCTTCGGTTAGATTAATATTGTCCTATAACATTTTTTTCTATTACTAATATATGGTAAAGTTAGCTGGGACACCCTGTATAAAAAATAGTTACGAGGTCGTTACAAACAATAGTAAATCTCGTTTTTCTTTAACTATGGACCCGCTCGCCAGCCACGCTTGCTTACCGCCCGGCACAAGCTCGTAACAATTTTTATAGAAAAAGATTATTTTTATATTGTCCAATAGTGTATGGTAAATAACAAAATAATCTTTCCTTCTTTCCTAGGAATTCATCAGTTTTCAGTACTTACGGGTCTAAAAGTCACGTGGGTTATTACACATAGCTTAAACTATTAACTGGCAAAAGTAATTTTTCAAAAAAGTTTAACATTAGGAAATATGAACTAACCGGAAACCTCTGTGCGTCGCGTTCATTTTTTATTTATGGAAGCATATCCAAAATCTGTTAAGAGACTTGCTGATCGTTTTGGCAAGGTGTACTATCGAACTAATATTATGTAAAAAATCTCGGCCACTTCGGCCAGTCTTGAATTTAAATGCCAACTTTCAACATTTTTAAGAATGAGTCGCGCGAACCTTACGGTTGTTTGATGTTTTAGGGTGAAATTTTTAAGGGATGCACAACAGCTGTTACATGTCATAAACCTGGGAAATTCCAGGCGGCTATCGAGAAAGACTGAAACGAAAGTTGTGCGCCAAATGGTCGCCAAATGTGGCAATACAGACTTTTTAGTAAATAGTGTTTACCACGTCCGTGCCATAAACCTGCTCGACGAAAAGCCCACGTGTTCTTCGCGATGCAACATTGTTTGACAAAAGTGCCCAGCACCTATCCAAACTAATTGTCTCGAATTGTCCAGGTACTCTGTCTGTGCTACGATCCGAGTGCGACACTGTCATTTTTTTTATTTATTTATTGGCATGCTTACATGCGATCGTCCTTATTCAGAAACGCAGACAAAGCTGTAATATCGCATAAACCTTCACCCACCGAAGCCTAGAATGCAAGCAGCGTTGAGATTTTCTAGAGTGTTCGATAATGATCATTTAATATTTCTAAAAAGTTACATGATTTTTCAAATAATTATAAAAAGTCAAAGTTTCAGTCTTCTCGGGGCAGATGTCGCTGTAGTCTTCTCCTGCGAGCACATTCGACTACGCGCTTGAGCGTTCTGCCGATACGTGGCATTGTACGAACATTTGAACGCAGCGAATGATTCTTGCCGGAATTTACATTGCGGTAATAACGGTATACATTATAGACGCGCTAATAAAAATAATAATTTAATGCTTCTCGGTTATGATTTTCGAATTCTTCGATGTTTTAACTGAAGGTGGAAGACTGTACTTGTGTGACTGTATGTGTTAAAAGTTACGTTGTTCTTCGAATTCTATTCGCTATTCTTACTAAAAAAAAATTAGAGAAATTAAAAAAAATTTTTTTTAATATTATCCAGCTAGAGATTCTAAATTTATCGATAATTAACGATCACGGAGATCGATATCTACCGAAATCAGCTGGGCTGGGGAGATTCTATTTAATTTATATAAGATTAACTTTTTCTATGAAATTTTTACTACACATTTGCCCTACAAATTCATTAAAAATAAAATTCTATAAAATTTACATTTAAAATAATTGATTGTATTGAATTTATATAAAATTAACTATTTCTATGAAATTTTTATTTAATAAATTCAAAATAAAATAATTTAAAATAATTTAAAAATAATTTAAAATAATTTAAAATAATTGATTCTATTTAATTTATATAAAGTTAACTATTTCTATAGAATTTTATTTTTAATAAAATTTAGTGAAATTTTAATGTTACATGTCAATTGGTCTGGGCAATAAATTGAATATATTAATACATCCACTACGCATTTGAATTGTTTTTAATATATTGGTAAAGTAAGTATGTAATTGCAACAAAATTACGTAGTTCCATTGTTTCAGGAGAATATAATACGAATCATTCGTTAAACTATAGAAATTATGTATGTACTAACAATTAACAGCACACATAATTGATATTCGATAAATATTGACTATTAAAGAAAAGTCGGAACATGGAAATGCTCTTACTGAATCAAATATTGACCGGTTCTAGCAGACTCCAGATATACACGTTATTTTAGTAGACGTCACTAAATAGAGTCCACGAGGCATGTTGACATGTTGTTTTCACTCATCGATCGATGTAAGCGATACACAATAATTATGATATAGATTTAACATAAATATATAATACATACATAATAACTACGTAAATATATAATAATAAACTAAGGCACGTAAGAATGTTATATCTATAACAGTAATAATTCGCAAAGAGACGTGAAGCATAGAAATTATTAACGAACAAGGGAATTATCCCTTCCAATGTTACATAACATCAAGTTACATAAACTAAATACTATAAGTCGTGGGAAGATGGCTAGAAGAATTTTTTTTTCACCGAAATTACAAAAAATTATTTATAGTACTATTGTATATACTATGTATTTTTGTAAAAGGATCATTACAACTAATAATGTTTGTGAACTTTGATCGGAGTAAATAAAAAGTAACTAATCGCAATAAAACGGATACAATTTCAGAATTATTGATAAAAAAAAAATTGAACCGTGTGCAATTTTATAAAAAAAATATTGGAGAAAAGCAATGCTTTTGTTTGTACATTCTTGCATGCTTCGCGCGAGTGACAGACAGATTGCCAATCATCAGGCGCATTGACTCGAATTTTGAATTAATTAGTACTTATTTTCTCCAAACAGTAGAACTATATGCCCTGACAAGATGGCGGATACCAAATCGTTTAATTTATCATTGATATTGTGAACACTTATAGAAAATTGCAAACTGCTGAAAGATTAAAAAGAATTGAACATTATTCTCATTTTATTATTTAAAATTATTAAGGAACGTAACAACTATCTATTCGGTTTCTATTACTTACAATTGATATATTTATTATTGTGCATAAAGATTCGCAGTCTGATCTTGACAAAAGTTGCTAGAAGTTTGTTAGTAGTGCTTTAATAAGTTATAAAATCCTATTATTTTCAGTAAACCTGTTAAAAACTTTTGCGAGCTTTTTAGTTATCTTATTTCGATCGCATAGTTCTTTCAATTGCATGTAATTTTACGCGTTCGACTATTAAATTTTGAACATTGCACCGGGGAGTAGAAGAATTGTTTATTTTCCAATCGGGACCGACTCGCGGAATACACAGATTTTAACGAACACAACTTCAGAATAATTTGCATTGTAAAAATCTTGTGTCATTTTCATCAACAACTTTTCCAAGATCGACTGCGGCGAGCACATCAACAATATGCGCAGCCAACGCGATGCTCATTCTTGTTAACAAAATAATGTTCATTTTCTATGCCATTGGAATCGCGACGAATATTTCGAAAGTATAGAACATAAAATTTGCTATATCACTAAGAATTTATTCGTAATGCTCCAATGACAGTGGAGAAAATTAATTTCGCACGCGGAACTAACTGTATACTTTGAAACAATCTGTGCAATGATTGACTACATGTACGTAACAGACACAGAAATTCATTATTTACGAGAATAATGAACATAAAAGTTGATATGTCCACCAATTAGTGAAACTAATCACTCACAGCTGCATCATCAATCTGTAATCGAACGATTGATGTCACAATGACGTCATAATTATTCGTATACAGCTAGTATTATTTTAATATAAATAATTGATTTTCACAACGTGTTCTGCACTTGTAAAAACATCTTGTATAATAAAAAACTTTACGTCACGTGTTGATGTATTGTGAAACATTTTGAAGGTGAAAGCTATATATGCTCGTCGAAATATTTAATATGCAGTATGTTGCATATATAATGATAGAATACTAATGCAACGCGCGCGCATCATCGTTTAGATTTTACTACGGTGTCTATAGGATCCCTGTTTCTTCTAGCAAATTCACGGTTTCCGCAGAATGAACCGTCGGATCGGTGAAATTGAAAAATGAATAATTCGTTTAACGAATCGACAACTTTCTTTCATATAAACGGTTGAGTGCATTACTTCCAAACATCACGTACTTTGTGTAACTGTACACATTTCTTATTGGATAATGCGGAACAAAGGATGCCATGTCGCCAACGAATTATTACGTAATCGTCAGAGTTTTCTTCTCTTTTACATCTACACTTTATTATTTGATTTTTATACTTTCTAAAATAGCTTACACCCTTTAACGTTGATATGTTAATATTTTTTAAATACTTTGTTGATCTTTCTAATTAAACGAACAGTTATACTCATCTAAATAAATGCAGAGTTCAACATTTTTTTCTCATCTTTGCGATTATCGTCTGCAAAAATAAGAAAACATTGTACGTAACATTTCACATCAATTTTACAATGTAAATAAACTGCAAAAATGTGTGCACAATTTGCGTAAAATATGTAGATTCGATAGTACGATCTGCAATTAGTATCCGAACATCGATATATGCAGAAATGCTCATCGTTAATAGTTGTTCAATCATGCATTTGTGCCTCCAGGTTAAAAAAATATCACTATTAGAAAAACAAGGTTATTAAATATTTGTATGCAACAATTTTCTTTCCTTTCTTTTTTCTCTTGGCATTTACATAGTCCCCACAACGCCCGTTTCTTATTGTAGTAGCACCAGCGTCATGTGCGTTTAGAAAAATGAATAATTGAAAAATGAATAATTCGTTTAACGAATCGACAACTTTCTTTCATATAAACGGTTGTGTGCATTACTTACAAACATCACGTACTTTGTGTAACTGTACACATTTCTTATTGGATAATGCGGAACAAAAGATGCCATGTCGCCAACGAATTATTACGTAATCGTCAAAGTTTTCTTCTCTTTTACATCTACACTTTATTATTTGATTTTTATACTTTCTGAAATAGCTTACACCCTTTAACGTTGATATGTTAATATTTTTTAAATACTTTGTTGATCTTTTTAATTAAACGAACAGTTATACTCATCTAAATAAATGCAGAGTTCAACATTTTTTCTCATCTTTGTGATTATCGTCTGCAAAAATAAGAAAACATTGTACGTAACATTTCACATCAATTTTACAATGTAAATAAACTGCAAAAATGTGTGCACAATTTGCGTAAAATATGTAGATTCGATAGCACGATCTGCAATTAGTATCGGAGCATCGATATATGCAGAAATGCTCATCGTTAATAGTTGTTCAATCATGCATTTGTGCCTCCAGGTTAAAAAAATATCTCTATTAGAAAAACAAGGTTATTAAATGTTTGTATGCAACAATTTTCTTTCCTTTCTTTTTTCTCTTGGCATTTACATAGTCCTCACAACGCCCGTTTCTTATTGCAGTAGCACCAGCGTCATGTGCGTTTAGATCTAATCCAGCTTTGAATGTCCTTGAAACATCCGACAAGAAAGTGTTTCCACGAGGCTATCCCCTTCAAACAGAATATTTTTTACACAAAATATTTCACATTTCTCATGATTCAGTTGTTATATTTAACCTTTAACGTCAATACACCAAATTTTTCACGTTTGTAACATTGAATAAAACTTTAACATGCTACAAATGTGAATAGAATTAGCCAAAAATGTAGAATTTAAACAGTTGTCAACAAGAGTGTAAACAAAATTGTTTAATGCGAAAGTAGTACTTGGCTATTAACGTAAAGATAAATATATCAGAATTACCCTTAGCTTGAAAACTAGTTAATAAAAATTCCATTAATTAATTCTTTTATCCTGGTACACGTACGTTTTATTTTATTTTAAATAAAACCTATATTTTTGCAAAACGTTACAATCGAATTGCGAAAAATTTGCAAAAAAGTATCGGTCGTTTAATGCAATGAAACGGGGACAAATTGGTGACGTTCGATAATAAGAAAAAATGTTATTCAACCTTTCTTTTTTTTTCGGCGACGCAAACTAGACTGATCTCCATTCACTAACACGTGCCATGGTAGAATGGCATCGATTGATTTAGGGTCAATAACTCGTACGTGGCATTTACATGCGCGGTGATGCAGTCAAATGTAATTAAAATAACGAACGCGCTACGCGTAACGTTATAGTGCATGGAAGGCCGATCATTTTGCGGCGTTGCGCTGTGTGAATCAATAATGAATCATTGTCACTTTTCATCGGCTAACAATGACTGATGATCCAGTGGCACACAAAAAGACTCGTTGTTAATAGAACCTGTTTTATTTATGATCTTATTAGTTCTGATTCGTCGAAGTTTATCGACTATTAGTAATTATTAGACCGCAAATTTATGCGTTTATGACGGAAAATAATGCAGAACATGAAATACAAGAACATTAAAAGAAATAAAAATAATTGTTGCACTATTTTCGACTTGGTCGAACTGTTATGATCGATTTTTGACAGGATGTTTCATAAGAATCCTGCATCTAGTAATTATACATATAATAATTATATACAAAATATAGTGAATAACGGATTTTATAAGTTTTTGCTATATTCAATTAGACGAATAAAATGAATTTTTAATTCAATTTTATTTATTATTCGTCTTTTTTTCTAATAAAGCGTTACATTTGTATAGGGACTTCAATACGTATTCCAGAATTTGTTTAGATTTTTTGAATGCCTAGAAAATTAAAAAAATTATACCTGGAAAAAGTTACTCTCTCTCTCTGTCAGTGCCGGACACATGCGCGACAGAGACGAAGAGCTTCACGTGACCGTGCCGTGGTAGAAGGGGAAGGTAGAGTAGGGACACGTTCTGGTTGTTCACCACATTCACAGATCCCATCGAGCGGTTTTGCGTTATACATATGTATACTGGTTTTCTCGTTAAAAACATATGAAAAATGTACGACGGTGAGAGGAACAGAAATACCGTGGAATGAAAAAAGATCGCGATTGTCGCGCCGCAGAAAACTCGGCTGGAACAGCAAGTGTCAAACCTGTATTATAATCTAGGGAGCTATGTGTCTAGGTCAACAACCTGTTTGAACGTGTTCGTAACCCCACTGCAAAATTCTACTATAAACTTTCAAGCGCAGGCACATACTGCGAAAATAAAAGAAACCGAGCACGGATCACCACCGTGGTTCTCCCTTTTTCCAAACTGTACGAAGAACCTTATGAATATGCAAACACCGGGTACATTACGGGCGGGTAATAAAGCATGAAATTATGGAGTTACTTGTACCCGAACATTTAGGGTTTGACAGCCGTTGCGAATATTTAGATGGTCATCAAGTTATTAAAGCTTGTTACGTACATCGACAAATTCTTATTTAAACAATTAGTTTTCATATGGAAAAGCTACACTTTTTTAAAGATAATTAAAATAATAATTGTACATATGGATACTAAATTTCACATTGTTAGTCTAATAATAATTTGATCACTAGATTGCTGATTTTATACATTTTTTACGAAAATTAATCAAATGCAAATTATATATTATATTAATAAAAGAAATAAGGGTCCGCCTAGCTCTTGTATCTTGGAATTAGTGCAAACAATTTCTATTTTGCATAAAAATCTGATATTGACGACAATATTTTCTAGGAAAGTAATCTTTTCATATTCAATTTTGATCTCGAAAGCCAGATTATGCTTTTATTCGCCTTCTATTTCTTACAGTTGACTTGGAAAGTTTTTCTTTTGCATATCGATCCGTAGTCTAGTATCGGAGAAGGAAGTGGGGGTAATTAGGGCGTATTAGGCAACAATAACATTCGGGGATTGAATGGACATCTTTGCGACTTCCTCTTTTCATTTCCAAAAAAGTGGCGTACAACAGAGTGTTAAGAACGGGTTTAGCCGGGATTAGAGCGGAGCTCTAGCTAAAATAAGGAAAGGATATTAGGAGAAAGGGATTTAGAAGGAAAATTACAAGTGCAATATCTGGAGATACAGAGATTGAAGTAGATAGATAGATAAGACAGGTAGGTTACCGCAACGTGGAAAATGATGGCAGGTAAGGCAGGCAGAAACTAGTTCTCGTAACGAGATGTGGTAGTTTAGAAGAGACGAATGAGTACCTGATGGTAGTTGAGCAGCAGTTAATGCATATTATGTAAGGACGTAATGGGGAATTTGAGGAATTTCGTAGAGGGATGAAGAGAGACAACTGTGCAAGTATAAAATTAGATAAGACAGCAAAGAGACTATTCTTTTTTTTAATGTATATATAATGAACAAGCAATCGGCCAGTTAATTTTATGATTTGAAAAGATATGCATACTGGGTGTCCTATTTAAAGTTCTGCACGCAATTATTTGTCAAACTGTAGCTAGTTCTAAATATTCTAAGAATTTAAACATACTGTTGCAGTCATTAAGAAAAGAAATTAATTAAAGTAATTAATTTTTTTCATAAAAATTTGCAGCCTGTTGACCACAAATCGTCTTCAATTGGATGTACCTGCAAGGTTTCAAGGTGACCTTCGTGTAGTCCATTCCGAGACGAATTCATTGATCTTCGAAGGTCGCTCGCGATCACTTATCGCGGACTGAAGTTTAGCTTCGTTGAACGGTCTTGAAATTGTTTATTTTCTCTTGTATTGAAAAAGACCACCTTGTGGAATCTTATAAGACGAGTTTAACAAAAGGAATATATCGTTCCTGATAACGTGATGATAATACATCAACATCAATTAGCAAATTGAATGTGCAATTTTTGAGAGAGCATGACAACAAATTATCAGGGCAAATCCATCACAGGAGAAACAAGTTCGAAGATGATTACTAAAAAAATTTTAATAAATAAAATGAAAGGATGCACTCCTGAACAAGTGAGAATGGAATGTGTCGCAACTGTTGCTGAGAAATGCATCGCGTTGTTTCGTTGTTGTCGCGGCCCGACCTACTCTCTATTGCGAGTCGCATGCGCAAAACTAATTGTAAGATCACGCACTCATCACAAATGCGTGATTTATGGTTGGCTACAGTACAACAGCGTGACGATGGAATCTTCGACTGATTAGCTAAAATGTAATTAGGTAAGATATACATAAAGTAACGACTGTAAATAAAAGCCTAACTAGTCGATCTGTCATAATTAACTCATGCTGTAAAAAAATTTTTTCAGTCTCCGATTTTGAATACGACATTGTACTATGTAGAATTGGTATTATATTAATATTTTATATCTTTTACATATTTTTTACATCTTTTCGCCCTTTTAATTTTATAATTGATGTAACTCGTACGACAAACAAACGCATTCCTAATTTTTCAGCGACCTCTGCATCAACATCAAGATTATCTCTTTTAAAATTTCTTTACGAGAGAGGCAATGTACAATATAAAATTTCCAACAACCCGACTGTATTATGTTTATTCCTTTATTATACATTTATTATATTTATTCTTTCAACTTTTTTTCTTCTTTACTGTTACTGTTGCATACACATTTTAGTTATTTCACAGTATATAGTAACAATACAATTTGAAATGGTTCTTCAGAAAAAAGTCAGACGGTTTTACTACGAAATCTGTACCACTAATGTGTAGACAGCGGATCTTTATGCATTTATAGGAAAATTAACTAAATGAAATTCAAAATTATTGGAAAATTCCAAAAATTGAAGTTGTCAATATATGATTTCTTCTGTATTAAAACGGTTAAGGAAAGAAATAACATTCAATTTGGTTTCCATTTCTTGCAATCGATGCAGACAATTTTTATTTTGCATAAAGATCCGCTGTCTACTAATGTGTCTTACGGTACTCCAAAGAACGAGTAGGGTATTGACCCCTACTATTTGCATCGCTCTTAAGAATATTTCAGAATATTTAAGAATACATTAAAATTATCTGTCCTTCCGTTTATTATTATTAATTTCAGTTATAGCACTTTTCGAACAATTGTTAGTGCTTTCACTTAATTGTCTGCGAGTGATGGTATCATGTGTACACAGGCATAATTTATCATCCAAACTCCCACGCGAGAGCGGTAACCCCTAAAGGGTTGAAAAGTATAATCATTGAATACTAGATTAGACTGCACGTAACATTCACCCACGATAGTTGGTCGGCGAACGTTGTGGAGAACGGACGCAAAAGATAAGTGCTCCTCCTCTATCGATAAAGCGCTCCTCTATTAATCGAGGGTAATTACAGGAGGATTTAACTCTTAGCACTCGAGTGGCGACTCAGAATCGCCACTAAAAATTGCTGTACCATTATTCGAAATATTGTTTACATTATTAAATAAGTTGGTATTATATCAGTTTCATATTCATAAAATGAAGAAAAAATATATAGAACGGAATTATTCTAGGTTGGAAGAAATGCTTAATTTTCAAGTTAAAATAGCTCCGAGTGAAAATGGTTAATCCTCTGTTAGAAGTACGTTTTCTATTACAAATGGCAAAAATGTTACTTTTGTAAAATCCAATTCGATTTCACTTATTTAAATGTATCCTGAGATGGTATATATACAGGGTGGTCCTTTTAAGTAAGGCCACCTAAATATATCTTCACGTTATTGCAATGCAAGAAATATTTTGTTACGTAATGTACATGGTGTCAATGGGATCTGGCAAGAATATTTTTTCCAAGGTAATTTTTTTCGGAATTGTCAAGGTAATCGGTGTTTTTCGGCACATAACTACATTTTTTTTTATTGCATCGACATGACCTGCAAATAACCTTGATCTTTGAAAATTAAAGTGAACACTGAAAAAAATAACCTTAAGAAAAAAATATCATTTGCAAAGAATTCGTCTTTTGCTAGCATCTATATTGCATTAACAACATTTGTTAGGATAGGACCAATCAGCATAGAAATAAATTAAAATCACGTATGCCTTCCTTAACGCGTGTTATCATTTTGTCACACAGTGTAATAATTGAAAACCGTTCGAAGTCTTCGTCGCAAGTCTGGCACGACGTAATAGCGCAAGGGTTTGAAAGGTTAAAAGGGGATTGCGTCCAGAAAAGGTCGGAGAGACTCGGCTCGAGGAAATCCGAGAAGCGATCTATGATCTACCCAGCCGATGAAAGATACAAAAAGGCGAATTATTCCGAAGAATTCGTCGTCGTCAACAAGGTCCTTCCCGGCGTTGTAGAGTGGGAGATGAGCGCAGTGTCCACCCCTCTTCTCGCCCTGTTCGTGAACACAGGTGACTCCGTCGTTTCACGATCACTCATAAAGCTCGCCTTCGAACGATCGAAGCAATCACAGAGTCCGTGAAGCGTCCGGTGGCACACTGTTTTACAAATCTGTTCCGACTGTCATCGCACGCATACGCACGCACACGCATATATATACACAGGCACCTGTCCTCGCATGCAACAAAAAGATCGCACGGTAGTTCGTTGGGGACCGTGCTCGAGATCGTCCGCGAAATTCGTTCGGTGATCCTTGGATCGTCACGTGGTGTGATCCGAATGACCCGAAGGATCCCCGCGATCTATACACGTGGTAAAATCTCGGACCGGCCGCTGTTCGTTGGATCGACGCTGACGTCGGAACGTGTCGAACCGCTCGATTCGTGGACTAGAAGCGTTCCGCGCGAAAAATGGCATTCAAAAATGAGATCCTGAAGCTGTGGGCAGTCTGCTTGCTGATCAAGCTCTCTCACGCTGGAAAACGCGTAGAAGTTCTGACTTCCAGTGGTCTGAACACCTTGGAGGAGGAGGAAATCCTCCGAGTGCTCTCCCGCAATCAAACCACCCTCTCGTCCAACTACTCGCTGATCCAGCTGATCGACGGCCTCGGAAATTACACGATCGAGACCGGCGAGGACGCCTGGAAGCCTCTCAAGTTCGAAGTTCGAGACACCAACCCTCTGTACGGTGAGTTTCCCTTAAAACGATCGTTTGGAGGTGCTAGCCATTCGTCACCCTTAAAAAATTTCTTCGTTCACATTCCTTTTAACAAGTGATCCGTGAAAATCGAAAAAGTCCAAAAACGGTTCGACTTTTTTTCAGTTAATTGATATATTGTTCTTGGGTAAAAGGAGTCGACGTTATTGGTAAAAAAGCTATTATTTATAGAATTGAAAGCTATTCATTAAAAAAAAAAAGTAAAATATGGCGTTCAAACACACTTAGGTATTCAAAATTTGCCTGCATTCGTTACGCGAGCCCAAAATTCAATTTCCACCGTAATTTACAAACTTGTAATTCGTTGACAGAATATGTTAATTACGGTAGTGCTTATTTTGATGAATAAGGCATATTTATTCAACGTTACTGTTAAAAATCAAATCATATAGAACAACCTAATAGTTGGATAAGGCTTCGGATAAACGTTCATTTTTGCTTCATACTTTGAATCAAGAAAATATGTTTGTAGCGTCACATTTTAAAGAAACCTCCCATCATACAGACAGAAAGAGATTAATCATTTCACAATATGTAAAAATAGTAAGTTCTTCAACGTGGTGAACGTATGGGGGTTAAAAGCTCAGAGCTTTTCCTCCGCAATGCTATAATTGCTGCATTCCACAAAATTGTTCCTAGTAAAACGGGAATTCATTGAGGAATTGCAAGATAAGTTTCTAAAGACCTAATCCGTTCATTGGATGGCTAATTAACGTGATTGTGGACGAAGATCAATTAATCCTTTTATTTTTATGCAAAATTCGTGATTCGACCGAAAGGCAAAGATAATGGTTCTAAATGAACGGTTAATATTGTAGTGTCCTTTGGAATGGTTCTCGGTGATTTATAGTTAGCGGATGCACGGGAGCACGCTGCGAAGAGTGTTAATGAATTACACGCCGTTCGCGCGTTGTTTTGCGGCGCGGCGCACGTCTCAGCTGTAAATATTCAAGGAGTTATGGTTGCTCGAAAAATTTGTCTGGTTGCGTTAGGCTAAGATCACAGTGGACTGAATGCCTCGGGAGGCATGTGTTGGTGCCGCAGTGGCCCGAAATCGGACGAAGTCGGGGTCTACGGTAGCCGAACCTTTTCAAGTGCTTCGGGAGAGGTCTCAATAGGACCCAACCCGTGGGACAACCGAAGTCGGACGATGGTCGGAGGAAAATCGCATCATTTTGTTTTTCGTCCGACGCGTCCGACGCGTACATAGTCTATAGTAGAATCCGACATCGGGCCACTGCGAGAACATCTGCCGACGAAATCGGCCGTACCGGTCTCCAACACATGTCTCCCTAAGCATTCGAAACGATCGTGCGTGTGCGCCGAAGTCGGGCGTCGGACGAAATCGGGTCCACTGTGATCTTAGCCTAACGTGTCGATGCGAAGGAAATTAAACTTTCGGTTTATTCTCTGCATTTTTGATATTATAAACTGCAGATCTTTATGGGAAATTGTCAGCATTCGCTGCAAAAAAATTGATAGGTGAAATATGAAACAATGAAAAAATGTTAAAGATTTGTAAATATTGATATTCATTCCTAACAGTATAGTACAATAGATGTAGCATACGGTATTCGTTACTGCAAATTTAAAGTAATTAGGTTTAACAAATGGATAAGCGAAGGATCAATAAATAATTATTAAAGAAAATATTCCTGTTAGTTGCAATCGATGCAGAAAATTTGTATCTTCCATTACACAGTCTAATGATTAGTTTCAATTGTTAGACGATTCCTGAATACCGATAGCTATGGTTTGTACAAATACGTTTGTTTTACGTCATCGTTTTGACGTCATCGGTCTTGCTCGGAAAATATGTACTGCTTCAATCATTCAACGCGGATGAATGAAAGTGAAAATACATCGCATTACAATGCAATCAACACACACACACACACCTGTTTCGTAATGAATTAATTATTAGGTATATTATGAATCGAATATCCGGATGCCATTTTTAATGTCTCGAAAGATTATGATTGAATCATGGCATTAGCAGTTCTTAATGAATTTTTCAATAGCGACTGCAATTTCAGTCGTGATCACTGAAATTATATGGATTAATATGAATTTCTTTTGAAGTTATTATTGAGAATAAAATTGCTACGCATGTCTAAATTAATTAGTGGCTCGCTCAATGAAATTGTCTGGAATAATATGAATTTCTTCTGAAGTTATTATTTAGAATAAAATTGTTACGCATGTATAAATGAATTTGTGAATCTCACTGTTAATCAATTATAACTTTATTTAAACTCCACCGCAACGGACATTATTAGCAAAATGTTCTGCACCATTTGCAAAGTACTGGAGACAAATAAAACTTTGCTTCCCCCATAAAAAACTTTAATAAAACGATGATAATTTATCGATACTCTCGAATCCCATTAATCTTTCTCCTGTTTCATGTTTCACTTTTGCCACAAATGCATGAAATCGGCATTCTATTCATTATACTTGTAAGATGAATGGAGAAAGATTATTTTGAGGAATGTATTGTAATTGTTGTAAATAATCGATAAATTCGCGAAGAAATGGTTACGTATTAATTTGTATACGTAAAGAAAAAACATAATTAGGGGGACCGAAATGTAATCAAAAAATGTCTTCGATGAGCTCATTCACAAGGACTTTTAAAAAGGCAAACTGCCTCTACGCTGGCAAAAAGTGTTAGAAAATGATGGAAATTATTTTGTCGATTAGTATTTAAGATTTTCTTAAATAAATAAATGTTTCTCTAAAAAAAATTTTGATTACATCTCGGTCCCCTTAATATACGAGGGAAAGGTCAGTGCAATGTCAAATAGCACGGTGCAGAAAAAATCGCGTGTCCTTCGGCGAAACGAGCGGGTCGCAAAGTCGAGCAGGTGATCGGCTGATCGATCAAATTTTTTAATATGATCAAGGAGCGTCGGTCGGCGTGCTGCAGCGGGTCAAACGAGCGTAGAATGAGTGAACGTCTCGGAAAAAGGCAAAACTACTTTCGACGTGTCGAAATAGTAGTCACTACTCAGGCCCGATTTTTATCCATGTACAGTGTCTGCATACCACATGTGATTTCGTTACTCATTGTGCCACGTGCTCGCGGCGGCCGACACGAATTATGCGAATTACACTCGCGACGTACGAAATGCGATGAAAAAAAACAAGAAGTATAGCGGTTCGACACTATGAAAGAGAATACACGCCCGGGCCGGCTTTGGGTCGAAAAACCCGATGCTAATGATCTTGATTACAATTCGACACGCAATTACTTTCTACATTTCGACACGCGTGTAGCGTCTCCCGACTGGATTTTTCGTGTGTGCAATCCACCTCGACGATCCACGAAAAGTGTCACGTTACTTCTGTTATAGTATATAATCTGGCTCAAAAATGTTGTACCTCCTTCAAATAGCTGATTCCCGAGTACATTTGAACTAACTTTTTCCCTTGCGAAAATGTTCTCCGTGGAGTATTCAAGGAGTTATTAACGAGAAACGCGGACCAATCAGAGTGCGGCTCCAGCGGACGATTTTGGCTCGGCCAATGGCAACGTCACGCTTCTCATCACGTCATCCTTCCGCTATAGCCGCGCTCTGGTTGGTCCGTGTTTTTTGTCAATAACTCCTGAACAAGTCCGCGGAGAACATTTTCGCTAAGGAAAAAGTTACTTCGAATTACCACAGGAATCACCACTTTCGAGGAAGTACAACTTTTTTGGAGCATCCTGTATACGAAAAGCAAACTTGTTAACTTCCCAGAACAAGTCGGTATTTAGATTGCCGATTATGATTAACTGTACACGCGGCTCTGCTTCTAACTGGTCTGACGAACTTCTTTTACGCGATATGCGATTACAATATTATTTTTTTTTTTTACCGGCACGTTTCCCTTTCACGATATTCCACTTTTTATCCCACATTTGGGTCAATGCTTATGTTCTTTTATCGAACACGCAATTACATCGACAGTTTTTACTGGCATCTTGTTGTCAGCGTCGTGCATATCATTCGATGACCGAGTAGAAAATACATAGGCTCGCCGAGTGCGAATAACTGTGCAAGAAAAGCGTGCATTAATTTGACTTTCTTTACGCGAACTATGAGATCGGTGTCGCCAAGCACGTCTGACGCTGTGAACTCGTTAATTATGTTTAAAAAAAAAAACGTGTTACAAGGACAGGGCAAGCTTGAACGTGGTTAGCGGGTTTTTAGAACGTCTCTTTCTGCAAGACCAGGAATTTGCGAATGGTTTCAATCTCATAGTGCTGATTTTTATTATACTCTCAATACCATTTTTAAGTATATGAATTCATATAATTGTTGTAATATATTATTTCAATAAACGTAAACTAACTTTCAAAATAATCAGAAAAATATCCTTCAGGATTCTGAGAAATGTTCGCAATTTTCTTAAAAAAATTTTATTTGGGAAAAATCTGCTACAGAATTATTGTGTGTAAAGAAATTAAAATTTTCTAAGAAGTTAAAATTGGTAATAACAGGAGCACACAAATTCCCAGAACGTTAATTAGTTCATTAAGACGTTTAGATGTCTTAATTTGACTGAACGACGTCCTCGCTCATAAGCGTGTTTCTCTTGCGTTAGCAATAAATATTATTTCATCGAATCCCTCACAGATAAACGTACCGTCACGGTGTCCATTGATATCAATCGCGAACTCGTTGATTACTACAGCGCTGCGTACTCATTAAACACGTTTCGAGAAGATAAGCACGGCGCGTCCGTGACGTACGCGCGGTCAAACAGCGTGGTTACCTGATTGTTACCCGCGTGATTGAAAATATTTTTACGCTGTCCAACTGCACAATTATCGACGCGACCATGGTGACCACAGGTATACTCGCGTATACCGAAGTTTGGAGAACCGTTTCCCTGTAGAAACCGTATCTTACGTCATTTTCCATTGCCAACGATGATAATGAAGCTGTACGGTTTGACAACGATACCTCGCACACGTTTCTTGAATTCCTCAACGTCCGTGTTTTCTCGTTGATAATTTCCTCATGAGAATCGATTTCCGAACCAACTTCCGCAATTTCATGTTGCACATTTACACTTTCTATCAAGCGCCTCGTGTGTTCCTTAGCTTCAGACGGACGCAGTCCTTACCAGATAATTTCATTGTTTTTAATCAGAAATTTTACGTCGCATTAACGTCGACGTTGTACAGTAATTATTTATTCATTGAATATTCTTTGCTGAAAGTAGATTATGTATTAATTGTTTTATACAAGTTTTTCTTCTTTTTTTACTTTCAATTGTTAACTTTTATATAATTATTATTACTATTTTATATGTTGCCTTGCTATTTTTGGACCTTTCCAGCAAATGTTAAAACAAATGAAACGTAAAAATAAAAATTGTCTGTATCAAGTGTAAATTCAATGAATAAATTAAACTGTAGTGTTATTGCAAGAATCTAACGATATTGTTTTATTATTTTCGATTTACGAAAATCATTTTAAAAATAGATTCTATTCTTTGCAAATCAATTTTTATTTTGCATAAAAAGCCGCTGTCTATTAACGACTTATGATTCAGTAGTACACAAAAAGACTTGCCAATCTTATTAATATTCATCCATCGAAATTTGCATACTATCAGTGATTATGTAAATAGGCCGCGGAGTTTTATACAAAGGAACAAAAAGTCTACAATAATTGTACGATACAAGCGTGACATATTTATTGCACTATATTAAACAGTGCATTGTTAAATAGTGATTTTTACTTCTTGTATTGAATTAATAATAATAATATTTATTCGGCTTCACTGCCAAGAATTATTTTCTAATATTCTAATTAGATCTGTAAGCTGTCTTTTTGCATTCCATTTTTACGTCACTTTATATTAAGATTAATACAAAGAATTCTTTTTATAAATTCATTAATTTAAAAAATTCGTCGAACACTTGTTTGTAGTTTTTCTATATATAAACGAATCGGTAGAATAACATAAATTATGTGATTTTACATGATAATTTTAAATAGTTATTTTTAGAACTGTTTACTCGTTAGTTTTCAGCACGATTCTAATAAATTATGTCTAATGATATCTACAAAATTCTAATGTATTACGATGCCGACTTAAGAAATCTTTCACAATTCTTGTAAATAATTCGACCGTTAGGACTGAAACTATAAATAAATCACAGCTGACTTGTTGTCTGTTCCTCATTATCGGGTTTACGCAATCAATTTTATAAAATTCCTATTTAAGAAATGGTGACTTCTGTCAGATTTTAATGGACCGAGATTTCTGAATAAATTTTCTTTCGGTACCTAACATCACGATTTATTCGAATGATTGCTATCTCAACGACGTTCGAACTGTTGATATTCTTCTGTCGTCATTCCTACAAATTTTCCAGATTATAAACATGTTACAACTGATACGGCTACGTAACGGTCTTAACGAAACATTGACCTTAAACTTCTAAAGCCACGAGTCATTCATTCGGTATATAAATACAACAGTTATGACTACATTCAATTTCTCCGAACATTTTCGTGTAAAATACATTCACATCAACTGAACGAGAAACATTTCTAGTTAATTTCATTTCTGAAATAGATTAATACAGTTAAGGTTACACTAATTATTTCCTAATTATCTTTTCGAAGTATGTCTTGCTTTGCTATACCTGTGAACCGATATACAGATTAATTAGTTGTACAAAATTAATTCATAGTCTGTCAAACAAAGTGCGTATATTATTAATGATTTTATTTTTTTTACGTTCATAGTTCCTCTCCGAATTTGTTCAGGAACTCATTTCTGGTCGCATCAACAAATTCTTTTCCATTCGAATTTTTCCAATCATAAATGAAACCTAATTTGTTGATTTTCTTTTTGCGACTATTTTTAAGTAGCATGTTAGGGTTATCGTAATTAGAGTACCGCCATTGTCTTCGTTGAACAGTGTCTGTATGTTATAATTGGTGCTCATTCGTAACCGATTTATTTACATAGTCGCGGTCGCTGAACAATTATAGCCCATTGTAGCTGGACGATCGAATCATTTCGAAACGATCAGGTTGTCGATGCGACACATCCGGTCCTATTGCTAGTTCGCTGACACTTGTTGCAATGAAATGTCGCTCGCGGTTTTGTTACGACAAAAATGGTGGAAATCGGGTCAGCCTCCATTGCGGTTATATTAACATTTCGAATGAACATTGGTGGTTTGTTACGAAAACGTCACTGGCTTTCACTGAATTTATTTGCATGTTGTCGCGCGTGTCTTAGATGTGTGTAATAGGCTTACAACGCGGTTAAAAAAATACAAATTAACATTTCATAAACGCGGCGCCGCGCCGTTCCAAGATGTAGATAGTACGTTTACTCTTAACCTTGGATCGTATATCTAATTTGTTTACATAAAATGTAGAAATAGACAGAAACTATTTCGACAGCCGTACTGAATTTAACG
The DNA here is from genome assembly GCA_028454225.1 of Lasioglossum leucozonium. Taxonomy (NCBI): domain Eukaryota; kingdom Metazoa; phylum Arthropoda; class Insecta; order Hymenoptera; family Halictidae; genus Lasioglossum; species Lasioglossum leucozonium. The sequence goes on from CM052209.1 coordinate 3,110,250, forward strand.
TGGTTATTAATTACTGTGTCGACTGCTACATCATGTTTTTCGCTCAGTTCATATTTTTTAAATAATTATACAATACTATATTTAATTATTTTCTAAACCATTATACAATACTATATTTAATTATTTTCTAAACCATTATACAATACTATATTTAATTATTTTCTAAATAATTATACAATACTAATACTGGTGATACATTCGTCAATTTAATAAACTTATAAAATATAGATAAAAAGTATTTTAATGGCTGAATTGATATAATTATTAATATTGCATTGGCTTCGACCCACATTATTTTTTAATTAGATTGTTCATATTTTATATAATACTACTGGTAGTACGTTGAGCAATTTAATTGAATACAAATTAAATATGCATCATGATTACTATTAATAATAACAAGCTAATTATTCGGATCTATATTCTTATCATTTATGCTAAAATTCGCCGTTCCACAGACATTCGACTTTATCACTTACCATTATTATGAAATATGTTCGAAGTATCGACCAATATATGTAGAGCATAGCTTGAAGCATGTTTTATAATGAAAGTAATAGGATGGACAAAGTCGAATGTTTCGGATTCTGTGAGTTTTGGGATGACCATATTGTTGGATTGTCAATAAGTTACACGCACAGAGGACTTATTGTTCGTTCCCAGAAATGAGAGTTCTCTGTTCTCATAAACAGAGATTACGAACTATCGATGAAACGATCTCAGCATCGTATTCTAAACGGAGATTTCTAAGTATCCCGTTTCAAATTTTTTTTAAGGACCGAACTATGGGACTCAACCTAAACAGTCTGGAGATACGAGAGGACCCTAATTTCCTTTCGGGGTTCCAGAGCTTTCCCTTTCGGTATCAGTTGCAGGTCGCAGCTTAGATTTCGTATTGTAAAGAGTTTCTCAGTTCTATTTTAAAAGTACCAATGTGCATATGTATCTTGTCAGTATTTCTACAACAAGAATTCAACACGTCGAAAACAAAACAATTCTTTAAAAAAATAAAGGAACACGCAAAAATTAGCCTGAAAGTTGGAATTTTTAGTCTATGAGATGCCAAAATCTTACAATTTGAGATTGTTTGTTATCTTTGTCAGAAGTAATTAGTAGATCTTTATACGAATTTCCTTTTCCTTAAATTATTTTATCAAAATCAGAATAAGGGAATTATTTTCACTATCTGGAAGACTTTTAGTGATAAAACTAACGTATTTACTTATCAGCGGATCTTTATGCAAAATAAAAATTGTCTGCATCGATTGCAAGAAATGGAAACCAAATTGAATGTTATTTCTTCCCTTAACGGTTTTAATACAGAAGAAATCATATATTGATAACTTCAATTTTTTGAATTTTCCAATCATTTTAAATTTCATTTACTTAATTTTGCTATAAATGTATCAAGATCCGCTGTCTAGTAATTACACTAAATTTTTTCTGCGTTATACGTCCCCAAATATTTTCTCCTTCGAGATGCCAAAACTGGATCACGCTATGAATGATTTTTCTTATTGCACGTTTTTAATCGAATAAGATTTATGTTGAAAACGAACGACTACAAGCAAACTATCCTATCATCCTGTTTTAAACGCTGCAGAGAAACATGTTTGGCTGACTGCATATGACGCAAAGCCTCGAAAGCTTGAAAAATCGAAACCCGGTCCGGATACATGTGATTCCGTTGTAATAACGTTGAATAGCGGTTTTTATATTCGTCGTGCGTCCTAGCTAGCTTTTTCGGGGATTCCGTCAGAGCAAAATCATCATTCGTTCTTTGACCTTTTCCGTTATTCCGTAGTTTCTTCCGCGACGATGTCGAGGATTCCATGACCGTCGATCGGGGAAGGCTAAATTTGTGAAAAAGTTATGTGAACGCGTCCAGCGTCGCATGTCAATGTCACTGACGACCAATTTTGTTTCCCTGCGACGAAATCCCGGTTTGCACGCGACCCACGTGCGCGCCAATTCATTACGATTCACCTGAATTCACCCGATTGAAAGACGGTGAAAGTCTTTCTTCACTCGGTTCGTCGCAATCTTTTGTAGTAACCGTATCGAAAAATCTGTGTTCACCTGCTCCTCTCACACAGGTTTTGTAAACTGACGACACCTATTTGTGAGTCGATACCTGTGACGTTATCAGATAAAATTTGATGGCTTGGCTAGTCTCCCCACTCTACCCTCCCCCTCTACCACGCTTCCCCTGCGGCCTGGTCACGTGACGCGTTTCGTCTCTGTCGTGCATTGGTCACAATGTCACGTGACTAATACTGGCAAAGAGAGGTTTATAGTAGAAGTATGATCGCATGGCACCGCGATTTGACAATGTACCCAACAATGCAAAAAACCAGACTAAATTCAAAAAGGTTCTATCAATCACCCAACCTAAAGGCTTCGTAATATAACATAAAATACATAAATAAACAAAATTGTTTTAAGGGACTTGTATGTGTATACGTATCTTCTGTACCAGTTCATACCATACCAAATTCAAATTTGCCATTTATTAATTTGTAATACTAATCGCAAGTCGCAAATAAAGTCTTTAAATATTTAATAATGCAATGGCATTTTTATCGTTCTCTCATAAAAATTATATAAAAAGTGATTTATTTCCTGATACAAAAAATAATCATAGTAAAGTAGTTCGTCGAAAGTGAATCTATTTTCATGTTAATATGTTTTCTAAAATTATACCCTAACACGATTCTTGCGTTTCTTATTTTCACCTATTTGCATTCATCCGAAGATATTTATATCCGCAAAAATTTCGTTTCAATTAAAAAAAAGCATGAATGATGTATATTTCTGGCTGATGTCATAAATTAACGCCTTCTTTCGTGAACATAACGAAGATAATGAATTTAGGTGGTGGGTATAATGGCATAATAAAAATAAAAATCGCCGCGTCAAAGATGCTAAACGACTACAAAGAATTCTACCTGCAATATAAAAACGTGTTTTACCTGCCCATGTTATATAACGATTTCGAGACCGATAAAAAATGTAACTGATGAAATATTGCTTATTATATTAAAAGACATATTTCTCTGAATCACGTGTCATATTTCTTTCCTGCTGACAGCGTTTCTGTTTAATTTATTTAATCCGGCTACGCTTATTGGGTCCATTTGGACCCGAAGCATTCTTTGCGCGCTTGTAACTCCCAGACGGAATGGCCGATGAGTCTGAAATTTCTTGGCGGAGAATAATTTATTAAAATCTTTCTTCCCCTTAAAAAAAATATTTAAAATCCTTTTTGAAATACTTATAATAGAAATTATTACACGTATGGCGTTAGGGGTCCATACGTGTTTTTATTATGGTCACCACATTCGTGACCATAACAAGCGATGAACAAGAACTGAAGATATTGCACTACCATAAAAAAGGGTCAGAGGACGGTGTACTTTTTGCAGTGAGACCAATAAAAATAATCACAAATACGATGTATATTGCACCAACTGTTCAAAATTCATTTGTAAAGAGCACAGAGCCTCGCTTTGCATTTATTGTACAAGAGACTCCGAATAAGTTAATTTAATTACGTATGTAATTTACTATGTAATAACAACAGATAAATAAAAAATTTAAAAAGATTTTATAGCTAAACATTAAATAAATAGTTATGGGTCCAAATGGACCCAAAACAACTTATGAAGTGCCTTTTTTTTAAAGCGTAGCCGGGTTAAAATGAACAATCACTAGACTGCGAATCTTTGTGCAAGATAAAAATTTGTCGTGTCAATTGCAAAAATCAGGAGCTGCATAGACATTTATATGTTCTAATAGACAAATTCTTAAAATTTTTTCACTATTTTGTGTTTCATCTACCATTTTTGTCATAGGTTCATACAATCTGCAGTCTAATAATCGTAATGGAACAAAATAACAGAAGTGCACAAGTAGAATGCAAATTTTATGCACTTATGACAACAATGATTTGGTGAAACGTGTAAATCTTCTCTTAAAAACTCCTACAACAGTATTTTTAAATTCTGCATATGGTTTTCTTTTTTCTTATTATACCTCATCTATCAACTTTTGTCATAAATACATCAAATCCAAAATTTTAGCCATTGATGACTTATAGAAGGATTTTCTTCTGCTTTATACCGACATAAATTAATCAAACACTCTAACTTGTTGCAGATGACTTTTCAGAACAGATCGATCGCGAGGCAAGAAGATTGTTGCAAATCCTCCCTGCATACGATCCTGGTGCTGGTCGGGTGAGTCCGCAATGCAAAAGGCACGCCGACATATTTCGTCAGGAATTGACTAAATTCACCTTATGGGCCTTGAAAAGTAAGTTCACTATTAACACATTTCTTCTACCAATTACTTAATTGATTCTAAAAGTCTATAATTGATAGCTGAGGGATTTCTCAATAAATTCTTCAATAGCATTAGCAATTTTGTAAACCGCAATTCATGCATAGTAATTTTACTAATAACTACTGTTGGAACTTGAGCCAAGTTCACAGCCCAAACGATCAACCACTTTTTAAGCTTTCTTACGTTTAAAATAAATTTCAATGATCAGCAAGAATTTATAAAATTGGATAGACATTATTTCATTAATTTTTCCCTTCTTTTTGTGAGAAATGAAGATAAAATCATTGTTTCCCTTCGTTAATTATCATTCTTTAAAAAAGGGTATAAATATATCAAATCTTCAGAGAAAAATCCTTTTTAGCCTAACCAACTGATGCTGAAGATATGCTACCGCCATAATATAAGCCACGTGCCACTCTGCATAGCTAATAAATTTTAAGAGAAAACTTTCGGCCAATATTATGCTAATGTTCACGTTATTGATAACGCGTTTTTATTACCAAGTTGTATATCCAAACAGTTACTTACGATTATAGAATATCATTCTTAATAGATTAAATACTGAATAGTCTACACTGTCTTTAACTTACAATTGAATTTTTGAAAAATTCTTATCTTGGTCTGGGATTTGGGAACGCTGTCATTTTTGAGTAATTTATTGGACTGCCCTTACACTTCAGCTGAAAACGAAGTGTCTTGTTTCCGAAATGGGAAAACAGACCACTCAATGACAATTGACGCATCGGAGACTCGGCGGAAAGGCGACACCGGTTTCGGGGAAAGATCCTCGAACAAGGGATCTTTGTGCAGCGCCTTACGAGACTTTCGTGAGAAAATTACATCGCGAAGTAGGCAGGCGTTGCACAATTTTTGGATAACCAGTATGAATAATTATTTACGAAACGGTGACATTATGCAACCACGTTGATATAGATGATCTAATAACCGGTGTTTACCTAAACTCGCACAAATTAGCTGCAATAAATGCAAATCGGCAGCCATAAATCCCAGCAATAAATCAATTTCAAAAGCTATCATCTCGAATCTGAATAATTCACCACTTTTTAATCACTGGCGAAAAATTTAATCGGGATTTTGGTGATTTCGTTCTGCACCCTACTGGACCTTTCGGTTTTCTTTTTGTTTTTAGTGTACGACGCCACTGCGAAAATGCCATCCGGCCTTCTGAACGGAAATGTAAATCAGTTTGGTGACTTCGACGAGTGTATCGGGATTCAAGGAACTGAAGGAATCCAAGGACAATACTGTTTAGCGTACCTGCAATTGAGCATCGACGCGTCGCGGATAGATCTCAAACACGTCCAACGGCTTCTGCATTCTCACTATATATTCAGAAGCAACATTACCGATGTGAGTACATATTTATGGAAGAATCCTGCGACCGCAGCATTTTTTCCAAGCCACCGGTATTGTAATTTCTCGGCGCATACTCGCGCGCTTTAGTGCCAAGAGCGAAAGCGAAAACGAATGTTAAACGCTTCGTGTCAAGGTGGTATTCTGGTTTTCAATTTCCTAAAAATCGATTTTCCTTCTTTTTTTCCTTCCTTCTTTAGTCTACAACAGAAATGGCAAATTTTTTTTAGTATTTCATTTCATTGAACAAGACTTTTTTAAAAAATTTCATTTTTTAATTGTGTTAAAGTTAGACTAATTACACTGTCCAACAGCCAAAAAATTTTTCGATTCTCACTATGAAATTCTTATAGAGTTTTTTGCGCTGATTCCGAATCTGGCCTTAATTTTTCTCCTAGTCGCACAGTTTTTGAGAAATTTGAGTTTGAAAAAAAGACCTATTTTTCAACTTTGAACAAATATTGTGATGTTATTATAAAAGATATTGAATTGATCTTTACAGCAAAAGATTCCTTAGACTTTCCCGAATACAGTGATATCCAATATTAATACATTATGATTGTTTAAACATGTTTAAACGATCATTAAAGAAGGAGAGACACCATTTTTGCACCAATTTTTGACGATATTTTTGAATTTATCTCAAAAAGTAAGGGTCCAACGGAAAATCGAACTATATTACGCGATAGAGCAGACTTTTATCTTGAGAAACCCCCCTTTAAAGTTTGAAACGTCGACGTTTTTACCGAACCAGAGAACAAAATATCTTCGCCCGACATGAGTTGCCGCCAGTGGTGCTCTTACACTAGCGCGGTCGTTCGACGGACTACGACGCGGCGTAACGGCGATGCAGGCGTGCAATTATGTTAGCTTATTTATATGTTTATTTGTTATTGTTATTTATTATTTTTATTACTCTATTCCCATTCTATTAACATATTTATTCTTTATTTATTTTATAGTAAAAATAGGAATTTACAAGATAGGAAACATACCTAAAACTTCTTTCTTTTTGACTGACGTTTATAACATGTTTCCGCTTCTGTTATTAAATTCCAACAATAGTCTGCAAGCATGGTAATAACTAGGAGAAAAATTAAGGCCAGATTCGGAATCAGCGCAAAAAACTCTATAAGAATTTCATAGTGAGAATCGAAAAATCAAAAAAAAGTTGAAATTTGTTGGACAGTGTTATTTTCTAAACGTCTTTCCGAAATTTTGCTATACCTGTTGATCATCGTACAGATTTATTAAATTATTTATTATTAACGACTAGAATACATTCTACTCTTCAGAATAATCGTCGTAATTAATTTAAAGAAACGCGCAGTTATGCTACACTTGTATGTATACACGTTTAGCTACGACATGTTATTAAACGTTAGTTGCACAACGCAGCGGCTCGATGCGAAATACTGCGATCGAACTTGCGCAAAATTATACCAAAGCTGTTTAATACCCCCGGTTTGCTTTCGTCGCAACATGTCGTCCAAGTTTTACAATCGATTGGTATTATACTTTTAGAGAACGTAACGTAATGCGAGAAAGTGATTCGCGCGGTTACCTGTAACACGCACTGCATTGGAATTGCACCCCATACGTTACCATGTGACAACAATACCAGAACGATGTTGTGTTGTTATTGCAAAGTGTGTTGAAAAAAATAAGCAATAATATTTTCACCGCGAACGTTTGATTCGCTACCAAAAATTTCGAAATAGATATATCGATTTTTTAAACTGTCGTACATCGCATATATCAAAAATAATTATTTTTTAATCGATTGTTCCAGCAAAAAATAAATGCAATTTAACAGATAATCATAATTCATTTAACTTTCGTAAAAATTTCTTCTGAATTTATTCACCTTGTATAACAAAACTAAATAAAAATCTCAATCTCTGTTCTTCTGACATGCATAAAATAAAATCCAGTCACTTTGACCTACGCTTCTAGTATTGATCGATTTTTAATTAATGCAAAGAAGTTGCACATTTTACACGATTAAAAACTGGTCGAACAAGTTCTTGCTATGATTCATTTTCAGCAGGCTCTAGTGACATGTATAATTATTTTAATCGAATAAAATTGTTTAAATAGACTATCGAACTGGTTACTGTAAATTCAGTTAACATTTTCCTAAATACATTGATAATATATTTTCTATGGTGATTCTACATGCAGTATTCAATTTTTCTTTCAGCCAGGACATCGAGTACCTAGATTCAATATAATAAATTGGGGAATATGTGCACCAGCGAGCTGCAGCCCTAAGGACGTCGAAACATCTATCCGCGACATCATTACGAGGTACACGTCACAAACCGATATTAACATTACGGTAACAGTAAACGAAGAGATGTGCCAGGTGAAGAAGAAGGAACTTCCGAAGGAAACTATGTATGCCAGGTAAAAATCAACGAAAAATTACAAGCAATTTCTCGATGCACGTATACACTTTGTGACTGAAATGTTATTTATATACAGGGTATTCACGCTATTACTAGCCAACGTTTTTCTTGTAAATAGTAAATATTACAATTTTTTTACAAGTATATTTTATTGATGAGGTTACAGTAAATGTTCAATGTGAAATATTCAAAATGATTCTTTCATTTCTGACCTTGCATGACCTTGGAGGTCGCCGTGCGGTATAAGGATAAATTCGTCTATTCCATTAAAAAAATTCAAGGTCACCTTCGTATAAAATAGTGTAAACACAAAAAAATTACATACGCCATTGTGTTGCGTATAAGAAACACTCTACTACTTTGTCCTCTTTTATTTTTTTCTAATATTTACTATTTACAAAAAAAAAAACGCTAACTAGTAATAGTTTGAAGACCCTGTATAGACAAAACTTTCTTTGTCTATAATTATATTTTTCTGAAACTTTTACCAATCGTGACATTTTTCTGTGTAAAATGAGACCACACATGACATAATTCGCAAAGTAGTTGTTTAATTCACGATATGGTAGAACTTCGATTATCCGAACTAATCGATGAGACGTGAGTATTCGAACAATAGAACACAAGCTGCGGTATTAGATTAAATTGCTATTACATGTTTGCATGTGAAACACATATTCGGATAATCGAGGTTCTATTGTATCGTGAATTAAATAAGTAAATATGAGCCGAATTGAATCCTGCTTGGACTCGTTTTGCTCGGAGAAATGTGACAAATATTTTGTCATTACCAAGACAGAATTAATATTAATATACTGATTGTATACTTTTCAGCTTATTCTTCATGACGATACTGGTTCTAACAATCGTGGCGGCATGTTACGATCATTATAATATACCTGCCAGCGAACTGCTTCTGTCGTTCTCGTTGAAACGAAATTTCAAGAGCCTTGTATCGTTAGACCGTGGTCAGAACGATATAGCTACGCTTCACGGCATCCGAGCCATGAACGCATTGATGCTGCTTTTAGCTCATAAAAGTATGGCCCTGTTTTTCAATCCATACGTCAACAGGACGGAGATGAGCGAGGTATGATCCTTCTACTTTAAAAAGAAACCTTTCCGCTGTGCCACGAGACGGTCAACAAACAGAAAACACTCGGCAAACATTTTTACCATTTCGACCCGTGGAACTTCTTTGAAACATGTCCTTAGATTATAAGTTCCGATGGGAACAGACCAGAAAGCGTTTGAATAGATGCTATAAAATAGAAGTATACATTTTTCTTCATCGGAGACAGATCGATATTAAAAATGCATTTACGTATCGAGATCCTTAATAACGAAGTAACGATATTAAATAGCTATTACAGTTAAACAAATTTTCTAAATACGTTATTTATCAAAATATTTATATGAATAATTCACAGGTCAAAGTTTCTTCATACCGTATATGTTCTCGTTTTAGTATCTCGGTCAACCGTGGACGGTGGTAGGAAGAGCCGCGAGCCTGTACACGGATCCTTTTCTAATGCTTTCTGGACTCCTGACGTCGTATTCTTTTATCGGAAAGCTGAAGAAAACCGGAAACTTAAATATCAAAGACGAGTACCTGTCCCGTTTATTCAGGTAAGACGAAATGGCCCTCGTTCAAAAATTAGAGGAATGTTGCCAGCAATTATGAAAGATGTATTAGGAAATTTTTGAAAAAAAGTGTACATGTAGATCCAAAAATATATGAACAGTAAATACTGACTGAATTCTCTTTACAAACTTCTAGACTTATACCACCATTGGCGGCACTAATGTTGTTCTGCACTTATGTGATACCTTATGTTGGCTCTGGCCCACAATGGAATCTGGTTGTGACCGAGCATGCGAATATCTGTAAAAGGACTTGGTGGAGAAATTTCCTATTTATTCATAATTATTTCGGCTTCGAATCAATGGTACGTAATCAATTGTATACAAATAAATAATAAATGAATTTTATAGATATATTCTTCCTGATTTCAGTGTTTAACGCATACGCATCACTTAGGCATAGACACGCAACTGTTTATCCTGTCGCCTGTGATGGCGTTGTTGCTTTACAAAAAGCCAAAGGTTGGAACGATTGTACTGACGATATGCGCTGTGTTTTCGACAGCTTTGCGATATTTCGTGACGCTTGCGAGACAATTGAATAATTATGTGTTCTTCGGCACGTCGTAAGTCGAGAGCTTTTAAAGGGGACGACTCGTGTAACGAAAAATCTGCGTGCTATATTTATATTATATTGAAAAATTCGATTTTTTCAACCAGTTACACAAGTTGCGCCCCTTAAAAATGTAACAGTAACAAAAAATGGATAATTATTAACGATGATTTCATGTTTCCAGAATAAGACAATTATTTGATACTGCAGATTTCTCGTACACCTTGCCATCGCATAGACTGACAGTATATATTATAGGTATTGCCATCGGTTATTTATTAAGAAATTTGCCAAAAGATTACAAGATGAATAAAGTAAGTAAAAACGATTGCGCAAGTTCTGAAATGATTGCACTCGAACTGCATCGCTTTCATACCTTTCAGACAGCTTTGTATGCAGGCTGGATCCTGAGTACAATAATGTTTTGCTGTGCACTTTTTGGTCCTGCACACATGGGATCTATAGATTACGTCTATGACCCAATACACGCTGCAATGTATAATGCATTCGCTCCTATTGGGTGGTGTGCCATTTTCGCTTGGGTAACTGTAATGTACCAAACTGGAAATACAAATGGTAAGCACCGTGTCATGTGAGATACAACTTTTAAAATTACAACAGAACGTCGAGCTTTTTTATTTTAAAAAAAACCCATATTTTAGGTCTGTTTAGTCGATTTTTAGCATGGAAAGGGTTTTTAATAACCACAAGACTGAGTTATGCAGTATATTTAACGCAATTTCCAATATACTTTTACAACGTTGGAAAGACCAGGAGTGCCACGCATTACGAATTCTTCAGCATGCAAGTAAGTGTGCATTAATTTTGAATATACACGTTTGTTGGATTTTATTTCACAATTTCTGTATTTTGTAGTTCAACCTGAACGAGTTCTTGATGATTATTGTTCTATCAGTAAGTCTCACCCTACTCTTCGACATGCCATTTCAAAATATTAAAAGTTACTTGTTGAAGAAACCTGCGTCGAAAGCAACAACAAAATCGATTAAGCAACAATAATGCTTTTTACCAAATAATGAAAATTTTGCCTAGCCATTTGATGGTATTGTAAATAATTTTGGAATTTTCACTTTGTTCTTAGTAAAATTGAATCCCATTGCTTGCCCTCATATACAATGTATATGATAGCTAACAGTACTTATTTATATAATGTCGTACTTAGACTGAGTAAGTACTTGTAAATAACAAAGGTTTTTGTAATTCTAATTTTATATGTTTAGATAATATTTTGTAAGTTAAATGCCACGTTACGCATAGACATTTAGTTAAATAATTTAATACAGCGCTATTTATCCAAAAGAATGTTTCTTATTGCATTATTTAAACAAACGTATTTCATGGTATATTTATAGATTTGAAGTAATTGTTTGTTTTCTTTTGTAATATCAATTTTGTAAAAAGTATAGTACATATCTCAACATGCAAATTTCAAGTAAATTTATACCACACGCACTGTGCATGTTTATAATTGCATATATTGTATATGTCAGCTGTGTATATTTGATATCATTATTGCCTTTAAACCAAAACAATTACTGACACGTTTTCGAAATATAACATGTTACAATCTAAACTTTACCTATAAAATAACAAAATTGTTACTTGTTATAAAAAAATAATAAAGCATATTTTGTATTACTGAACTTATTCTTGCTATATTATGCATTAGTTTTCGTTTACTTCCTTATGTTTTTCATGCAAACGATTATTTAAAAAATGGTGAATTAAAAGACTTACACTTAGATGTTAGTATTTTAATGATAAAGCTGTGCATATTTTAACGAAGCATATTTTCATTGATAAACTTCGATGAAGAATGAAGACGTATTTATTCGAACTAAAGAAAATTTACATATCATATAATGACAACTTAATGTTACCTTTATAAAATGGCCTTATCCTTAAGTATATTTTATATGCACTAGGGATTAAAAGATAAACTGTGGTAGAATATACAACCATTTATTATAATTATGTATGCTTATGATAATTAATTCTTAACCATAGTAGCATTTGATTTTTATAATTATAATATTTTTCATTATATGTATACTTCAAGCAAAGAAAATGCTTCTGAAAGACATAACAATATTTGTATTAACTTGACTGTTTAACACTTCGCAGTTTGCCGTTGCATTAATTAATGCCCTGCAACGAGCGGGTGAGCCATCACTTCTAAGAATATTGAATATCAAGTTTTGTATGATCCTAGTAATTTAATTACGAAACTCGATAAATTCATGTATTTGTCGCCATAGCAGAAACATGCTCAAAACAATACCTGGCAATATAATTAATTATTTCTTATATTTCTGTGTAGTACAAATATATTTTATATTTGTTCATAATGATAAACATAATATGATAATACTTTGTATGTAAATGTTGATAACACTTTTCATAAAATATTATCAACGATTAGTATTTTACTGTAATAACACTATCTATGTTATAAATGGTTATTATAATAGTATTAGTGGTCAAATAAAATGGTAAGTAACTGAATATTAAGTAGCAACAGGAAGGTATTCATAACGATAGCAAATATTATGACATAAAGCCACTTAGTTAATTAAAAATTGAAAATAAAATTGGTGTCCTAAAAAATTTAAATTATTACAACATATTGTTAGCACCTTGACTTCCAAAGAAAATAAAAAAACCTGGAAATCTTAAACATCAAAGTCGGACACTTCGTTGCTGCGATTACAACAATTTGCTACTGGTAGCTGTCTTATACCCAAGTTAGTAAAATCATACAAAATCTTCAAACCCAATTCCTTAAAAATTAATAGCTGTTCTGATGGACACCACAAGGATTTGCAACATAAGGAATGTAAGTACTACTACGTGTAGTATCATCCCTTATCAGTTAGCTTGACTCGATTTTATCCAAAGGCAGCAGTTAGCTACCCAATTTTATAAAAATCTTATGATCCTTTTAATACGTTTCTTTGTTCGCTTCTATTCAGTCGACATCCTTCTGACTGTAACTGTTTGTTACATAATTTCAACAGAGGAAAACGTATTACGCAATGGATCTTACTTATAAAATTTTTGGAAACGAATAAGTATACACAGGATCATGTTAATAAGTTACACACCGGTCTCTTAATGTTAGAAAATACCGAATTGGAAAAACACTTGAAGTTCACTCCTATTTTCTTTTTCAATTCATTGAATTGTTTTAACTCACAGCTTAAGGGAGGCTCCATTAACATAGTCTGTTTCAGGTGGTAAGATTGTTCGACACAGCTCTAATTTCACAAATACTTTGTAACATTTGAAAAACGATCGAGAAATAACGACAACGATATTTAATTAGAATTGTATACTGTGCTTTTTTTACTTCCTTCTATTTTTACAATTTGAACCTGCACAAAAGAGTCTGGAATAAAATATTATTATATAACATAATTGATAATATCAAAATAATATAAAATGAAAGTAAGCAATGGTGCCAATTAAGTGAATAAACTTAGGAACAAACGAAATTCTGGGAACCAGAACAATTCAAATAAACATGTCCACTCATGGATGGACGCGATAATATCTGATTAGATATCGTGTGATTACACGATTCGTGTAAATTCGATAGAAAATTTGACTCATGCCTATTCAAACCCGCCCGTTGCACAATTTTAGCAACAGTGGTGACCACTTAGCAATCGTTCCGCTTGTCCAGTTAGTGGTTGCATTCTATTCTCATCAATTTTTAGAGTAGGTAATTATGTTACTACATAAGCTTTCTGGACCATTAAAAGGACACCACTGTAAATACATATTATCACAGAAAATTTGACCAGAAACCAGACTCCATGATGTCAACAATAAATTATTTTTTAAATATGTTCCTTTAATATTATGCTTGTAATATTACATGGTTTTCAAAGTTTCTCATTCTTTACATAGAATCAATGTTTAGTCTTTTATTCGGTAACACATATAAAGTAGTGAGTAGACAGCAGATTTATGCATTTGTGACAAAAATTAGTAGATATAATTCAAAACAGTAAAAGCACTGAAAGAATTTAAAAATACCGTAATTTAAAGATCCATTTAATAAAGATTCCGACAGAAGTTTCGTCACAGGTTAAATGCTCTGTGATACTAGAATAGTAAAGTCTATCGACGACATTATGTCAAAAGCCCTTAGTATCTTTGACACAATGTATTCCTTATAATAAAAGACATCAATAAACCATTACCTAGTAATTCTAAGTTCAAATAGGTTCATTTTCGCTGGCATATGAATAATAAAAAATAATATATCAATTTAATTTCTTATATAACCAAAGAACGTCCAATACATTGAAACAGTAAAATGCGACTTCGAGTGAACCGTAATTTATAGGTTAATGAATGCGAATCTCTTAAATGCCACCATTCTGTGGAAGCTCAAAAATGATAGTCAAAGTTATGTATCAATTTGAAAAAACGTTGTAATACTAAGTACCCTATGTTATACTGATTGGAGTATCTACTACTTACTCCTTTTGCTGTCTTGTAAATAAATTTATGGACTTATGAAAAATCTCGGTTTCTTAAAATCGCTGGAGCAATTAGCGACCAGGTGTAGAGTCCCAAACACATCCACGACGATATAATCTTTATCCACATTGAAGCAGTGTTGGCGTTCAAGGTTTCCAAATTCGAGTTGGGTCTGCAAAATTGTAATTATGTGTACATTGAATTGAATTCAGAGTTTTACGATTCCATTTAGTGAATAAGCAGAATGTAGAGATGTGCGAGAACTCGAAAATGCCGGGTACCCGAGGGTTTAGCATGGGTCGGGAAGACATCGGGTTCTCGCACAGCTCTAGTAATACGAAATACTTACTGGTACCAATTAGTGAGTGTCATCATTACGTATAATGTGGCAAGGGCGAACATGAGATGGAAGAAACTCCAGTTATAAGCTACCGTGTCCTCTTCGTTGTCCCACACTTTGGCTTCGTTTCCGTTTTCAGCATCGGGATTGCGACCTTCTACCGGAGTATAATCTGGTTACATTTAGGAAAACGACAAAATAACTCAACTATAATGTTTATAGTGCAATCATCACTCTACCAAACATTCCTGTTAGGGTTAGTAGCAATGAGTATCAGTAAATACACGTATCCATGACAAGTTTCGTTTAAATTTAACCACCAAACATCACATTTTTAAGCAAACTGAAGAAATAAAGTGATACATTCCATTAATCAAATTGTTAAATGTAAAACGAGTTTTCATTTAGAAAAAATTAAATCGTAATTTTAGTGGTAGCGGTAATAAAAAATGCTGCAATTTTAAAGCTATAAAAATATAATAAACTTTCTACTCGTCTAATAAAGCACAATGAAAGAAGGCACACGCTTGACTACCACTATACCATACTGGATGTTCTTTGATTAGTGGTACAATAAAAGAAATTGTTTTTTCTTCACTAATCTCTAAACAGCCTGTACATTACTTATAACAAAAGTTATGTGTATTTAGCATTTCTTTAATTTTGCACGTCTAAACAGGATATGATAATTTAAACAATTATAAATACTGTGCAAAATATTTATCCATTGAAGAACAAACTAAATCTTCGCAAGTGCACAAGAACATTATGCCTACAATGTGATGCTACTTTTTTCATAATAAAGAATGAGAAATAACTTGAGTAAATACACTGAACTTAAAAAGTTTATTTTAAGGTAATGGTGTGCCTACCTTCATTGTCGATAAGACTCTGGTCTCCTGCATTCCTGACTGCATGAAGAAAGCATCATTTTATTTATTAAGAGATTACACGAGAAATTAATGTTTTAAAGGTATGCAAAGAACTTGTACAAGATATATACAGTCTATGCTCATTTAAAATTAGACACGATTTGTTTTCCGAACATTTGAGAAAGCACAGAAACTGTCTGTATCCAAATTTTTAATGTTCTGTAAGCTCGTTATCTTTAGAAATCTTAATATTATCTGTCTTGTATGTATACAGTTATGTATACAAAGAGTACTTTTGTTTAAATGATTTCTTTAAAGAATTATTTGAAAAAACATTGATAAATACACAATAATGTGATACATCCTTTATAATATGTAAATTAATACACATGCATATGATTTTAGTATTCTAACTACATATTATATTATTTTATAGTAGAATAGACTTGTATAAGTTTGTATATTTTACACACAATTGCAAATAGGTGTAAGTTTCAGAGAGACAACATATTTAGACATTAAGAAATAACAAATAGTCACATAATGATTTAAATAAAGTGGTTTATTACGTACCTGCACCATTATCTTTGACTAGAATATTCTCAGACATAGTAATTTTCGACGATTTCGAAACGGTACGTAAAGAGCTGTACAGGACACAACTGAACCAAATAATCAAGCCAATAATACTTTCTTTGTCAAAAGCAACACGATTTTGTGCATCAGCGTCATTGCCAGAAATTATTTGCAAGAATCCTGGATTACAGTTACGATCTGTAAACAATATGAAACATTTGTATCTTAAAAACAAATAATATTACACATGTGTATGTATTTGAAAGAACAATAGTTGAACGTTGTTAAAGTATTAATAATAGAAATAAAGTCAGCATGTTTTCCTTCATTCACAATATGTACCTGGACTATTTGAAATTCCACTCCACGTTAAATAAACCACATACAGTGTAACAATAGACGACTGAAGAAGTCCCGAACGTGGATGGTGTTCTTGCACAGTTGGAAGAGTTGATATCACGCTAGTAATTACGCATAAGATTAAATTGAAAGATATGAAAAACTTATTCAAGGCACAGCTGTCAGCCTGTAATTTAGAAACAAATAAATTAATGACACAAATTAAATACAATCACTAGAGGCATGCGAGAACCAAAAATGACGGGTTGGAACGAATCGAGAATTTTATTCGGGATTAAGACGGGTTCTCAAATATTCTCGAGAATCTCGAGATTTTCGAGAACCCGACTTATTTTGACTGTCCTGAACATCGGGTTCTCGCAGACCTTTAACAATTACACGACTATATGATCAGGAAACGTACATGAGTGAAATACACGAAGAGTAAAACAATTCCAGTAATAGAAGCAGCATAAAAGAAGAATGTTGCTCCCAAGAGTGCAGCATACCTAGTGCATTAATGCAATTATATAACTTAACTCTCTGCGACATGAATATAGTATAACAATGTAGACTTATTATATGATTACATACCATCCTTTCGATTCTGTCTCATTATAATTACCCACCCACTCTTCAGCCCATGAGTGGGCAAAGTCAACAATAAGAATTAGCTGGATAATAATGAAGAGAAAACCACCTATCATTCCAAAATACATCCATGTTATACCAAACGATGTTTCAGGAATAAAGAATGCACCAATTATTCCACCAATAATTAGAAGATACTTAATAGCCCAAAATCTAGAATTAAAGTCCAACTTCAAAAAAGTTATTTTGTTTTAAAGGGAATTCAAATGCTTTCATGAGCAACTGTACATAATATATCATATAAATATTACCATACCCATTTTGTATAGGAGCTCGAGGATCTTTAGAACTTCGTACTTTGATCATCATAAGTGACATCAAGAAAAAGTAAAGAGATATGATGAAACATATTCTGTATACTGCCAAATAACCGACAGCAGAATTACAATCAATAGTAACTGTCGATGGAACATAATTTGAGCTGTTGGCACAAAATGGTACCTACAAAGGAAGATAGAAACACACAATCAACATATATAATTCTTTATTATAGTTGGATTAAAGCTGTGTAATGCGTATTTAAAATTATTATTAAATTATTACCTTCTTAAGCGCATCTTGTAAACCAGGAAACAATGTAATGCAAGCAACAATGGTTCCTAGCATCAATAACAATGCATACATAATCCGAGTACTTGTACTATTACGACATGTTGGACATTGGGAACAGCAGAAACTGCAAGCTGTGCTGCCGCAGAGGCAAGCAAGCTGTGTAAAAAAGAGTGCTAGTTAATATCTGAACTGTATAATGTAAAGAGACAATCAATAGAGTAAAAAATACTTTTTAAAAATAGCTCAAACTATTAATAATATGGTAGACAGTAGTTTTAGACAATTAATAATATGGTAACCAGCGCAACCGAACTCTACAAAAATGTGTAAAATTTGCAAATACCATTTATAATTCTGTAAATGCACTTAACATTACAATAGTGCTTTAAAATAGTAAGTATACATGCGAGCATGTTGCAAACAAAGAAATGTATATGACAATGGAAATAAAGTATGTTCTATATATATTTTGCGCTGGTAAACAAATAAATATCAGGATGTACATATAAAATTAAATATTTAAATAAATCTTCGTATAATACAATGTTAAAAATTCTTATGCATTAAAACGAAAGTTTAAGTGGTATAGAATATTAGTACAATATATGTATAGTCAATTAAGATAATCTAAGCTATTAAATTGAATTTGATGATTCATCTGTCTTTCTTGCATATTGTTAGGTATGAGATGTTGTTACTTAAATAACAAAAAATGAAAGAACATAGTCATTTTATTAAATATCTTATAACATCTTCAGAAGACTATTTGTTTAATATTGAATTTTTCTGAAAATTATATTTAAGATGTTATTTGAAACATAGCACGCTTACCTGCGCTGTAGAACAAACGAGACCCATTTTAACGTGCCTCTCTCGTTCAATTTATTGTATGACACAGGAAAACGTGAGATTTACAGCAATTTTAACGACTTACTAATTTAAGTGAAAGAACAAACACGAACTCGATACAACACAAATTTCACAATAACAATGGCGTCTTGGCAGATCTTCATAGCCAACTTCGTGTCATCAGCTGACGCTAATACTGACGTCACATCCTTTTCCCCCAATTAAAACTTGTATATTTGACAAAATTGTAAATTCTTTCTGACACTAATTACTAATCCCAATTATTAACGAATAGACTCATAATAAGGGCTATCAGATGGTGTAATATAAAAAAGAAATTTTCAAAAAATTATGTGTGAAACCAAACTATAGTTTATATATATATATGTATTGCGTTTTTTTGATTGATTTAATATATGAACCTTCCAAAGAATAAAGATTTCTTTTTTAGAAGACAACATTCAACAGAAACAAATATTTTAATGAAACATTTTCAATGAATTTTCTAGCTAAAACAAAATCGTAATAGACTAATGCTTATCAGTACCTCGTATCGCAGCCAATAAGCCTTACTTTTTAAATAAAAAGCCGTCGATATATAGATTAAGTAAACGAGATAAGTTATTATATATATATATATTAACTACTCTTCTTTCGAGCGATCGATTTGCGTAGCAGAACTCGTGTGTGCAACAGAAGAGGACAAAAGTAGGAATAATAGAAAAAGGTACTAATTAAAAAATTGTATATTTTTAAAAGAGTACACTTGATAATCCTTCATAAACCCATAATGGCAAATAATCTGCATTGTTTAGCCTGTATTATTGACACACGACACTTTTTAGGATTCTAATAATTAGAATAATATATGTATTCACAATTAAATTGTTTCTATTAAATAAAGAACAACCGTAATACAACAAATTATGGACATCCTTGCATAAATGCAATGACCATTTTTGTGTTTGTATTCAAATTTAAATATTAGTATAATTTTTTAATGTAATACTGCTACAGATATTTTAAGTAGTATTATTTATATATATATAATTATCGAAGATAATCAAAACCAGAGAGGATATCCTACCCTATATCCTATTCTTACTATTACTTATATAAGCTCTTTCAAAGCTTTAAAACAATTTGTTCTATACAAAGTACTACATAGACGTAGTCAAGCTTACTAATTAAACAGACAAGTACAAGTAATCATAGAGGTTTTATTCTCAAATAGAGTAACATATATATGTTTTAATAATTAAACTTTGGATAAGATTCGAGTATTTATAAATTTGATGTTTTTAGCGGCGTTCGGGTTTTTTTCCAGGAGTGTTAAGTTAGCTACTAATGCAGTTCTATTTATACATACACACAAGCTTACTTTGCAAGTTGTATCTGGTTGTATATATATATGTAAAACATATAGTTGTTCACGTTCGTGACTCACTTCGAGAGATTCTATATTGCAATAATTGATTGGTCGGGAAAACATTCCATTATACTTGTTATAGTCACTGTGACATGAAGTTATAAACAGTAAACGGTACAACAAAAAGTTAATGTAAGCATTATCCACAATACGTCAATTTTTAACAGAACTAACAATGTTTCCGCACACCTTAACATTTGCATGCATTATCTATTTACTTATTTATAATACTTATCTTTCTTCAAAATACTAATCTGAAAATCGTGTAATATACGTAATAATGAATATTTAAGGCATGTACTCTGAAAAAAAATAAAATTAAACACTGTAAGGCGTATTAATTATATCAAAAGTCTTCTTATTGTTTCTACGAAAAATGGACGGTTCATTTTTCGTAAAAATTGTGTTATTTAGTGCAGATATAAAATTTCTATGTACTTAACCGCTAATAGATTAGACTATTTTTATGCGAATATAAATTTTACAAAAATAGAATTCCATTGGAATCTATAGATACAAGAAAGAAACATACTTAAACCGCCTAAAATATTTTACTGCATTTAATTACTGATAGTTAAGAGTAAAATTTACAGTATATTAATAGGCACTGACGTAATCACCATATTAAATTCTATTTATGCATATTTTATTTTACATTTACCTTTATGTTAACATCAAGAATGTCCTTTTCTTTTTTATATAGTTGTATTTAGTTTAATTAGTATAAAAAACAGATTGGAGATTATTAAAAATTTAAAGTAAGTATTCATTGTTAACTACATATATTGTTTAAAGGACGTAAAGAATTGCATCTTTGACTTGAAAGTATGTATACATATATGTAAATATATGAGTAACTTATCTTATCTGTATTGAAGAAATTGATAATCTTTTATCTAGCAGTCCATCTCAAACCAAATAGTTGACATAAGGAAGTATAATCTATAAAGGAACTTCTGTGATTCACGTTTTAAAAACCGATCAATCTTTTGCGATAACTGCTACCCTAATTCTTCGTTCTTAATGCGATAAGATATGTAGAAACAACTTTTTAACAATGTTATTTATTACCCTAATTATTTTAATATGTTTTTTAAATATTTTGTAATAAAAATTATTATATTAAAATAATTGTTAATAAAAGTTGTTTCCGCATATCTTATCATATTAAGATGCAACTAAGAATTAAGGTAGCATTTATCCAGTATTCTGTAATCATAATTATTAAATGTGCATCTTTATAAACTAATGTATTTTTTTTTTACAGAATTGATGCAAGTAGATAAATTGTATCCAAGTTACAGAAATTATAAGCTGAAAGTTAATCATTCATCATACAAATGGAAGGCAAAAGCGAAGATAACAGTGTTTCTAAGTCAAACCCTTGGCCATACATGAATATAGGTTCATTGACCTTATCGTTTTTTACTAAATTGGCAACTGCTGGTTTCATTTGGGGATGCGGATATTTCAATCTTAGTATAGCATGGTTGATTGCACCCATTGCTTTAGCAGCATGGAAGACAGAACGAAGAAAAGACAATGAGTTAAAAGTAATTACTGCCAAGGCAAGCATAATGGCAAAAGAAAAAGAATTGATAATGAGTCGACTAGATGAATTGCCTTCTTGGGTGTATTTTCCTGATGTTGACAGAGCTGAATGGTTAAACAAAGTACGAAAACCTTTTATTGAACATGTTATTCTGAAATATTCAATTTCTATTAATTTCGATTACTTTCTTCTTGACACAAGGTTCTCTATAAAGTTTGGCCAAATATAAATCACTTTGCTCGAGAGCTATGCAAGCAAAGTATAGAACCAGCTATTGTTGAAAAGTTGACAGAATATAAAATAAAAGGATTCCAGTTTGACAGACTGGTTTTAGGTCGCATTGTAAGTGGATTTTAATATTTGATTTTCAATGCTTTTTATATCCCCTCTGTCTTTTTAATTAGATATGTCATTGTAAATAATTTATCATATCATAGAAATATTGGGTATTATAGTATTTACACAATACGATTTACACAATTACTATGTATGTTTGCAGCCTTTGAAAATTTATGGAATCAAAGCATATGATAAAAACACTTCAAGGAATGAAGTTATAGTTGATGCTGATGTTATGTATGCATCATTCATGTTAACAATATTTTTGTTATTCTTTCATTACTACTTATATTATCTAATTATTTATGCAATACCATAGGTATGCTGGCGATTGTGATATTACCTTTTCTGTTGGAAATATAAAAGGCGGAATTAAGGACTTTCAGGTAAAAAGTTATAAGTATCTAGACAGCTGATCTTTATGCAAAATAAAAATGTTCTACCTAAATTGCAACAAACTCCAGTGACAGAAATTAATTTTTTTTCCTAATATGTTTAATAGGTTGCAAATAATGTAATAGTATTTTAAAATTTTTCACTTACTCATTTTTGTCATAGATGCATAAAGTCTGCTGTTTAGTTATAAGTATACTTTTGTTGCACAATTTATAATTATTTTTCAGATTCGTGGAATGATGAGAATAGTAATGAAACCATTGTTACCAGTTATGCCTATAGTTGGAGGTGTACAAGCATTTTTTTTAAATCCTCCAGCTGTTAATTTCAATTTAGTAGGAGTAGCAGATGTTCTTGACCTACCAGGATTTAAGTATGATCGATTAATTTTGTGAAACATGCTTGCTTTTCACAGAACGAAAATATAAACAATCATATATTTTATTTACAGCGACATTTTAAGAAAGACAATAGTAGAACAAATTGCAGCTTTCGTCGTACTGCCAAATAAAATTGTTATACCTCTAAGCGAAGAGGTACCTGTTGAATCGTTGAAAATGCCTGAACCAGAGGTAGGACATCTATTACGGCTATGAGCGATTTTAGTTGTTTTTTTTTTTTAAATAGACCACAATAAATGTAATTATTAGAGATGTGCGAGAACCCGAAAATTTTGGGTTGCGACGGGTCGGGAATTTTCTGAAATTGCTTTGGGACCCATTTTAATCCTGGAAAAATTTATCGACCCGTCCTGGCCCGACATTTTCATGTTCTCGCACACTTTTAGTAATTTATACAAAATTTTCATTATACATTTTCCTCTTGTGTAGGGAGTTTTACGAATACATGTAGTAGAAGCGAAGCACCTCATGAAAAAAGATATCGGTGTGTTGGGTAAAGGCAAGTCTGATCCATATGCGATTATAAATGTTGGAGCACAAGAATTTAGGACAAAAACCATAGACAACACTGTGAACCCGAAGTGGGATTTCTGGTGCGAGGTACGCATGACGCATTATCATAATAAATTAGACATTAATAGTATTGCATGTGCTTTGCTATAATTTTTTTTTATTGTAAGTCCATTAAAATTACAAGTACAGCATCTTTCAGATGGTAAGAAAGAACATCATTTATTCAAATAAAGCACATAATACAGTAGAGAGAGTAGATTAAAGTATAGAATATTTTCAAGAGCAAATTTAATTTTTCATTTTTTAAATTTAATTGTTACATACGAGACAACGGTAAACTGTTGATTTCTCACGTTTTTTCTGTGCTTTTTTTAATATGAAAATTGTCCATGGTCTTGTTTTAGTTATAACATGTTCCTGATCTAATATTTACCACCGTAATTTACTGGAAATAGCTTTTCCTAGTGAATCGGGTAATTCTAAATTCTAATTTGTTTTACTTGTAGTAGCGCAATTTAGTTATTTGTTTAGGTGCATAGATCAGAAACATCTTAAATCGTGTCAATCTAATTTAATTTCATATTTTGGTATGTATGTGTGTATGTGATGTGCGATGTGTTATGTGGAATTAGTGTGCCGTCTCGTCGGCCATCGCTCAACAAATTACCGTGCTGCTGTGGGACTATGACGATACCAAGGGCGATGAAAGTCTTGGAAGGTATGAATAACGATATTATTATTTTTTTCTACATTTTATGCCAAGCATAAAATTATTATTAAAAAAAACTGCCATCTTATATATTATACATTGCATTGTTCTTTTATTAAGACATAAAAATATGATTAATGAAGCAATAATGTAATAAAAAGTAATTGAAAGTAGAAGAAAAACTATTGAAACAATTTTTTGAATTAATATGCTGTTTCAATATTGGTATTATTCATTAATATTTCAATAGTATTATTACTTAATAATGATCACCTACATTTTTTCACGTATCTGATTCATGTTAACATTATTAAGGCAGTCACTGTTACTTGTAAAATATTTGAGCATGTCTTTGTTGCTTTGGTTCACAGCGGTATTATTTATAATATTGGATTTATGAGTGTTGTCTGTATGTGTCACTTCACTGTGTGAGCAACCTAATGCTTCATCATAAGATTTCTAACAGTAGATAGAATAGGATTTTAATCTTATTTCTTTAATAATATTCATTTATTTTAGTTATTAGTATATTAATTTTGTAATCGATTTATATTCATAGTCATTCTATGTGGCACATATGTATGCAGTAATAATAATTATCATTTTTAGTGAAATTGTAATTATTATTACTATATAAACGAAAGATTTATAAATTATCTTGGTCTTTTATATTTTATATACATCCTAATATTGGCACACAGGCTGTGATCTGCTCATGTATAATGCAGAAGGCTATGGTGTTTCTGTGGGATAGGGATGCAAACATTCCATGTGTTCAGTATGATGACTTCCTTGGCAGGTAGTTGATGTGTTTATGGAAAGTTGTAACACAATAATTAATATTTAACAGCATTTACGAATGGTGATCTACTAATTTTTGCACGCCTGCATTATGTTTATAAATCTTTCTTGCAATATCAATATAATTTTCAATTAATAATTTTTGTTTTTTATATTGACTTCTAACAAAGTATTATATTCAAATGTACATACATATAAATGTGCCATATGCTTAATGGACCTCGTTTATTTATTGTATTTTAATAATGAATGATATTTTTTGTAATATATATTAATTCTAGAAATATCTTTATCATAGGCATTCAATTTGTTTTATATATTTCTTTGCATTATATATTTTTTATCATATTAAGGTGGTCCTTAGCTACCGGAGTTGTTTTTTATTTACTCTATCTGAATTTAAATCAAAGGTTTTACAAAAGAATCGGCACGGTCCTAGGATAAGGACTACCTTAATGTAGCATATATTTTGGGAATTTTTTTGTAACAACATTAATCGTTCCTTTGGTGAATATTCTTGTTTTCTATAATTTAATCTTAGATGCAATACGTTTAGTTGATGTATTAATATGTTTTAATTTCGTTATGTTGGAATTTTGCTTTTAGTTTATTTTTAGAGTTATGAGAGTGATTAGGTGACCGTAGTTGACAAATAAGAAACTAAACTAGATTGTATGATGACAGTTTATAGTGGATAAGAGCTTGGGGGCCTATTACAACAGAGTGGTTGCCCATCTCTTTGACAAAGACAACGCTGGTCAAGATGATCCACTTGGCAGGTATTGCTACTTGCAGCAAGTACATTTTTCCAGGAATAGAATGCATTTGAAAATTCTTCTCTATAATTAGTTTAGAACAAACATACTTAATAATTTCTTAGTTACTGTAGATCGCGCGCTTGAAAATCTTGAACTACTTTGAAAAATGTAATTGTACTATATAAGTATGATGCATGTTAACGAGAATTATTCACACAACATGGTGAAGTTATACAGTTAAAAATTTCATGAAGTCTATGTGCCCTTTACAGATACAGTGAAACAAGAATTCATTGTCACCACATTACTCTTTTCATTTCGTTTTTAATTATATATTTCAAGAAGCAAACTTTTATTAACGGGATAAAACGATTCTCTAGACTGCTGCTTATATGACTATGAATGTATGTAATATAAAATATATGGTGTTTACTTGCGAAATGAACAGCATGAAAATTTAAAAGGAATTGCTTCTATTTACGTGTCTGCTTCATAATTGCATGAAGCATGTCAAACACTCAGCACATTGATCATCAATCATATTTTCATATTCGTCACGACGACGACTGATAAGCTTTAATATAATATAAGTTTTATATAAGCTTCACAAGCAAAATAAATTTTATTCTTACTAAATATACTGTTCTTTTGTTGCTGTAATAATATAGAGCTAGTATCGAAGTCAGTCGAGTAAAGAAGAAAGGAACAATTGATACGGTAAGAAAAAAAAAATATTATTTATATTGCAGAACCAAACTTATAGCGATAACGAATTTTTTAGTGGGTCTCCTTAGAACAAGCGAAACATGGCATGGTTCATCTACGATTAACGTGGCTTCAATTTTCCAGAAACGTGGCCGATTTAAAAGCTGTATGTATTATTAGAAATATACATTATAAATATATATTAAATATTCGAAGAATATTGATATACATACAATATTTTTATACGCAGGCTTTGATTGAAACTCAAGAACTACGAATAACATCGATGAGCACAGCTCTTCTCGTCCTTTACGTCGATTCAGCAAGAAATTTGCCAGTACGAATGCACAGTTTTTATACTGAACATCAAATAAATCCTGGATTCAATAGCAAATCAATTTTAATTGCAGTGTGTTCGAGGAAATAAGCAACCTGACGTTTTTCTTGAGGCGAGTGTTGGAGGAGACAAGAAAAGAACAGCAACCCAGTTACGATCTTGTGATCCAGTATGGGAACAAGGTTTTACGTTTTTAGTTAGCAACCCGGAAACTAGCATTTTGCACATAAAGGTTTTAGAAAATTTTATAAAATGTTCGACTAATTTTTCTTGTTGTTGACACGTTTTAACTTATATATTTTTAGATTATAGACGAAAAGACTACTCTCGTCGTAGGAGAAATGAATTACAATATCTCTTTGCTTCTGAAGGAGAACAATCTTGATATCACACAGCAGCCTCATGATCTGCAAATGGCTGAGGCTGACAGCAAACTAATATTATCTATGTCTTTACGCGTATGTTTTCCTTCTGATTATGTAAATGTTTCAATTAAATGAGAACGGTATATTACGGTTGCATACGTATATCTTTTGTTCACAGATTTTGAAGTATGATGAGCCCGAACCTACGTCTGAAGAGGACGATGACGACCACGACATTACTCAGCTAAATAAACGAATTGAACGCCAAGAATCGAATATTAGCAGTACGTTATCTTCTAGTCGTAAGTGTTTTCTTAATTTATAAAAAAATCTATTATTTTTTACGATTAAATTAATTTACAACTAATAATATAAATGTATACAGTATACACTTTAATTTTACAAACGCATACAAATGAAAATTTTTCAGTTCCACCTAGTCCATTGAAAAGACAACCGTCAAAGGAATCGGTTAAGAGTAGTACCGGATCAGGCGCAGGCAGTGCACCTGAAGAAACAGCTCCACCAGACGAAGAAGTAGTCGTTATTAATACCGCTTCATCGCTTACCGGAAGTCCCCAATTACTTCATAGAAACCTAAGCGTAACGTCGTCGTCCGGCGAGGCTAAATTGGGACGAATACAATTGTCGTTGCGTTACAGCGTCCAAAGGCAAAAGCTTATAGTCGTAGTACATAAAATAGCGTACGTAAATTGTGCACGTAAGAACTTGTAAGTTGTGTAAGTTATTAATTGATTTCTTTCTTATCGTTTTAGTAATTTACCTCTGCCACATAATGATCCGTATAATATACCGGATCCGTACGTAAAACTGTATCTATTGCCGGATCGCCACAAGGAAACCAAACGCAAAACAGCGGTGATGAAAGACAACTGCAACCCGATATTCGACGAGCAATTCGAATATGTTGTTTCTCAAGGTGATCTGAACACCCGCAAATTGGAGATATCGGTATGCACCCAGAAAGGCTGGCTATCTGCTGGAAGCAAAGTTATGGGTCAGGTGTATGTAAATCTCAGTGAGATCGATGTCGCAAAGTCTTTTACGAGCTGGTACGACCTGCAACCAGAGACTAAAGACTAGAAATTGAAGAAACGCAAGTGGAAATTCGCACAGTTGTTCACGTGTTTCTGAAAACTGCTTGTTGCCGAATTTTCACAATGCAATCTCACTCGAAACGTCGAGTTCAAGTGAAGTGATTTGAAAAAAGGAAACAAGAATCGCAAGACACAAATTCACTATTCGGGACGTTACGAGATTTATGAAAGTATCAACAGTTACGTTTATTTATTTATACTTGGACCGTCCACTGTCGCTAATTGGTTTCATTTTCGTACGATGTCATGTTTATCGTTTAATCTCAATTTTATGTTATTTGAGCTTATAGAATTATTTTTGATGATAGCGAGTGCCATCGAGATGATCTATTGCTACAGAGTGTTTATGTGATATGCACAAGAATATATGCATAATATTGCAATCGTACACATA
This sequence comes from Lasioglossum leucozonium, assembly GCA_028454225.1. Taxonomy (NCBI): domain Eukaryota; kingdom Metazoa; phylum Arthropoda; class Insecta; order Hymenoptera; family Halictidae; genus Lasioglossum; species Lasioglossum leucozonium. The sequence continues at coordinate 3,139,084 of CM052209.1, forward strand.
ATACTAGTTTAGACAGTTAAGAGGTGCGACTTAATATTTTATATAAAAGTTTAATTAACGTTGAATCGTTACGTTGTTTTGTGTTTAACATTACAAACGCTGGATGTTTGATTTTCGCTTTTACTACGCTTAACCTTTACTGTACTTTGTTACGAATTCTTACATATTACTAATTCTATAGACGACGCATTTATATATCGTATGATATACTACTAATTTTATGATCTGTTAACATAATTCTATGATCTGCACATTATACAATATTATTATATAAGAAATATAATGATCAAAAATAGTGATCAAAGTTTATGGCTAGCATAAGCTGCTAAATGAAATTAATGTAACATATACATATAATATATATATGTTATGTTTATACAAGAGTTTTGCTATATTGTATATTACTATACATCTAATACATGAAGCAGAAAAATTATATGTTTGTGTATTTATCTGTCGTTTAAAAACTTTTGAACAGTAGATTTTTGGAGTCACGAAATGTGCCTCTGCTCATTTTGCCTGGCTGAGCCAGATGAATGTGACTGTTCTCAGCAATGTCCTTTCCTTACAGAGTTATAACTTGCTAGGAGCTAACGAACGATGCCGGCTAGTAAATCTAGTATTATATTTATGCTTTTTGCATACTGGTAAAAGATTGGGCCAGTATAATGTTGCGAGTTATTAACGAAGATAATAAATAAATATACGGTTTTAAATTACGGTTCTTTCTTCTCCCATATTTACTTCATGGAACTATCACCAAGGAAACACAATGTCAGTAAATAGGGGTGTCTGATCCTTTTACGCCAATGTGAGGTTGTAAAATGTGTTTACCAGTTATTAATGCTTGATTTTCTGGGTTAGTTGTGCATTTTTGCATAATGGAACGCAATCATATGCTTCCTTGTTTACCCGGATATAATTTTAACACAAATGTAAGTCTCTCTGGAAATGTAATAAATCCCTTTGGAAATACATACTTAGGGAAATGAACTAGTTAGTTGCGAAGTATTTTAAAGGAAGCTTATTGTTATATATTTATAGCTCGGTCGTACAAGTTTTCACAGAGATCAATATTTTGGTAAGATACACGAAGGAGTTTATTATTTATCAGACAAAGCGGATAAAGGAGAAACTGTTAATTATCCGTCAATATATCCACGAGGAGAAGCACAGGAATTGCCGTCATGGATTGCTTTTGATGGCCAAGTACAATGATTGATTACAATATTCGATGGAAATAATATTAACTCCTTAAGTGACTAGCCTTAATACCTAAGAATGTTATAAAAAAAATGTACTAAATTTACCTTTTTAGAATAAAAATTGTTTTATCAATAATATCGACTTTTTGGACCACTCACTTAATTCTCGCGAATTACTTAAGGAGTTAATAGTTAACACTAAAGTAGTAAATTTACTGTTATTAGAATTAGTATCATAAAATAATTACCAAACTTTGAGCCCCTGCATGTAGGCAACCTTCTTAAGTACCATGTACTTATGGTAAACGTTTCCAAGTTAGCATAATTTATTCCTATGTAATCAATAAAATGTCCTTAGAGATGTCCTTAATCTAAACCATATCTGTTTTAAAATTTCTAGAGATTGATGTTTAAAGCTTTCTTTCAAGAAACCGTCGAGGAAAGATGGAAAACTGCTTATCAAGTACGCACAGTAATGATCAGCTTCTTTTTAGAAGATGGCACAATGAAAATTAACGAACCTCCCACGGACAACAGTGGTCTTGAACAAGGTTCACTTTATTGTCTTCTCGATTGCATTGTTATTCTTATAGCATAACTAAGTATTTATTATAGGTGTTTTACTCAAACGTCAGAGAGTTCCGATGCCGAATCCGGCGAGGTATAGATTTTACGATATACTTGATTTAAATATTGGAAAAGAACCGGAAATATTCGGAAGAGTGTACAAGATTGTCGATTGTGATAAGTTTACAAGACGATTTTTGAATCGTATGGGTATTCCAGTTCCAGATCCCATTAATATTCCGAAAGATCCGTACACGGAACTACGAAGAAGTGTAAGTTCTTTATGTGTATCGCAAAGAATAACGTCCAAATAATTTTTTAACACAATTTCCTCCGTAAATCTCCGTATAATATAAAGGGAAAAATTATTTGTAAATATTTTTCATTGCAAGAATTATTCTTATTTTCACATGAATTGTTCTTGTGTTGTAATAGGAAACATTTCCAAAGAAGCCCAATCGAAAGATCGACACTCGCGGGGATTTTCTGAAATATGATAAACAGGTGCTTCGATTCTACGGTTACTGGGATGACACAGACAATCTTTTCGGTATCGTTCATGACCTCGAAATTCATTATTATTTATCCGATAATACGATGGCAATTAAAGAAATAGTACCACCCAACTCCGGAAGAAACGAAGGTGGTATGTTTCTGCACCGGATGAAAGTTCCTAAAGTAAGGATCTGTGTGTGCATTAACTTATACTCGACTACGGATTTTTATGCAAAATAAAAATATATTGCGACAAGTCCAAGGAGCCAAATAAATATTCACTTTTACCTTTTTTTACTCAAGTTGATGGCGATACATCGATGCTCTTAAACTCTTTTAATACTTTTGTCGTTATTTTTTGTTATAAATCCATAAAATTCACAGTCTAGATATATTACTACTACAATTTATAATACATATAGATATAAGTATAAAATATGTAATATCAAAATCAAGAGTTACAAAATTCTATTTATATTACAACTGTCGATAGAATTATAAGTTTTTCCACTGTGATTATAGAATTTAACACGTAACAATTAATTTTCGAATGCAGTTTTTCTCTGAACTGGATGCAATCGGCTCGGCTGAACCCGTCACTGTTTTAAATGTCATGGGAGAGGATACATCCAATGGTTATTATTCAATCGATCCATTGAATGCTGGCAAAGCGAACAAAGATTCTTACAAAGACAACGAGATAGGCATTGGTGCCCAGATAAATATTTTTGGAAGGATAATTGTTATAACGGACATGGATGCATTTACAAAGAACTATTACAGGTAGTCGGAGAAATAAATTCCTATTTAATTTCTACGTTTCGCAATTATTGCAAACATTTATCGAAACCATTAAAAGGAGAAATAAATTCCTATTTGGTTCCCATGTCTTGCAATTAAGGCAAACAATTTTTAACGATAACATATAAACATGTGTATGTGATTACTGTATCGCATCGAAGGAAAAAATATGGCGTAGAGAACGTTATTCCCCTGGAGAAACCTCAAAAAGGCGACGATGTTTGCGTCAAAGTGGAAAAATACATTCCACCATACAACGGTTATGGCAGCTACGAAGATTCTCTTGGAAATTGCTTCACTGTTCTGCCGCAACCGCCAAAAGTGGACTTCATCAAATTTCTACATCAAGACAAGTACAGATTTTACGAGATAAAATCGTGCTACCGATATCGAACGTTGGAGTTAATTTTCCGTTTGATTTCAGGCAAGGTTTCGACAGCCATGTTTTAAGATTCAGGGCTAGGATGATATCGAATATCCCGGAAAACGAGGACAGATTGTTTATAATCAGAATTTTCCTGATGGATGACTCGATATCTATTTTTGAACTGGCGAGGAGAAACTCAGGTGATGGTTCATTAGAGTATAATTACATTTAAACATTTCTGACAAAAATGAGTATGTAGACACAGTTCAGGTATTTTAATAACTTGGAAATTGAACGTCGATGTTCAATTCTTGTAATCTTTATATTATGTTTGTGTAACTATTAATAATATAACTATTTGTAGATTTGTTACTATTTCACTACGTTTCTATTTACCATTAAATATATAAATACAATTTAATCGAATCATTGCATTTTTAAACTACATTTTGATCCGCGGTCTAGTTATCGAATAAAATTTTGTTTCATCATTGCCTCGATAAACAATTGTTATTTGTCATGCTGTACTATGCTGTACACATAAGACGTATCGACCCCAATTAGTTCGAGAAACGGAGCTTGTAAAATTCTATGCTGCTCATTTTGTATAAACATCGTGTTATTCACGACACGGTTCCCATAAAAATTTCGGTGACGCTGCTTTAACGACCGCAACAAATCGTCCTTATACTTGTAGGTTTCAAGCGCTGCCTCTTCCTGAAAAGGATGCCGATAATGCTGCCTAATCAAGAAATATTCGCGAGCACAAAACCGGCTTATTACAAACCAGAAGATTTCTATATCGGAGCACGTGTTAACTTGAACGATTTTATCTTCGAATTCACCTCGGCCGACGTTTATTGCCTTCGTTACATGGAGTTACATTGCGATAAGGTTCCATGATTTGTACCTGTCGCGATATTTTATTGTTCCTCTGGCTTCGAACTCGACTCACGCGATTAACGTTTTTTCACGACGTTCATTCTCTGTTCGTTGAAATATTGAGACATTCAACTTTTCCAGTTTCCGCAAGCCGACGCCAAACGAATACTCGTCAAATTAAAGGAAATCTTGAAACCCGTTTACAAGGAATTTATCGAGTGTCACACGCCCGTGAAATCGGGCGATGGGCTTCAGATATTGTCCTTCGAGAAATTAAGGTACCTCAATTTTTATTACAGCAATACAGAGTTGGATATAATAAATTATTCTTTCAAGAGGTATTTTTATTTTTTTTTAAGTAACTATTGAAAACGATAATTAACCCCTTGATACGCGAATTAATTGAAATTCGATGTGACCAAAGGTACCATTTATTATTTAATCGTTTGTATAAGCTTAATTATGATATTTAGCTTTTCACATTTCACTACATTTATTTATATAAAATAGTGTAAAATTGTTAAATTTTTTACATACTCGGGTTGATTATTAATAATATAAAAATTTGTTTGATCTAGTGAAATCATTCACAAGTACTCGGAAGGTAAAATCACAGAGCACGAAACGATCACTATAGCTCGACACTATTCTTCCCACGAAGAGAAAGAATTCCACAGTCGAGAATATGTGAGGTAATATATTCATATTTATAATTACTAGATTTTTGGGAATTTAGAAAATATTATGTCAATTTGAATATATCGATTTTTTATCGTGTACAATTGATTTAGAAAATTTTTATTTTGCATGAAGATCCGCAGTCTAATAATTGCTGGTACTTTTTCAGTAAAAATGATTTTGTCCCTTCTAATTATTGTAGACAAAATCATTAGGGCCATTTTTGGATGGATAATGCAATATTTAAATTGTTCAGGAAAGTATGGACATAATATTTATTTTTTAATCATTATTTTCAGGCGTTTAATTCATACAGAACTTTCTCGAGCTTTATGGATGGACCTGGATCGTTTGGAAGAGGATCTTCATCATTGGGATAGGAAACCTACAGGATATTTACCACGTAGTACGATTTATACTGTTCTTCGAGGAGCTAGAATACCAGCAGACGTTGAGCTCATAAACTCTATGCTCGATCAGTATGTGAATTGTTTATATTTTCATTTTACTAAAGAAATTTGACAATGTCTAATGTGATATCCTCGAAAAAAATGAGATATGAAATCAGTATTGACATTTTTCTTCACATTTTCGAACAAATGAATAATTCTCAGTTCTAAAATACTTTGTTTGGCAATATCAAGCAACTCGTCGATTAACTGCTTGGTAATTATAGAAAATGTTTTCAATATAGCATTCGGAGAAACCAGGAAGGGAAATTGGATTATAATGATATGCTGCAATTCATGAATGTGAAAATTGATCCTGTCCCAGCACTGGTACCGATAAACGTCAAGGTAATATTATTCTTGACCCCAATTTTTTACTTGCACATGCTGTCACTTAAACTCGATTGATTTGTGCGTACTTTCTAGACCGCACTGTGGTGGGCATCGGAGAAAGAACCAGATTGTGGCGCCGGTATAGATTGGTGTGCTTTTATAAAAGCTCTAGACATTAAAGACGAAGACGAAGACCCTGATGAAACAACGAAATCGATATCAAATCCAAAGTGCATCAGAATTGGATCTTAAAAGAGTTTCACAAATTTTTACAACTTATTAAACATTTCGTAAGCATTGAATTTTTAAATATTGTATCGTATGTGTACTGTAACAAGTGTAATCGTCACCTTCAGAATGAGTAAGAACACATTTTTGTACATGAAGTATTATTTATTATATAATTTCCATATAAACTACATCAGATTTAGCAAATTATTTACATCATATTATGTTTATGCGTTTCCACTATGTCGCTACAGCAGTGTTGTTCGATGCTCAACTTGCAAATGAATATTTGCATTACCCAAGTTTGACCGAGAATTTTTGCTGAACCATTTTTTTGAACGATACTGAGGTCATTTTGGCATAGTTGACTGGCAACACCGTGCTCGCGACATACTCGAGACAACACGGAACGTAATAAATAGTAGGCGACATATAAATAAGAATTCTACAAAATATTCTTATCATTTACGTTTTATGCAATCCTCCGATCAATGTTAATTTACTTGGATAATCGTTTAATGTACTTGAGTGCCCGTATCCACTGGTTGTACAATTTTCGATGTAATTCACGTCGACCCAGACTCGCCAGACTGTGTCCCCACTCTACTTTCCCCTTCTACGACGCTATTTCGCGTGACGCGTTCTGGCGTACTGGCAGAGAGGGGGTAACTTTCTCCCCTCGATTCGTGTTCCCTCCCCTCATCTGGCGACACTGCGTCGACCTCTAAAAACTGCTACGAATACGCATTCGGTAATGTCGAAGAAGTCGTTTCGGATTTTACGACAATTAATCATTCCGTATAAATAAATTTCGTTCTTCGTCGCGTATGCAGTTTCTTTTTTTAAAATGGCGCGCGTACGGTTCGATCTAATTTGTTACATCGGTTTTCGATTTCTTATCGGCTTCGGTTACACGTTCTCGTGTTTCCCGCATTTAATTGCACTCGTAGGTCTTCACGATTTTTCTGCACGTCTTGCATTTCACGTAGCAACAGCTGATGTACTTGCAGTCACATCTTTCCAGTACTTCTTCCGTTCTTGTCACGTAGCCCCGACTACAGCATAGATATTCGCAACCCTCGTATCCGGAACTGCTGCCGTTACATTGCCTGTGCAAAAAAGAAAAATAAATGCCTATTATTATTCAAGCGAATTCAATGTACAAATTCTTGAGTTACTTAACAACGAAAAAGCGTGGATATTATATTATATTTTCAATTTAATGCTCAGTTTGCAAAAAAAAATAAATGCATATTATTATTCAAGCGAATTCAATATACAAATTCTTAAGTTACTTCAACAACGAAAAAACCTGGATATTATATTATATTTTCAATTTGATGCCCAGTTTGCAAAAAAAAATAAATGCATATTATTATTTAAGCGAATTCAATATACAAATTCTTGAGTTACTTAACAACGAAAAAACGTTGATATTAGGACTAGATTAATTTCTATATAAAAGCGGATGGCTGTGTTATACATTTTCAATTTGATGCCTAATTTGCAAAAGATAAAAAACATTCACATAATTTATTCGACGTCGCGTCGGTTCATTTAAAAATTATACCGTATCAAGGTATTTAATCACAAATAAATTACTGGATGAGGTCAAGCCTCGAAGAATTTTTGGAAATTAATCGGCTGCTACTTCCGGGCGCGCTAATATTTCATTTCTAATGATACACACTATTAATAGACCAGTTTGCTTTGGGCACCACTGGCTACACAACTCTGCCGGTTACAGCTTACAACCGGTAATTATAACCCTCCATATAATTATACAAAGTGGGCGTGGTGAATGTTTATTACGGCACGCCTTCGACCATTTCTCCGTATACTTTCCGAATTCGTTTCTTTTCCTTAACACTGTATCTGTGTTAAACACGCAATAAATTGTGTAACTCGTGGGAGCCACTTTATTTTTCATTCGTTTTTATTGTCGCCGACATTGAGCGTACTCGTGAAATGGTATGCTGAAGGGTAGTTTGTAAATTAGAATATGCAAATTTCTATGGAGTAGGCGATTTAATCTAATCCTTATTAAAACTGTCGTTTTCTTGTTATTGTAGGAGGAATATATGCAACAAAATTATCAAAATTATATTATAATCAAGACAATTTTAATGGTGATAGAGTAACAAAAGTTGCAAAAGCATCAATGTTAAAAACGTTTGATAAAATAGGACTTCTATTTACATTATTATATTTATAATAAATTTCCAGTGTTATTGGCGCTACGGTTCGATCGATTAAAAAAATTTATTTGATAATCTGCAAAATTGTTTATTGGTTTTTTTAATTGATCGAACCGTAGCGCCAATAACACTGGAAATTTATTATTAACATTTTACGATCGATATAACGAAACATATTATTATATTTATTATTATATTTAAATGTTTAACAAATCCGAAACAAAATTTTCGTAAAAATATATTTTTTTTATGTATATTTTTCGAGGTATACTTTATAGATTGGATATATTAATTGTAAATGTTGCATATATTATAAACAAACTGCGGATAAAGGAGCTAAATAAAATTTGCTTCTTCCATAAACAATTTTAATACATTGAAAATTATATTAAGTAGTAAGTATTAATTAAAATGGTGTATTAAGTTTTACCTATTTTGATTATGAATGTTTTAACAATATAGCAATATAGCCTAGTCATTGGTTCCACCGTGTCAATTAAAATAGGTCGATCGTAGAACACTGAGAGCTACAATTTCTCTTCTGGAACGTGAATCATTAATTGCAGATTGACGAAGCGAAGCGGAACATCATCGGCAATAGTTTCTTAGTGGAAGTTACTTCCCCTGTCTTCTCGAACCGGTCACCATTCTCAGAATGTCGTGGGTGATCTTAATTCGCGAAGACTGAGGCGTGAATAATTGAAGGCGGCGAAGGTGTTCCTTCTGCGTTACCACCGGAAAATCCGTAGCGAATGCAATCACAGACGAAAGAAGCGTCGTTTATTCTTCATTCCCCCCCCCCCCTGTTAGGTTGTTAGGGGCTAACAGTGATTGCCGCATTTGATTTTTACGACAATCCGTATTCGAAACAGCTTTCATTAGGGAGTCATTATTTAGATGTTAAGGTCCATTTATAATATCAGCACGGAACGTATCCGATCAGACAAATATCGTTCGATGCATTTGGGCACAAGTGTTTATACAATCCGCATCGGAACGGCACGGACACGTATCGGCTCGTCGTGTACTTTGTTCGACGAACGGATAGGTCTGTGTCGGAACGGTGCTGATAGTATCAGGCCCGCTGCACACATGCGTTTTTCTAACGTGCGGCGACCGCAATTGCGCTCTGAAGTACTATGAAATCTATTAGAAGCTGCACATTTGTTTGAACCGTAATTGCGGCGACGTACGCCGCTCTTGCGTGCAATATTTTCCGCATTTCCCCAAAGGAACGCACGGTCGCTGCAATCGCATATGCGATCGTCATTACATTATCGCATATCGGTTGATGCACACGTCCGTCATTCTGCCGCAAAATGAACGACATAAACGGCGATACTTTATTAGACATCGAACTTCTTCTTCCTCCCTGCATATTTTCACCACATGTTCCCACATTTCTTCCTCTTCTCTACACCTTCTGCACTGTCTTCCATTTTCTTCCTAATATCTCCCACCCCTCTCCCAATATTTTCTAATCTATATCTCGCCACCTTACTCCACTTCTCCTCTTTCCATCTTTATACCTCGATTCTATTTTCGTACCTTAGAGTTACAGCTGACATTTCTACTGGAGTTACAGCATGTCAATCCATGTATCTTGTAATGCGATTCTCTCTGTTATTCTAAAAGCTCATCAAATGAGTGAACACTCATTCGAAAATAATTGAAGAATTTTTCTGGATTTTCTCTTAAATCAGCAAAGGATGTAACAAATCTACCTCGTGTAAATCTTGAATCGGTAGAAGGATGCACCCAATATCGTCTTCTTTGTTTGCAACAATGGTATTTATATACAAAATAGGCAAATACTCTACGCTTTTTTTGGGACACCTCCATCTTCGATAGTAGTAGAAAACGCAGTGAAGATCGCAGTCGCCGCACGTTAAACAAACGCAAGTGGACGCCTTTCAACTGAACAATTGCGGTCGCCGCACGGTCGCTGCACGTTAGAAAAACGCATGTGCGCAGCGGGCCTAAATCGACCTTTACGCGTCCAAAATGATTTACCTCGAAACGTATTTCATTCATTTATTCATTGTGTGATCTTTGTACTTTTCACAGCTTTGACTATGACTGTAAACGGAAAATCTAGAATTATACTTTGTAATTTAAGCACATATTTGTCCGAAAAATGTAAATCGGTGTATAATAATTCCAGAGTACACGTACGTAGAGTGCACAACAATTTTTCCGTTTGCCAAGAATAATATTCAACAATCTTTTGACACGAATTGAAAGTAGGTACATAAAGGGTGTCCCAAAATTAACGCAAGGTTTGAATTAAATATAAAACACAGTTTTTAGTCTTTAGATTGTTATTTTCAGGTTTGCCAACAATTTAATGCAAAATTTTGGGACACCCTTTACAAGCAGACATACTATGCACCGATTAAACTGTAACACTCTCTGAATAAACATTTAACATTCCGCAAACTGTGGAATGCGAACTGTGGATAACGTCCAACAATGCAACGGGATGAAAAAAGAAATTCTTTAATTTTCAATTATGGGCGAGGGTATACGTACTTCTCGGACCCTGAACTCTAAACTATCGAAGTTGTGGTAGCGTTAGATCAAGAAGGCCGTTCAAACGTCGTAAAATGGAGGATTTATTTGGATTTGAGAACAGGTTTCTCGATCACGGGTAAAAATGGGATTCCGCCCTATCTCGAGGGTCTTCTCTCATAGGTAATTACCGTCACAGTCGCATAAATAAACTAGTATCTGGCTATGTCGAAGATAACTATGGTCGAACGAAGGAATTCGTTGTGTGTGGCTAAGTAAACCGTTGACGACAAGAAAATACAGTGAAAAATCGAGTGGACGTACGAGATGGAAGTATTTTATTAGTACGAGATACCGATTAGTTGACTAGCTCGGAGACAAAAAATAAAGGCCGCGATCGTGTTGAATAGCAGCTCGTAAACCGTTCTAATCGGCTGCGAGATGTATTAGCGTCTCAACAATTTTCTTTCTATTTTTTTGCTTTTGTTTAAACGCCGATGGAAGGCTAATCGAAGTTAGACCTGTCGTCGAAAGTGAACATTTCAGAAGACAGTAACTAGTAAATTAATTCAATGCAAAGGGAAGGCTAATTGCGATTTAAAAGATTGTTAAGTTGAAGTTAACACTCTGAAAGAACCTGATCTTCGAGAATTTTTTTTTTAACAAGTAAATGGACCTCATTTTTAAACGAGCACGTAGGAGTACATATATCATGGTAATAATTTTTGTACTGCAAAATTTTACAAAATTTTGGAGCAGCCTCTCATCCAGAAGTTGTTCTTCTAAAGGCGCTAAATGGCAGTCATTTACACAATATACAATTTCTTAATTTTTCGTCAATTAAAAAAGTCCTTCCCACAAAATCACAAGAAAATTGAAGAGTTCTTGAAGAAAGGAAAGATTAACTGCTATTTAAAATTTCGCACTGTTGGAACCAATTAGTCGACATCGAAAGTAAATAATTTAAACAAAGAACAGTGAAGTGTTAAACGCATCGGCTACTTTGAGTTTTTAAAGTAAATCGATCAGTTCTAAGGGAATTGTATATCTGAAAACGTTCTTTGTCCACGTCGCTTTGAATAATACAATTACGCTCCTAATTATAATTTATCTTTCCCCGAACGAAAAGTTGGTACCGATTCCTACTCGAGAGACTTTCCTGGCATTCTTAAACCCCCCATTGTGGCCGATTTCAATCGCAAGGTAATGACTATTCAATAGAACGTTACATATTTCATAAGATATGTAATATTTTCAGCGTATAATTTTATCGATCTGTGTAATCAGTTGCGAACACATAACCGACTAAACTACGGCATATGGTATGGCCGATTTAAAGATGAATGGGACAGCGAACGTCGGAGTTCGTTAATATACATTATAGATGCTTCTTATCGCGTATCAATCTAAAGCTCTTTTGCCGATATGCTTATTCTTTTTGCGAGTTTATATTCTCGCCACTGTTGTCGACCGGAGGATGAATAAGCACGATTTGTTTATGTAGTTGTAGACCAGATCATGCCGCAGCTGCATTGTTGAAGATACCAACGCAATCGTTACGAGCCCTCGATCGAAATACACGGTTATCGTTTTTCAGAACATTCTTTCGAAACCTGTACTCTCGACTTCTACTTTCTTTGATTATAATTATAAAGTACATTCCTATTCAACGTCGTAGAAGATTTCCGATATTAACATAAGCGCTGTAATAATATTCTCATGGGATTTTTATGGAAAGGAATATTATCGTTTTTAAAAAATTATCATGGAAATGTTCTTATAGTACAGATACTTTAGAATCTGCATAATAAAAGTTAAAATGAAACAGAGTTATTTTATTAAAATATGCTCCGAAACTGTCGATTTCAATGGAAAACGCAAACAAACTGTGAACTGTTGACTATCTAAAAAATAATGTTGTTGTGAATTACCGTTTTAAAAATTTTGATACTCATTACCAGTTCTCTTTATTTCAGTTGTAGTTAATTCGCATTCGACATTGTATCATTTTGTTAGGGTCTAAACGCTGGCAAGAGAAAAGCGAATTACCTGCCGATAGTTCCCAGACTTCCCCTCTTCTTATCAGGAAGACAATAATCCGGGCTTTTAGTGGTGTATAGTAAATTATCGTGATGATACAGCGGCGGTAGCCTCCCACCTGATCTCGGTCGAACTTCCGCCGCAGTCGCGTATCTTCGTAGTAGACGAGTTCCCGCAGCCGTAGGCCCTGAAGTGCCGAGTCCTCTCCAACAGGTACGCACACTGCACGATCCAGACACCCCGTGGCACTTACATTCCAAGGTCAACGATTGTTCAACCGCCTTATGGTAATAGTACAACACCAAAACATTAATAATCTCGTACATAGTCGGACGTTTTAACGAGTACTTGGAGACGAGGCGCGCTTATCAGCGAATCAAGCATGCATCTTGTTAATCGATAATATTCCGATCGTTGGACTGCGCGAATATTATTATAATTAAATTAATTATTAAAGAAACTGTATAAAGACGTTAGAAGAATCTCAAGGCTCCATTTGCTGATTATTAAAATGACGAAAAACAGCGTAAGCGCGAATAAAACGTGTTGGAGAACAGTGTGAGAAAAGTCTCGATTTGAATTACCCTTCGACCGGCCCGATTGTTGTGCATGTTAACAGCGTGCATAAACTTCGCTGTCGCGCCGGTGCCAGGAGGCGTTGAGCCCTGAAGAAACCTTTTTGCCATCCTGGACGCTGATCGGACATCGTCGCCGCAGCCGCCCCATTTGAACGAGTTCCTGGTGGACAGTGTCCCGAAGGAAACCGGCGTCGCTGTGAACGATGACGGGGATATCAAAGCTGACGGCGAAGGCGGTTCCCTTCGCGGCGGAGTTGCGCAGGAACAGGCTGCGAGGCTTCCCAGTGCACAACCCCTTGCCAGCCTCCAAACTGCAGCTGCAGCTGACATTGCGTACACGAACGCCTGTTCCCTCGTTCCTAGTTCGCAAACAACATCATTACTAGACTGCGAATCACAATAAAATAAACGTTTACGTGCAAGAAAGGCCATTTTTTAGATTCTTTCTTCCTTTAACACTTTGCCGTACCATTTTCTTTACGGTTACAGTGATTGAAACATCTTCATCTCCAAAAATGTCGTAGAAGCGAAAAGAATGTATATATTTTTTGTATTGTTACATTGATTTCAATGCTGAAATATTGATTACAAACAAATCAAATTTTATTTCATCTGGAAACAAACGTGTAATATTCTTACTTGTTAGACTTCGTTTAAAATCTTCATCACGAGTTTGATTAGTTAAAATGCGGCAAGGGGTTAATCATCTTGACACGTTACTCGCTGGAGACTTTACTAGGCCTACCGAGTATTAAAACTGATGATATCTGTCGTCGATTGTGAAAGTGAAGTCAAAATTCCAAACAAATTGATCTCTTCGTTTGTTACGTAGCACGTCGATTGATTTTACTGATAATTATGTAGTGAACTGAATAATTATATCGCATATTAAACATGGTCAAGTATTTTTTTTATGAATATCTCGAAAAGAAGAGAATGATTTCGGCACATATATTATCCGTTAAAAATAAGCTTGAATTTTGCCGAATTTATATTATAAAATTCACAGATTCAGCAATAAACAAGAAAATATAGATATTATATCTTAATAGATAGTTTGAACGACTCCAGACCGTATTTACGACCTCTCCTTTTGGCTGTTAATTCCGAATAATTGAAGGAAAGCTGATTAGCACGCTACCGCATACAAAAGGAGAGGCCCCTTTAAACCTTCTAATATGTATATTGGGCGACTATGTTTTTCATCAGTGTCGAAATTCAGATTGAGCTTCTCAGTTTTCTCATTAACGGAGGATCTGCTACCTACGGACAATTTTATTAATTAATTTGTAATTGGAATGAGGAAGATGAAGGGAGCCAAGTTGCGGTCTCATAATGACTACTAATTGAGACGCCTTTTTATGAACGAAATTCTTCTTTGTAATTAATCATTATTATCTGCAGAGTATCAACTTTGTTTCTAATAAATATGCATATACTGAATCGCGATAAATAAAACCAATAGACATCCTAACGTCAGTCGAATCCAATTAAAAAACGCAATTTCCAAATGCATATTCAAATTTGATTTTCTCGAAAACAGATGCTCATTAATTTTATAATTAATTTTATATTATATTGTATTATTTATATTATTGCATTTATATCGTATTGTATTTTCTCTTATAAATCAGACGTTATGATTATCAACTAAACAATTTCCTATATAGTAATGTTGGTAAGTTCGTTTTATGGAGCGAAATAAATTCTGTAAAAAGGAATTTGTGTCAGCATACGAATAGTGTATTACAGCTGCAAAGATTGCGTTCTTCGGGATTCCTGTTTCAACGGAGCTATCGTCTGGATATTTATAATTCAGCATCTTCATATCGACGGTTGAAATGAAGTTTTTGATGAACCTAGAAGATGTTTGCTCTGCTAGTCTCTACGGGATCGAAGAATACCACGGCGCGAAGTAAATGATGACAAACGATGATACCGTAACTTCCATCTTAGATACATCTCCCATCTCTTATAAAATAGAATTGTTGAAGCTCTTCCTGGTAATTGAAAGCGTAAGTTTTCATCGTATCATTCAGTCTTTTGATTTTTCATTGTTGTGCCAATTGTGACAAAGATACAAGCTACCACGGGACAATAATTAAATACGTAGAATCGTTACGCCCCCGGATTTCCGGTACGCGTAGCTACAATGTTGGCGAAACGTCGAGAAAATAGTTCTGAGCGCGGTTTCCACGCGGAAGTCGCAACAAGCGATAAAATTAAATAACTTATATATCTTTCTCAGAGGTGTTCGAATTTTATTTCACGTTCGCAGGCTTCTTAGCATACAAACATTATGTCATCCATAAAAGTTTGAACGTCTTCGCGCAGAGCGTAGGCACGTCGCCATTCGCTCGAGCAACTTGAATATGCGAATTCTAGTATTATGTAGATCTCCAGATAATAGAATGCAAAACATTTCCTAAAGGCATAAATCGAATCAACAAAAAATTATACAAACATTTCCGCGAGAGACGATTGAGTAAAATTCATAACGAAATTGTACAGTATAATAGTGTTCTATTAATATGTTAAAACATGTAATACTATTGTGGCATGAGAAATACCGTTTCAACCAATGGATCTAACAAATAAAAGAACACGTGAAAATAACGAAACAAAAATTCGGATCAGTTTCGACACAGGACCGTGGAGGGTTAAACGAACGTGCTGCGCGTGCGTGCGCGTATTCTTCGAATTTTCTATGGGAACGAGGAACAGCACGTGGGCCGTCATTTTCTTCCACGTGCCGTACGGCAACGTAACGTTTTCATAGAAAATCTACCGGTTAGCAGTTCAGGCGTGTAGTCCGGCGCTTGTTCGATGCTGCTGCAATTCCACCTACGATGTCGAAACGCTTGCTGACATACTGTCGAAGTGTCCACCGCCGCCTGCACCAAGCTGGGCATTACGTCCGGCGTTGCTCTACATGCCCTTGCCTGCTTTCTCTCCAACAAACCGGCGCTCTTCGCACTCGTGCAAGCCTCCCTTGTCCATATGTAACCGTTTCCTGCACGGCCGAGAGCTCTGCAATTAAAGAGGTAACGAGCTTAGCGTGCGTCGGCTCCTGACAAACGACGCCTTCACAATTTTTCGCGAATGCTCACCGATCGCTCAATTTTCATTCTCTTACACAGTCAGCGAAACCTCTGTGGTTCCGCTAAAAATTTCATGTGTTTTTGATTGTTATCCGAAGCAGCTACAGTAGGGTGGTTCTTAGCTATAGGAGCCGTAAATTTTTTTCAAAATTTGTTTGGTCCTACCCTCCTAAAATATGACATTTTGTGAAAAATGATTTGTGAAAAATTTCAGCTCGATGGGGCAATGGGAATCCGTGCCGCAGAGCGCTTGAAAATTTTTTATTTTTGAAAATTGATTTTCTCCATTATAATACATCGTAAATATACATTTCTATATATCGTTCAATTTGTATTTCCATTCTCTATAATTATATGCAAATAAAGTACGAGGTCATCGTAAAAAATGTTTCCGCAACTTCCAAATTTCGAAAATTCCCATTGACCGATCGAGCTGAAATTTTTCACATATCATTTGTTCACCAAGTGTCATATTTTAGGAGGGTAGGACCAAAAAAATTCGAAAGATGAAAAATTAGAACCACCCTAAGCTACAGCTGAAGAAGCTATATTTAAAAAAATGGGACTTGTAAATCTCAGTTGAGATTTGAAATGATTAAATAAAACAGAAAAGAAATGGGACTTATTACTGAACCTAATAATTAGACTGAGGATTTGATTCATTCATGGCAAAATTTTGTAAGTGGAGTACAAAATAGAATGAAAACATTAGGAATATATAAATATAATATTACAAATGTAACATTATGTTATACAAATGTTATATAAATATAACATTAGGAATATTATAAATATCTGCATAAATTATTTTCAGCCCGTGCAACATATTAAGAAAAGAAAGAAATTTTAAACATTTTGATTTTCCATAAAGATCAAGTACTATTAACCACTTCGCTCTCACTGACGTGTTATGACGCGACGCCGATACTGTTCGTACAGATCACCGACGCGTTATCACGCGACGGAATACCGCTTCCCAGGTGCCACGGACGTGTAAACACGCGGGCTTGTCTTTGGTCCGTCTGAGGACACCGCTTATTTCTATTGTACAAATTGTGATGTTGCGTTATGTACAGTTCCATGTTTTCAATTATATCATACACAGAAACAATAAATTAAAAATATCCTGAAATCAATGTTTTTCTTTACCTACAGCGTTCCCAGAATTAATCATTTTTCGAATTAAAGTACTTAATCTAATAAAGAAGCACGCGAGATATGTCGTGTGGAGCATCGAACGAACGGTATTATTTCGCGTGTTTACACGTCCGTGGCACCTAGGAAGCGGTATTGCGTCGCGTGATAACGCGTCTGTGATCTGTACGAACAGTATCGGCGTCGCGTCTTAACGCGTCTGTAACCTTATACGAACGGTATCGGCGTCGCGTGATAACACGTCCACGAGAGCGAAGTGGTTAATAAGGGCACGGTCGATGTCGCGAGGCTCCCCTAGCGGAGAGGCGAACGCGAGGACAAGAGAGAAAAGAACACAGCGGAATGAGAGGACATTTGATTGGGATCCGTAGACAGGCTCGGCCGTACGAAAATCGCGAGGGAAGTTTGAAATTCACATCAGGTGAAAGAGGTTCGCGCGCGCGGGAACGGGAGGATTCACGGGTAGAAAAGCGAACGGGCGAGCTGTACCCGCGCACGGTTCTGTCAGAGTCGTAAATCAGGGGTGAATTTCGAAAATTATAGGGCGTGAAGCTGAAAGGTGCCTTTAAGCGGCGCGGGTGGATACGTGCGCCACGGTGCAAACCGTACGGGGGATAATTACGGACACCTGAAAGTCAAAATGGCTCGAGTACGGATACGTCTAGACGTAACAGCCCTGGGAATGGCCGGCCCGCCAACCCCGTGTCAGGAGCCTACCCTCGAAATTACCCTATCAAAAGGCCGCGGCTCTAATTCATTATTCCGTCGCTGACGACTGCGGAGACTGTGGTTTCCAAGATGCCATTCACGTTATTCGACCCCCGTCCTCCTCCCTCGTTCACGACACTTTCCGAACTTCGCAACCCCCATGCACCCCGGGAACTGGGACAACCATAAACGCTCTCTCGCGCGGTTTTCTATTTTCCGCTGGCCTTCGGTTTATGCGCCCGACTTTATGATCCATTTCGACGGCTTACCTGCGGCTTAGCTTCGACGGTAAATAGTTTAATTATTTCGTCAGCGAATAACGGATATATCGGACACATGATTTCGCCAGGTTCAATATTGAATAGTGGATTGTTCTGAAAGTTTCTTTCGCAATATGCCATAGACATAGTTGTCTTTGATAATCTCTTGTGAGGAATAAAACGTTTCTTCGTTTATTCAAATGACTAATTATCGATTAGAACGATATGGAATTTTATTTCAATTTGAAGAAAAACCATTTTTCGAAATTTTCGTCGCGAAGCCAACTCGATATAATGCGACTCGTTTCCACCCCTACCCAGCAAGCAGCCGCGTTCAGAATAAATTGATTAAAAATATTTATTTATTAATAAACTCCTATACATTTTTATCAGCCTATTCTTTATTTGCAATGTATAATTTCATGTTTCCGTATAAAGAAATTTAGAAATTAGTCATACCAACGCTTAAAACGGCTGACTACTGGTCACTGGAATAATTAGCCTACTTCTAAGCGTCGCTTAACACGGTTTTGATACTACTCGGATCGAATTAACCGTGTTACAGGAAAGTTGACAGTAGTAAACTTGTTATCGCGGATCTTTATGCAAATTGAAGGTGGTATGCGCAAATTACAAGAGACAGCAACAAAATAGAAACGTGCTTCTACCACCAGTCATTTTAAAATGTTGATAATAACGTGTTGAAATATTATTCCTCTTTGATGTTTTATATTTCATGAATGAATTTTTAATTTTGTGTGAAATTAAAAATTTGCAGAAAATCTTCAAATAGATTATACACTTACTGTCCCAGAAGCTACGTACATGCAACCTTTTTTAAACAATTTTTTGATCTCGTTGTATACGGGAAACGGTGACGGGAAAGTTTAATTGTGTAGACAATTATATATTTTTTTGCTAGGGGATTACATTTAATTATCAGGTAGACCACTTCACTGAAGCTCGGTTTAACCCGCGCGTCAGGTTGCAGCCGTTTGCCGCACGTTTAGGAAATACAGATTACTATGGTGCGTAACTTATGGCACAGGCCATTGCGGGCCACAAGGAATTACGCGAACCTCGGTCGTTTTAATTGTTTTATGGCCGACACCGGCTGTCACGTGGAGGATCTCACGAGGCCGGGAAAAATTTACTGAATTACCATAATTCATCCTAAATACACTTTACAATACGGTTCGCTTTCACTCTTGGGGATTACAATTTCCACCCCCAGGAACATTAACCCCTTTCAAACACCCTAGTGTCCAACATTTATTTGCTGGAGTCTATAGAGATATTAAATTTAGTAGACTGTGGATCTTCATGTAAAATAGAGATTTTTGCATCAATTTTAAATTTAAATTTACTTATTTTTTTTATTATTTAAATTATTTAAATTTAAATTTAATTATTTTTTTTTATTATTTAAATTATTTAAATTTAAATTTAATTATTTAAATTTAGATTTGATTATTTAAATTTAAATATTTTTAGCTTTGCGGAGATCGTGAAAATTATTGAAAATCTGCGCCGCAGAATTGATTTTTGTAAACGATGTACAATGTGCTTGAATGAAAATGTTTCTTGTCTACTTCATAATCTGAAGGATCGCGACGTTTAGAATTTTTTCTGAAAAAATTCATGGATTTTCTTTCCCAGCTTATTTAACGTTACATTATTTATAATGTGTACCATTAAATTTTATTTGTAACATAGCAGAGGTATTTTAGATAAATAGAATTCGTATAACACATGCAGCACGCACAACAGGTGGAACTAATTTTAAGGATCGACTCCACACGATGAAACTAATTATACTCCAAAGAAGTAAATCCGTCATGCTTGTGTTACAGTGAGTGCAAAAAGTATTCGTACACTCTTTAAAACCGAATAACTTTTTTAAAATTGGACCAAACGGTTTGAGTTTTTCTGGAGATGTTAAAAAAATTAGTTTACCAGCTAATGTATAAGTAATTGTTTTTGAAAATTCGCATTTGCGAAGGAAAAAGTAAAGATCGCGATCTTTTCATATTTTATTTGTGTACGTAACGAAAATTAGGTTGTTATGAAATATAGTTAATTGAAAATAGCAAAAATTTGTAGAGATTTAGCGATGAATAGCCAACTCCAAATTTGAAGATTTTTATATGTTACAATGCCCATAGTTCTTTTTTATACGTCAACCGATTTCAATAAAACTGTATAAATAAAACTTTATAATAAACGTTTTAAATTTTCATTACGGGCACAGATAAAAAAATTAAAAAATCGCGATCTTTATTTTTTCCTTCGCAAATGCGACCAATAACAATGTTTAAAAACAATTATTTACACATTAGCTACTAAATTAAATCCTTCTAACATCTCCAGAAAACTCAAACCGTTTGGTCCAATTTTTGAAAAAGTTATGCGGTTTTAAAGGGTGTACGAATACTTTTTACACTCGCTGTATATTCTTAGCTGCAGCTGCTAGATCTTAAAATGTGCCATATTTCAAAACTCACATATTTATGAACCAAAATCGGTAGCACTAGCGTCTCCTCGCTGGCTTTAGACAAAGTTGCATTATGTCTTGTTTATGGCTTCATAAAAAAAAGCGGTAATCAGCGACACGCACATGAGTGACGGAAACAATCTCAGGAGTCAGATCAATACTTCAGAAGTGACACTTGACAGATTCGTGCGTAGTATTTATGTTAACTGCTTGTCTGAAACATGTGGTGTGATAGGTAGCAATTATTCCGACATGGGAATGCAACTCGTGTTATACATTTTATCATTTTATTTCAGCTTTTTTTTTGAACGGGAATCAAACCGAGCGCGCTACCACACACGTCGCTGTCCACTGAAATGTTTATTCATATTTATATGTCCTTTTGTACATTTATGTACCTCGTCACACGAAAATAAATCAATATTTCTTACAACAACTATTTAACATAACGATGGTGCATGTAAAATGAAGTCATAAATAATGTCTCCAAGGAACTGAAAATAAATGGTAACAAGTCAATAACGGTAAATAATTGATTCGCGAATTAAAGAAAGTTTTATGCCTCTACAATTTTGCAATTTTGCAGTTAATGAATTAATTTAATTGATAATTCTAGACCGCGTTCCTCCATTGTTTCGAATCGTCTAATATATTTCTTCGAAAAGAACTTGTTTGCATATGACCGTATCAATAACCATCGAATGAAGCGGACAATGCGAGGCTCCCGTAAAAAGCGAATAGAAAGCTTTATACGGGAATAATGAAGCCGTTATGCAACGTTCGTAGATAAATCATTCGCAGAAACAGTACGACAGCAGCTGTCCGGCGTCCAATTTGTGGCATGCACGGTTAAATTTGTTACGACTTATTATTCATACGCAGTATATCTCGTGTCGATAACCATTTCAATTAGCCAATGAACGGATTTTCGAGGCGATTCGAACGATCGCATCGAGATCTTATCTCGCGAGACCACCTAGTACGCAACAAGTCCGACAAGGTGCTACGAAGGAAGAATATCGTTTGTTGCATGTTCCATTTCCATCTGATTATTTCGGACTCTGTTGATATCGATTTCCTTTACACGAACCGTGCACGATTTTATTGACCGCAATAAGCGCGTCGTTCTATCTTTTTTTCTCGATTTTTACAGCCATTCCGAAATGTTTATGTTTCCCAGCGAGCGGATGTCTCGGATTTCGTTATCTTTATTTATTGGTTTTTTTAACGCTGAACTGTCAACGCAATAATTATCGTACTTATCACTCGTACTGATTTATTCACGTTATACGATTGTACTTTTGATATTTAATCTTTCGGTCGCCTATTGGTAATCTTACTAGCAGGATTTTATGCATTTATGACAAAAATAATATTCCAAGAATTTAGAAATATTTTATTATTTTCGACTTATTAAAATGTCTAGGAAAACGAATAAATGTATATGTCGGTTCTGTATCTCGTAACGAATTTTTATTTTGCATAAAAATCTGCAGTCATAGCAGTAATAGCACTAACAATTGCACAAGAAAATGTATTAGATCGTTTTTTTGGAGATATTTTCTTCATTAATAACTGAAATTGTTATTCTAGAGTTGATTATCCATTAACATACATGGAAAGTTTCAATAAAAATTAGAATTTTTGTTAGCATCAGCAACTTTGGTACTGCGTGATCGTTTGTAACTAACCTTTTTAGTATTTTGTAAATTTTTCGGGTACAACCCAGATTAAGAAAATATTTTTACAATTTTTTTTATTTTACTGTAAAAGAAAGTTTAGTTTCCACAAAACAAAATCTAAAGTATCTGAGGTATTAAAAGGATTAGTGGATGATGCATCAAAATAAACCTACCAATTACAATGTGTTTTAAAAAATGCACACCTACACGATTAAAACATGGAATTTATCTGTTTTTTATAGCTTTGGCCTCGTAAATGATACAAGTTAAAAGTCAAGAAGTTTAACTTGAATGTTACAACAGTACAAAGCATCGAACTATATGTATACTCCCCTATTAGCAGAAATAATTGCTTATATATTTATGTACACAGGTAAGAGAAATATGTGCATTAATGCATCGATTCTACAAACCCTTGTTATTGAAATCTTTCACCGGTCAGACGTTCTGATATTATAAAAACTTTCTTATCGAAGCGCTCCTTCCAATTGCGATCATAAAAATTATGCTTGTCCCCTTCAGCGGCTCGCTCTCCGTCTGTGTTTACTATAGCCTGAAGAGAATCGTGAGGATCAAGCATATGTTACGCTTAAACATTTGCAATAAACATGTCGCGGATAATCATGCCCCCCGATGACGGTAGTGTTGATTTATAAGATTTATAACTTCATAATAACTTAAAATATTACGCCTCGATTACGGCAAAATTGAGTTGACTTTACACATTCTCCAAATCTCAGATTTCTAAATATCCAAATTCTGAAGCTCTCTTTCCGAATTCGCAAAATTTCAAAATACTCAAATTCTCAAGTCTCTTTAATTCCTCTAATTTCCTATCTAAATTCCTCAAATTTCTAGAAATACCTAAATTCTTCGAATTTCCATGGAAATTTTCAAAATTCTCCAAATTCTCGTATTTCACAAATTTCCAAGCACCCTTCACAAATTCTCAAATTTCCAAATTCACAAGTTTCTCAAATTCCCAAACATCCTTTACAAATCCTCAAATTTCCATATTCACAAACTTCGATAACCCAGAATTTCTGAGCTCCCCTTTACAAATTCTCAAACTCCTCAAATTTCCAAATATCTGAATTCCCCTAACTCCCAAATATCCAAGTTCCCAAAATTTGTAAATATCTACATTAGATCTACTACTAAATTCCCAAAATTTCAAAAAAGAAAAAGATATTCTCCTTTAAAGAGTGTGCAAATATCAGCGTGACTCACCGCGGACAATTTTATTAGTCCGCTGCGAAAAGTTCCCGCAAGAACCGTATTACAAATTTTTCGAGCGTGTAAGTAGGTATGCGGACCCCATAAATCCGTGATCTGAAAAATCGGCGAGAGCGCGCTGCGATTCGCCATTAGATCGTTTATTGTGGTGGTAGCGTTAAACGAATGGTCAAGTAACGACTACCTCAGTTTCGTTTCCATTTATAGCTGGATAGGCCTGGGGCCTCGCGCGAGAGACCACAGCCGAGAATCGTAGGCGCCGGCCTATTATCAGCACCGTAAAAACGCTACTTTACGATTCCGCGAGTCGAAACGAATTTCGAAATTGCATCCGACACTCGGTTATACTCATCCGTTCGTGTATTTCGAAACGTACGTCAACGAGTTTTATCGAACCGCCGTGCATTTTCATAAGAATGTGTATTATATCCGTGGTCGACCCTGAACTTCTCGGAGAACACACGCCAGTCCCTGCACGCTTCTACACAATGTAAGGGTGTAGGCGAGGAGCGTATCCCGAATTTATTGGCGCACACCTTTTTTCCACCATGTGCAATTTCGAATGAAGGTGCACGCTCAAAAGAACGCGACCGCTGATTGCCACCGAACCGACAAAACCGGTAGCGTGCCTTTTGCATTATTGTTGCGCATCCGAATCTCCTGCTTGACCGGAATATTTTATTAACTAAACCGCTGATCTCGCTGTTTCGCGCGAGCTCTGCAAATTCAATGAATATTTCGCAGTAAAACCCAATTTCAGACCCATCGAATTTTCTATTCGTTGTTACCTGCCTCGGTAGGTTATTAATATATGCTATCTTCTAAATAATTTAACATATGATGATAACAGACCAGTAGATATTTATTTTAAAGCGATTTGGTTCTATTTAGGAAGGCTGACCGTTGCGTAGAGGACTGAAGCGAGGCGCATATTTACCCTAATACAAATCAGGGGAATGCGAAGGGCTGTATGAGGGTTGTCCAAGTCTAAGTCGTAAAAAATATTCTTGAAATATTTTTTCGTTTTACACTTGGTCTACTTATTTTTATCATAATAGAATAACATCCGCAGTCCAGTTGTAAGCATATTGCTTATAAAAAAACGGTGTCTATTAAAAATTGAAGATCTCGTGTTCCCGTAGCCGCCGCGCCGCGGAACAGAATAATTAGTACGGAGAAGCGATTCGTCATGTTTATTGTGCGGCCGGGTGATTTGTTTCGAGTTCCTTCGAGGGACTGAAAAGTCGCCGGAAGTTCCGTTCATAAATATCCGTTGAAAAATAGTTGCCGTCGATAGCACGGTTCTGGCATGGCGCTGAAAGTGACAGGATAGATATCATTTGGCCACGCGCGCGGGGCAATAAAAGCAGAATCAGTGACGCGCGGGGGCCACGACGGGCAGAAATCACCCTTCGGTGGTAGTCTTTTCTTGGTCGATGATTATAAACAAAAGAATAGCAGAAGGGGACCCGTCGCCGCCGCGCCGCGCCGCGCCGCCTAGAACCATGGGGAGAGATCCGTCGGAGAGCGTTCTCAGAAACCGGCGTGCATAAATCACGAATCGCAGGCAACCCCTAATTTCCCACCCTGTTCGAACGGCAACCCCCGGCCTCCTGTCTTCCTTTCGTAGTTTTCTTCCTCAAGCTCGTATTTTGATTTTGCACGCAAAACCACCATCACTCCGCCATTCATCATCCGCCGGCCAGGCAGCCTACTCTCTTTCTGTTTCCGCTTTTCCAACACCCCCTCTCCCTCCCCCAAACCCCTCTCCCGCCCTCTCCACAATTTCGCAACCAACCCCGTCCTGGTTTCTCCTCCGCCATCGTTCGGCGAAACGACGACGGTGAAATTCGCTCTCGAATCACAGGACAATTAACGTCGACGAGCAGCTACGTGATATAAGGGAGATTTTAACCGACGATCACCTCCGGCGTGAATGATAATGGCATATCTTCATGCTTCATAAGCGGTCAGTGAATGGGTCGATGGAGCAGGACAAGATGATTCATAAGAAACGGCTAGGAGCCCGTTTTCGCGGAGAAGGGGCGCAAGAAGAAAGGAACGAATTAATTGATACGGAGAATGGAATTAAAGCTGGAATCCGCGGGCGAGAATATTTCTTCTGGCCGATGGATAACGATTAATCCCAGCCGGGGGAAACGCGCGGCCGATGGAATTAAGAGGGCCAGATACAACATCCAAACTTCGAAACACCGATTTTTATTTGTTGCTGATCGTTCGTTGTGAACGTTCCAAGCAATTTTCATGCGAATATCTGCATAATTGTGGATGTTGCAGATACGAACCTACATTTTTAAGAATAATGTACGTCTGCACGTCATAATTAGATTATGGATATTTATGCAATTTTTCATTTTTGTACTCGATTACTCCATCTTTTTGAATCTGTCAATTCACAATTTTTCCATCTGTTCATAATAATTTGATCACCCACTGTAAACGAATAATATTCATACGGGTTGATAGACCTTCCTATTCTGATAAGTTTTTTGCATTGTTTTACAGTTTCTCAAAAATATATTTACAAAAAATTGCTGGCGAATTATAACGTTTGGTGAAGCTGGAAAGTACTGGGTCGACCGGCCGCGCATTGGAGTGCTCGGCATTCGTAGTAAACGCTAACCAACAAAATACCACATGGGACCCTTCTGTTATCAAGACCTCCCCATATGCATTACACTGTACAATATTACCCTTCACGGTCGTGGCATAGCCAGTTAATCGTGATTACTTATTGTAGACTCTAAAACAGTACCGAAAACTTAGCTTCTCAAAAACTGATCAATCAATGACCCCTTCCCGCTCGAGGTCCGGGTGTCTCCCGACAAAATCACCCCTGTCGCTACGACCGGTAAGGGTTAAAACTGACAGATATATTCCGTACGCGTCCTGTTATTTATTCATGCTATGCTCCTGACGGTGATCGTCGAAGAAAAATATCGAAAATTGGAAAAATGGTGGCACTTTGAACATAAAGTTCCCATTTTTCAACTTTATTTTGTCGTTAAGAGGCTGTAAAAATTAGGGAAAAAATATATATATATTTTACACGAACGTATTTTACACGAAAAATCATTGATAAATTCATTCTGAGAACATATGCAAAAATTTTCGTTCGGTTTATACACAGTAGTTCTTGAAAAATTAAACATTTCAGCATTCATATTCTTCGATATTTTTCCGTTAGCCGAGCGCAAGACCTAACCCAGACCAATAATTATAAGCATATATAATTATATTAATGAATTGTAAACAAAATAGTTTCACCCAAAAAGAATGCTTAATGGAAAAGTACCTATTCATCCTTGCATAATTATTGAAATTATCAAGTTACTTGCATGGGAATTGACTCGACAAATGTTGTTTTCTCTAAACACGCACTGCAATAAAAATTGCACAAAATTGAAATAAACAGAGCCATTTAATCGCATTTAGCGCTCGGTAGATTTACCGTTAGAATGCTGTAATTTCGAGACACACAAAAGAATAAGATGAATTCGAACCACTGACGCGGACACTGCTGTGACGCCGGCGATTTTAGTCGGAACTCGCGAACGGTGATCAAGGAACAAGTAATTCCCTGATAAACGTTAGATCCTGCATGGCGCACGAGGATCCTCCCGGCGATAAATCCTCGTTGAGACTTATTGTTCCCGCGGGCCCCGCGCGCTTGCAAGAAAACGAGCATAAAAGAAATGCTCATAATAGAGTAAATGATTCTTGTTCCGCTGGCATTCGTTCCCTCGCGTACGCGCATCCTCGATCTCGACTGCTAACCTATTTGTTTCTCATTAACGGACCTACATTAATCTTCGGACTCCTCCGGAGGCCCGGCAAACGGACGCGAGGATGCTTGTTAGAGGCTGGCCCGGCTGATCAAGCCGGAATGTTTCGCCCCGGACGTTCATCCGACCGATTTCGAACCGCACAAAACACTTCTCTAACAAAAACCGTACTTACAGCCACTTGATGCACTGACCACCTTGGACCATCAGCAGCAGCAGCAGCATCAGCCAAGCATTAGCACCGCTTCTCTTCGTTGCCAACATGTTTGATCACACTTTTACATTCTAGAAGACGGCGGCGTTCTTTCTCGCGTTTCCGCACAGGCTTCACTGGTCGTCTGGCATTGATGAACAGTTTCATGGACCGCTGTGCTTGCTCCGATGATCGGTCGATCGCTTCGCCGACGAGTGCGGTGCCCTCGGTGCCTCCATATTCGACGGAACCTAGTTTTCGTGAACGGTTTCCGTGCTACCAAGATCGTTCCCTCGCGTGATTAATCGGCGGTGGTAGATAACAAACTGCAAGATATCGGCCGAGGAGTAGTACATAAATTCACGGGGACACTAGACGTAGGACTCCTTTAATTGCCGTTGTCGATCGAATGATAAATACCGGGCGGCTACAAATCACGCCCGGTGCACCGTTGTTGTACGATATTCTTTCTCGCGCGTCAACATCGCGAATCGCCGCCGTGCCGCGCGGACGGTTCCGGTGAAAACGGCAGGCAATTGGCAACCGATCGGATAAGATTATGTGTCTCGTTGTCGGGAGAAAGGAGAAGTAATTTCTCGAGAGGTTTGCGATTCGAGACGCACTGACACTTCACGGTTAATCTTAGATCGATCGGCACCCAGGACTTGTCAACGCGCCGTATTCTGAATGATCTGCGACCGATACAGTTCCCTATCGGGGAAGTTTCTTCGCATCGTCCCGTGCTGCAGGGAGTCTGCGTGGTTACAGGTGTCCGTCGAGCCGTCCTGCAGGACTTGCCGGTCGTCGTGGAGGTGGAATCCTCCTACTACTACTCTAATTCCTCCTACTTCACCTACTCGTTTTTCGTTGGCCGAAGAACCGGCCACAGGGATGGCGATCACCGAGTCCGAACGCCGCCGGACGACCGCAAGGGAGCACGGGAATCTGACGGTGCTCCGGTTCAACACCGCTCCTTCAACATAAACAGTTATTATCCTCTCCCAAACGATGGCAGACGTTAAGGTTCACGCGATTTTCGTCCATTTTCATATTGCTAATGAAATATGTGTCTGTACAATATTTCAGGATACTGTTAATAATAAAGTAAAATTCGTTTTTACCAAACTGTTCAGCTTTACTTGGCAAAAATCACATTTCCGCTAAAATCTGTCCGGATAGCACACGCGTACAGAAAGTTTTTAAAATATTAACAAATTTGTGAATGTTTACATAGCTTTTTTTTAATACTTTTCTCAGTCAATTTCCCCCATTTTAGTTTTAGGTTTGGGTCAAAATAGACCCGGACTTCGCTGTCAGAGGGTTAAATAGTAATAAAAATAGAAACTTGTGCATAATACATTCGATTTTGTTATATTTATATTACTTACTTACGTTACCAACAATTTTTCTATGTACATGTTGAGAGTTGTGTTTAAGTTTTCCAACTACTTTGAATTCAACGACAGGATGACAAATATCACAGTACGAGTGGAACATACATTTATTTCACGAACCTAATTTCTCTGATTGTGTTTGACTTTCTCTTTCGGAATAATTATATACATCCAGTAGCTCATATTTCGTTTGGTGACGTGCAAATTACTAATTGTTAGTTGTGCTTACCTTACATACAACACTTCCATAGTAATTAACTGCACGGATTATATTTCCCGCAATTAAGTTTCAGCTGTTTTCTTTAAAGGTACTTGTTAGACGGTATTTTTTAAAGGAGATACGTAGTTGCAAAATTATTTTTAAATAAAAAAAAGCCTTTTTTAGCATCATAGAATGATTCTTAATTTTAACACAATGTTGATCCTTACACATACGTTCCTCAGAGTGAAAATTTTCTTTTTTTAAATACTGTGAAATGTTGGTTGTAAGATGTATTACTTTAAAATGTGATAAATCAAATATAATTTGTTAATTTAATGCGTGAAGCAAGAATTTATGAAGTATTGTTTACTTGGTAATTATATATAATATTTGGTAATTAATATATTTAATTTATTTATTATTTATTTATTATTATATAATCACTTGATAATTAATACTGTCTCAGAAAACATGTACTTACGTTTCTAATCAAATTTTAATCATGCTTACTGAGTCATTGTCCAAACTAAATCTAATGCTTGCAGTAAAATCGAATGACTTGCCTTATTCGTGTGAACATATTCGCACTAGTCGTCAGAAACCAATCTAGCTTAGTAAATTGACTGCCAACGTGTATGCGGTCGTAAACGCGTAGAAAACTATTTTTAGTAGTTGCTTTATTGCATATTACATATTTTTTACAAATGTTGGTTGCTGAATCCTATAAACAAATTTTTGTCAGTAAACTGCAGATGCGTTTATGGCAAAAATGAATGAGTGAGAAACAAAACTGAATCGTTAGAAGAACCGAAAAATATTGTCACTTTATTTTCGACTTACTAAAATTATTGAAAGAAACAATACGCTCTCGTGTAGCTTCCACATTTTACGATCGACTTAGGAAATGTTTATAAAATCGTTCGAAGATCGTTTATTTTATTTAAGAGTTTATGTATTAATATACACTATAAATAAGACCAGCAACATTGCGATACTGTACTGAAAATTCATTAAAATAATATTGTAGGAACATATTAAATGTTACAATTATTATTAAGTGAAATTCCAAGAATTTTAAAATTAACAACAGGTTGCACACGTTATCTTTAACAATCATTATGATTATTAATGCAGTTCACACTAGTGCGAAATGTAGCACGTCGAATACGAAACGCAGCAGACCTGTAGGAAGCGTTGGAACAGGCTTTCAGATCAATATTCAGATCAATTAATTTTGCAGGGAAAGCGAGATCGCGAATTATTATAGATCACGAAGTCACTATTCGAAATATCAACGAAAGTATCTAGAAAGGTCGAAGGAGCCGGTTCATTTTCCACGAACCGTTCGTCGAGTGTCTCGCTTCGAATTAGGCGAACGTTTCCCGTGAATGCACGCGCAAAATATTTCCTGACTTAACCCTTAAGCGAGACCGATGCGGACCCACTGAAAACGCTAATAATTATTTGATACAGCTATTTGCAATTTCGTTAAAGACGAATATTAAATATAATTTAATCGAAGGTCCACTTAAGGGTTTTGGGGTCCTTATTGACTGTGAGTTCTTTAACGACTGAAACGATTCCAGCCATTCTCAAATAAAAAATGGCGTAGCATTTTCATTAGTATGAATGCAGTCACGGGACAAGCTAAAAGAAATAAAATATCTTGTTATTTAACAAAATAATGGCATTTTGGGTTTCGAATTTTGATTTTTTAGACTCTTCCTTCACATTTCCTTCACATTATTTGTAGTTGATCGCACAACTTGAGATATTCTGTCAACTAGAGAAATGATTTAACGGTGAGATTTGTGTTCTTCAAACATCTATAAACTTTTAGATTTATACGAATTTAAGAAAATGCGAGAAAAGAAAAATCAAGTTTTTCAGGGTTGCAGACCAGAAAGCCCGCTTAATGAGTCACATGATAATGAAAGTAAATTATATCCGATACTGTTTCGGCAATTTACACTGAAAATTAGTACGTAGATACCGGTTCGGAATAATGAACGCCAGCCTCCCGTTTCATCTTTGTTCCCTAGGTATTCTCTTCCTCCCTCCCATCGTCGATAAATAAACCTCTGTCAGACGGTTCATTACGTCGTTAAGTTTGGTTCGAACTTATCCGCCCTCTTTTTACAGAGTTACCTGCATTCGTTTATCTCTATTTGCGCTGCACTGTACACTGCTGTATCATTGCTTTACACGAAAAACTCAACAACGTTAAAACGCGACACTATATAAATTAAGAAATCTTTTTTAAAGTGTACTGTACATATACTGTACGGTAATTGATCACCAGAGAGCGTGAATGAAAATTATGGCCCAAAGTTTCTGCCTTAATTGCACGCCCTCCTGAGAAAAATAGCTCAGATTATAAAATACTTATCAGTTTACAAACTCATTAAATTAATTGGGAGCCACGAAGTTGGGAAAAATATTTTTATCCTAACCTTCCCGAAATCTAGCTGCCGAATCATTTATTTATATAATTAAAATTCTTATTAAATATTAGAAACTTTCCGAAAAATAAAACTTTTAGAAAAATAAAAATTTTTGAAGATGTACACTACTATACAAAATGAAATGGAATAATAGAAAAATTGCCGATCTTTGAACTCTCGCAAAATATAAACAAATCTTTCAACTTTCTGCCTGTGCTCAGTTTAAAGAGCGAAGTCTCTACCTCCATATTATCGAACGTTTGTTGAAGTTTTCTTACAGATCCTTTCTTGTTATAAAACAAACTTTCGAATTACAAGTGAAATCATTTTCAAATCAAATTACAGGGTGTTAAAATTTTATTTTCGCATTCGTTTCAATGTGATCTCGTCAAAGGAAGTGTCCCCTTTCTAATGATGTCTATGATTCTAATGATAATATTTTAAATTAATTGTGTGCGGACGAATAAGCGTGCGAAATCACAATCTTTCAAAAAACCGAAATTTATTGTTTAAATAATACTAAAGATGTAAGCTTCAGTTATTGGTCTATAATCATATTTCATTATACATCGTTGCAAGGATGTACGCGGTTTACAGACGTCTTCGATCGTTTTGTGTGAAATAGACAGATTTCCAGTAATAAATCATTGTTATCTTTCTTAAATCCTGTATAGTGATCTACAAATTCTAGTTTAGTTTCAAATTCAAACGAATGATCCGTATATTCAATTACCCCATTATCACATTTATAGTTTTCTGCTGACACCCGTACTCCGAATCATTGTCCTCCTGTAGTCGTCACAACTTTGTCATTCGAATGAATTCAAGCATCTTTCGAGCAAGTATTTTTAAGGTTCCATACATTTGACGAGTACAATTTAAAAAAAAAAGATTTTTTTGACCCGTCTACGCGAGACTGGCTCCTTAAAAACGGTTTATTGGCAGAGGATTGCAAAGGACGGCCGGTTCTTTCGTTCCAGATTATTCCCCACCATTATTCGTCGAAGACGTCTAGCATAAAAAGGGGGCAAACAGATCCGGCGACAGCTGCTTGGCTATTAAAAGCGACTTAAACCTCAAACCCTCGCCGTGATTGCAAAAGTTACCTCTCGTTCCACGAGCTCCTCTCGCATCAACCCCCTTCGCAATTACGCACAAAGCTAACGCATCCTTATACGCCACTGTCTTTCCTAACAAATAAGCAAATTGCTAAATGAGCCGTGACGCCGCCTTGCAAACCGCCAAAGAACCAGCCGATGAAAAAAAAGACATTAAATCTACCCGAACTGCAATTTTACTCGCGCCTTTAATTATTATTATTATTGCAATTAATTGCTACTCTTTCAATAACAGGCTAACGAGATTTTAATGCAGACACATGTACATTCATATAATGAAGTGTAATTTGCATTACACCTAATATATCAACATGTTCTACTCGATCGGTTATACCTCAAATATATTTTATTAATATTTGTCCAAAATCTTCTGTTAATTTTAGCAATTTCAATATTCATGATTTAATTTTAAGATTTTTAAAGTTTGATCTTTCATTACATCCTCCAATGTTATCAATTTACCATTAAATATTATTAATTTACTATTATTGATCAATTTCCTTCATCCTGTGTTTTATTCAATTTATTTTATGTGTCAACTTCATTACGATCTTCATATTTATAGTTCAAGAAAGAACTATAATAAGGATATCATACTTTAGATGTGTCAAATTTATTAAAAATAGATTGTTCAAACATTTCTACACCTCAAGCAAAATAAGAATTTGTGATTGTGGAGAAGTGAGTACTACTTGGAATTACTTGTATATTTAAACAGAGTGTCTGTCGAAGAATATTTAATAACAGTAGTTATGTAATAAGCAACAGTAATAACAGTTGCATTGTTTTGCCAGTGGGATCGAAGAAGTTCGAAGCTGCATATCCACATGAACACAGATTAATCAATCTGATACCATGCAATTAAATACACATCAACCTACTCTGCAACATCAGTGTCTTATCTGCATAATTTGTAAATGATAACGTCACGAAAAAAAGGAGACTTGGCTCCCTTCCTCCGTAAACCCTTTTTGTGAACTTCTTACTAGCACCGCTCGCTTATGAACAAGAGTGCAAAGTCCAACAGTGCATAACAAAATTGAAATGCACTTCTTAAATTGTGGATCTTTACGAAAAATAAAAATTGTCCGCATCAATCGCAAAAAACAAAAGTAGAAATTTGCACTTCATTCAGTAATTGTTATTATAATCGCATAAAATCCCAAATTTAGTATTATATGAGCGTTGCATAAAATTTTTAAATTTATTTTTTAGAAAATATTGTCTGCTTTAACCCAAAAAATAATCGCCACCATTAAAAATTACTTTTATACTTTTTATTTCATTAAACAAAAAGACAATTTCAACAATGTGACGCAAAAGTAGCAATTATTCCGCTTTGACACTGAGTATTGTAATTATTTAAATATCAGTCATTAAAGTAAAGAAACACTAATTGGTATTTTGATTGTCGGATGTGCATAGATGATTAAATACGTTTTTTTTTTATGATGCCGGACTGAAATAATGATTCAACGAGTAATAATCATCCAGCAACTTTATCCAAGGCATCCACGTCCCATTGAAACGCTCAGGGAAGGCATTTGGATCCACTGGCAAGCTCGTTGGAGGTACCATAACTTTCGTATAAGTTTCGATATAGTCATTAAGGTCGTTAACGATCTACAAAAAAAAATAATTTTTTAGAAACGAATAGTACAAAGGATAATCATTAAACAGATAATAATTAAACAGAAGTCCAATGCATATGTATTTCTTCATTTAATGATTTTTAGATTAGAAGAAAATAAGAATGTTTGTTGATTTTTATAATGTTTTCACTGTTTCCTATTTTTCTCCATTTTTGTTATAAATGTATGAAATCCGCAATCCAATGGTAACATATAATAATAACAATATAACAATAAATATTCAGACTAAATACTTCACATTTTGAGTTCGTTGGTGGTATTTTAAAGCGGCCACCATATTATTTATTATATATTATTTATTTTATTACATATAATAAATAATAATAATAATATATAAATCTATTTATTTCAACTCTGACGAAATTACATTTAAACGTTTTAAATACTTCAAATAATGTGTTAAATAATAAAAAAAATGTATTAAATATTTATAATCTACGAATAATCTCTAAATAGTAAAATTGCTACTCTACTCATCCCGTTTACCTTTTTTCATAGTCATTTTTCTAAATATTTTTAATATGTTCGTACCTTCGGATAATCAGAAGACAGATCTGTAGTTTCGCAAGGATCACTGTACACGTCAAATAAACACCTGTCTAGACACTTTGGATATTTCGTTAGATGTTGACACAGTACTGTCGCTTCTTGCCTGAGCTTGATTACATCCTCAGCTTTCAAGTTAGTATGCGATATGTCCCTAATCGCAGAGCCCGCAAGCGATTTTAAAACACTCGACACATTATACTTGGGATACGACTTGTCCGTACCAGGATCGCCATAATAATCGTTAAACTCACGACTTGCCCCTACATCAAAGTTACATTAAGTGTGTTTTCGAACTATAAATTGAAGTCCGCTATGTAATTACCATTTATCAGTTTATATTTTCCGATTATAGCTGCAGAAGTTTTTTCCACCGGATCGATGTTCAACAGTGCACCTGTTCGTTTGGTTTCTTTTTCATAAACAAGCGTGGACCATTGATCGATGCCATCAAGGTTCTCTTCTAGATCTTCCAAATTGCCACCTGCAGCGGTATAGAAGGTCGGCAACCAGTCCGTTATGTGCATCAAATGATCAGCAACTCTGGATGACTTTTTAATTAATGGCGAGTAAACGCATGCTGCTCCGCGAACGCCGCCCTCGAACAGTGTGAACTTCAGCTGGAAATCATCAGAAAATTTTTTGAAAATAACACGCATAACATTGTTTAATGATTGTATTTACAATTGGGAAGTATGTTAAAAAATGATTTTGAACTAGCACTAATTACTTTGTCTACAGACAAACCTATACGTCATCAATACAAGGGTTCCCACATTCAACAAATTAATTGTCTACTTAAATTTTTAATTAAACATTTATTCGAAGTCTTCCTCATAGCATAGATTGTATTTGAAACTAATTTAAGAAATTATTTACATAGCTTCGAACTAGCACTAATTAGTTTTGTCTACAGACAAACCTATACGTCATCAATACAAGGGTTCCCACATTCAACAAATCTGTGTTTAATTGCCTACTTACATTTTTAATTAAACATTTATTTGAAGTCTTCTTCATAGCACAGATTTTACTTGAAACTAATTTAAAAAAATTATTTACATGGCTTAATAATATTTATAATATTTCTAGAAGCGCAAGAAATGTACGTGTGAAATTTAAAAGAGCGTAAGATGACTCCTCCTCTGAGTCTCCGAGGATGAAAAGCGCCTAAAGCGATTTTTAGTGTAAGTGTTAAATTGAAATTGGAAAACAGAAAAATATTTAATACAATTACCCCTCGTAAAGGATAATTTGACCCGTAGTTCTCCAAGGGACCTACAGTCTGCGCCCCATTATCAGACATGAAGACGATGATAGAATTGTCCAACATTTTTGCATCATTCAATGCCTTCACCACTTTACCGACAGACTCGTCTAGAGCTGTGAGTACACCTGAAAGTAGAATATTAAACATTACTATTAATATCAAACGAAAATTAAATATTAAACACGATAGCTGTGAGTACACCTGAAAGTAGA
This sequence comes from Lasioglossum leucozonium, assembly GCA_028454225.1. Lineage (NCBI taxonomy): Eukaryota > Metazoa > Arthropoda > Insecta > Hymenoptera > Halictidae > Lasioglossum > Lasioglossum leucozonium. The sequence continues at coordinate 3,175,889 of CM052209.1, forward strand.
TATTAAACATTACTATTAATATAATGATTATATTAGATTATATTAATATCAAACGAAAATTAAATATTAAATACGATAGCTGTGAGTACACCTGAAAGTAGATATTAAATATTACTATTAATATAATGATTAAATTATATTATATTAATATCAAACGAAAATTAAATATTAAACACGATATTGAAAATAATTAGATTATTGTGTTCTATATTCTGTAATAAATCCTGAATTCTCTAATTATAAATTATATTATATTAATATCAAACGAAAATTAAATATTAAACACTATATTGAAAATAATTAGATTATTGTGTTCTATATTCTGTAATAAATCCTGAATTCTCTAACTATAAATTCTCCCACTTCTTCATTCCGCTAAGATGGGAGGTGACGTTCCCCCACTATTTGACACAGCGACGGTCGCACCGCCAGTAGTGGGGGTACAGACTGAATGACTGATTGATAAACAATGCTGCATCAAATATCTATAAAATCGTGATATACACCTGCAAATTTTCTTCTCTTGAAGTCTTTGATATAGCCCAAGCTCGCGTTCACTTCTTTCGCGTCACGAACCTCCATCACGTCCTCAGAGTCGGAAGAATGAACGGCCACATGAGAGAGTTGTAAATAGAGAGGTTTCTTGCGGTTGTGCTTCGAAATTATGGTTTCAGCTCTTTCTGTTATAAGATCGGTCATGTATTGATCAGTGTGGTCCACCGATAGTCGTCCAGGATTATCGTAATGTAAATCGTATCCCGTGTGATTCTAAAAACATACATCTCTTCTTACTCAATCTTAAGTGAATTAATTTCTGATTGATTTAATTAATTAATTAATTAGACTGGTAGTTTAACAGTGGGTAAGTCGTTCAATTGATTAAATTCTCTAATGGCCTATGAACCAAAGAAAAACCAAATCAATTGGCTGTCAGATAAGTAGATCTTTTTTTAAAATACGTTTGATGGAAAGATATCAATTTTCAAATTAAGGAGATGTTCAAAACTGGCACATAGTAGTTTCAATAATTTAACACGTCGACACCAAAAATCTTCCATAATATCAAAATCAATTTATGCGAATATACCACAAGACAAATTAATTTGTTAGACTCGATTATAGAATAATGTCACCCGTGTATGATCAATGTGTTAAAACATTGAAATTGCAACAATTGAATTTTCTTAAAAATTAAAATCTGAGAAGACTCACATCTTGTTTAATGGTATGATTAAAGTAGGTAACATATCCGTTGTAATATCCAAAAAAGGTTTTAAAACCACGATTCGCTGGTGTGTGATAATCACTATAGTAGCCCACGTGCCACTTTCCTACCAGATGAGTGCTGTACCCTAATTTTCGCAAGTACTCCGGTAGAAGAGTATTATTTAATGGTATCCCGCGAGCCTCGCCTGCCTTCAGAGGATATCCTTGCATACCTACAATAAACAATACGTGCCATACACTGAAAATGGATTTATAATGTCAGAACAGAATACAGGAATCGTTTAAAATTGTTTTTTGGGAAGAATCAACACCATTCGCGAAGAGAAGAAATTTTCTACAACAAAATTGTATCAATAAAACACCTCACTGCGAACACATATTTGAGGAATATGGTAGCACCATTGCGCAATTATCGTTTTATCAAAGTTGCCAAAAGAAAAAGTATGTTTTTATTGAATTTCTATTTCCCTGAATAGCATTTTTTGCAGTTCGGGAATGTAAATAATAGTTCGAAACGATCCTCTGTTAACGAATAGAACAGTTTTAAAGCAATTTTGCCAGAACACCTGACTCAACACGACCTCAAAGATTGTCTAGTCGCATCCTTGAATATTTCCATTGTTCAGGCGTTAAGCGACGCAAGATAAGCTTTACCTATTTAAAAAGTTAATGGTAGCTCCCAGCATTCCGGAGCTCTCATTAATTTTAAAAACAGGCGACACGAGTCACATTGACGTCACGAATAATGTATTATCGTTTATGTTAACAATTTCTTTATACATCTACATAACAAGTTTTATCGTCTCGTTTCTCCTTCTATCGTTAATGAAGAAATGTTCTGCACGAAATGTACGAATAATCCCAACGATAAACGCTTGATCTGTTCGATCGAATAATTTTCGCCAGGGGCGTACTTTCGGCCGCACCCTATATGCTCGGTTACCCTTTATAGTGGTCTACATACTGAACACATTGAATCGCCTTTATCCGCACACAAAGGTTGGTTTGTGGTCCGGTTGCTGTTAATGCGGCTGAGAAAAATGCGTAAACGGGAATGTCACGGCGAACGCTCCTAGTTCCTATAGTACAGTACCTATGGTAATAGAACAAAGTACCTGTTCGAATAGGATAACGTCCTGTAAGGAAAGCTGTCCTTGATGGCGTGCATATCGGCAAGACATAGTGACGTTGCAGTATCACACCATTGTAAGCGAGAGCGTCGATATTCGGCGTTGGTATTTCATCGGCACCGTGAAAACTCACATCGTTCCATCCCTTAACGAACAAAGTCGAAACATTCAGCATTATTGCCGGACTGCGGATTTTTATGCAAAATAAACATTTTCATTCAATAATTTTAGTTAGTCTCGAACGGTGCAACATTATTGTTAAATTTTCTCTCTAATGTCCTCTCGGTTTGGCAGTTTTACAGTTTTGAAATATTGAAATATCGATATGAAAACGAAATTTTTCTTTTCTGAAAATTTTTAAAAAGTAGTAAGATTCTAAAGATTCTAAAAGTAGTAAGTAGGTTTAATCTAAAATATTATTAAAATTATTAAAGAAGGAGGGACACTTTAATTTTGGACAAAGTGTAAAACAATAATTTTTATCCTGTGAAACTTCAGAGCAGAAACAAATTATTGAACTGTTGCTGCTCGCGATCGAAATAGAAAAATTAATTAATTCATTCCAATTGTTTAAGTAACGTTTCCGATTCTTACCAGGTCGTCCGCCATAATAACGATTATATTTGGCCGCTGTCCGTCCTCTTGTCGATATTCTTGGGACAGTGCAAGATATAGACATCCTGATAAGAGAATCAAAGACAATAACAAATATACTGCACGTTTCTTCACTTCTGACATGGCTACTTTCTAACTCGATCACGTGCGCCGGTTGCTTCACTTTAATTGTGTTCAATGAGATTTTCGTAGTAGGAGAATACCGTCGATTGCTTCATGCGCGAATTCTGTTACGAAATATTAGGCCACGGTGTTTTCACGAAATAAACGAATTACGAAATAAACAATTCCACGAGCACAGAAACGCGTAGCACCTTTTTCCTTGTTGATAAGAAGCCTGCACTCGATAATAACAGTTTTGCGTCAAGAACACTACTGTAACGAGTAACCAATCTTTACTGGCTTTATACACCCAGCAGCGAAAGTATTAGGACATTGCAGTAGTCTCGATCCAATTGTCGTGACATCACAAACACACTAATGATTGTACAAAGTAGTTGATTCGCTCGACATTATTTGTTTTACATCATTTTAATAGAAACAATGAGATACTTGTTTCAACTGTTTTTAATACTGCGGGAAAATGACGGATTCCAAATCTTCTAATCTACAATTATTGAGATCACAATGACGTATTTATGGGGATTCAATAATTTTCTTCTTTGCATATATATTGTGAAACATAAAATAATTTCTTCTGGTATTATATTACTAATAAGTATAGTAATTATAGTAATATATAATATATAATATAGTAATTATATTATTATATGCAATTTAAGTAATTTTTCATATTCACCAAGAAAATGTTTCTTTATTACTAATAATTTGAAAAAAGTAACGTGCAGTTTACAATTTTATTCTCGTTCTATCATTATTAAAATTCAAGCACATGTTTTCTGCCTCGAATAAACAGAAGAGCTGTGTTAATTTCTGCGAATAACACATAAATATTCGAACAAGAGTGCACAGAAGTTGCACATAATTCATTACCGTAATAGCATACTGCGTACTTCTGCAAAACGATTCTGACCGAGTTTACAAACAAAGAAAAAAAGAAACGTACAGAAACATAATCACGTAAATACTTTAGTCAAAACTTATCATCAATTACATATTATTACATAAAATAAATGAACAATTGCATTTACACTATAGACAAATTTTATAAACGAGTTTAGGATCTTTTCGAGACCACAAGGTCCATTCCCAAATCTGAGTTTTCGAATTTATTACGTAAAATAAATGAACGATTGTCAAGGTCATTTCAAGGAGACGCAGACGGTGTCACGAGTCCTTGTACATGCATTGATGCCGATAGTGTGACAAAAAATAGATGTCAATATGTAGAAAATGTTGACGATCTTGAAGTAACGTTCAAGACAACCTTGAAGGGATTGTTGTTTCGTCATTGACATACGAGTGTTGAACCATATAAACTGCTCAGTATTCAAATAGCAGTGGGAATCATTTACATGCTCGGTACAAGCATTACACCCTGTATAGAAATAGTTAATGCCAGCAACCGATTAAAGAAACGCAGGATTATTGATAATATAACTGATAAGATAAACGTAAGTCTTCCACTTGAATTTTGTCATTTTTATATCTCGATGAATAAATTTTTATTTAGCTTACTAAATGCGTGTTGGACCGCGACAGTTAATATATACATTGCAAATTCTTTTAGATAAAGCGTAATGTGTGGACAGCGGATCTTTGTGCAAAATAAAAATTTTCTGAAGTGAAGCAGACATTTATTTTCTTCGTTAAAATGTTTAATAAGTTGAAAAAAAATTAAACAGTATCTGAAAATTCGTCAATGGTTTTTGTTGTTTTAAATTACACCTCATCTTTGTAATAGATGCATAAAATACGCTGTCTGATAATGAGCGAGTGACAGCCGTGTAGAATCGCGTTGATATAAAACGATATCTTTCTAGTAAACCTGTGCTTAATTACATCAGCGATATCGACGTAATCTGCCTCGTTAATAACAGTGTCAATATTTATGTATAAGATAACGGTTGCTATAATCTAGTCTTCGACAGTTGTAGAGATTTCACGACAAGGAAAAATGTTCGCAGACCAGAAATTCTGATTTTAATTAAAATTCCCAGTATTTTAGAGTGCAAAGAAAACTTATTGTAGATAAGGAACAGTTTCCAGAAACTCACACGCAGCAATTGATATAAAGCTCAAGTGTTCGTGGTTTTTACGTTGGCTAATAATAGTTTTATTTAGCAGAACACTATTTGCCAGACAGCAATGTATCATTGATCTGTGAACGGTCTAATCTATCGATGATTCATATTAAATTCTAGTTACATGTTCGTCCTTTGTCATGAGTTCATCGTTGGATTCGTTGGCTTTATGTTTCTTGATTCGTCTATTTGTTACGGAACAACAATAAATAAAACAAAATAAATATATACCTATACATGTGTATACAATGAAAAGCTGGTTGATCTCTAATAAATCGATAATGCTGACGAAACTTGCTCCATCGCTTTTTGATAGTTCAATTAAATATTCGTTTTGTCTTGTGCTTATAATCATACTTATCGCTATAGTTTGTCATCGCTTAAAAGTAAGACTGTATTGTACATAATCTATCGTACTGTTAAAAAGCGACTCAAAAAATTGTAATTTTCATATTTTAGCGAAGAACACGCGCGTTTACTAAAAGAGAGCAGATATAAAATTTTATACATACAACTTCGTACGCTTTGTCGCAAAATAAATTAATTCTCGATATTTCTCCTAACGTAACATTTACAACGGTTTCGCTATGAGAATGACTATAACGCGTTCAGACACGGATGTTCAACAAAATCGAAATAAAGACGAACAAAAGATGAACGCAATAGACTAAATTGCCAAGCACGGCTGCGGCATTCGGAACGTACACCGCGGCTCCCGAATTCATCCATGGTTCCCATGTATTGTTCCTTCTCCTAGGATCGGCTAGCCAATCGACGGGTAATTTCGTTTGTCTCATTAAAATGCGACCGTATTTCTCCAAGTAAAGGTCCAAGTCCCGCGCAATCTGTAAACAGCATAATTTGTCATTATTTGCCTGTGCTTGATAAAAATGATTTGCATCGAGGAATTTCATTCTTCGTCTGTCATATTCCTAATTTTACAATTATTGAAATTATAAAGAGGATGTCGTCGGAAATTATTATTAACTCGAATGCGTGGTTTACGAATTTTTCGAAATCAGAAGAACTCCACAGACATTTTTATATTAATGTAATTCCATATTAACTGAAAATAGTGCGTACCCGTGGGTACGCTTCGGCAATGTTTTTCGTTTCGCATGGATCGTTTACTATATCAAACAAGCATTCCGTGACGTTGCAAGTGGTGTAGGAGTATCGACGAAAGTACGTGACATTTGGTCGACAATTAGGTGACGTCGCATCCTGTCGTAATTGCGACATTGTACTCGGTTGCGTTACTGGACCCCCTATGTGATGGGTGATAACCTCGGATATAGAACTCCTCATCACAAGATCTGAGTACGGCATAGGGTCTGTCGTTCTGCCAGAATCGCCGTAGTATCCATCGTAATAGCCGTTCTCGATGGAACCTTGAAAACAAGAAAAATCAAAGAATTTCAATAACTTGAACTTCTCTAACACGATGACCACGTGGCTTGTGAAAAATGAATTCTCTTGGCGATCTTGAAAGAGTACTTAGCATGAACTTTTAATTTTCATCTCGCTAAGCAAATTATTCGGATTTTGTTAAATAAACAAAATCAATGTTTCAAGGATGGTCAGAGAGAATATCTCTTCTATTTTTCTACAGAGTAATATCGTAATTTATTTGTGCAATGTGCACGTAGTGTACATCTCGAAAAGTGTCATGCGCATGATAAATAAAAGCATTTGACTTTCTAAACGTCTACGTGATTTCCCTTATTCTCTAATAGCAGTATCTTTTATGTATGCGACTATGACATCAGTTATGTAGTATGTGCAGAGTCGAGCCATTTATTTTGAAAGTTGCATAAGGCGGTAGACTCGTTTCCAGAATTGTAAGGTTCCGGGACGCGCGCTCTCATTTCTCGAAAATACAAAGATCGGGTTTTTCGAAAGGTGGGTTAGCTCAAAAGTCCTATTTTTTCGTTTACGAGGCGTAGTTTGCGTTATTCGGCAGCTGTATGCTAAAGGACTTTTGAGCCACCCACCTTTTATCAAGCATCTTTTACCACTGAAAACCCTCATTTTTGTATTATTGAGAAATGAGACCGCGCACCCTTGCAATCTTGAAAAAACGAGTTTACTCTCCTATGTCACTTTTTGAGAGAATGAGTTAAGCGTGGATAATTGGAAATTGTGAATAATGTAAAACAAATTGGTATGTACTCATTATTAAATAAACATTGCCGGCTATATATAGGTTGATGATAACACATACCTCGTAGCAGTTTGAACCGACTGTATATTGCCCCCTCGGTTTTGAAGACTTCGTCGATGTTCAACAAGAGAGTGTCTCTGCCACGGCCGTATCCTTCGCAGATGATTTGCCATTGATCTATGCCGTCGATCTCCCCCAGATCTTGCAAGTTTCCGCCGGCTGCCGAATAAAGTGTTGGCAACCAATCGGTCATATGCATCAATTGGTTCGAAACCCGTGCGGCTTTCTGTATCCTCGGCGACCATATCGCTGCAACACCTCTCACGCCTCCTTCGTACAACGTGTATTTCATCTGAAACGAAATAGAAATCTGTTTACAAAAACGTGTCATTCGTTTAGCTGAGCTCGACGCTGAAAGCACGACGAATAGGGGAAGAGCAAACCTAACTGTTTCTATGCATGTCGTGAAACTAAATTGCGTTAGTATAACGTAAAAAGCTTGGGCACGTCATTCCAAAGTCCATCGTTTCAGATAATTGGACGTGTTAATTATTTTTCAACACGTTGACCGTCGACTCGGCGATCATAAAAATGAGATACGATCAAAGCAATTTGTTTGATACAAAGTTAAGTTACAATTTATGTTGCTTCGAACCTCTTGAATTTTACAGATTATAAGCAGACATGATCAATCTAGCAGGGCCAGAATTAATCTTCAATTCTGATCAAATGATTCTGTCAGGTGATAAGTGGACGATGCGATAGTCAACGTGTTAATTGGTTACGTTTATTAATTTTTATTGTGGTCTTACTCCTCTCAAAGGATAGTTCGAACCCCAATTTCGATCTTTTCCAATGGACGGTGCTCCGTTATCGGTGAGAAACAAGATCAACGAGTCCTTGAGCATTCCTCTCTCGCCTAATGCTACAAAAATTTTTGCAACCGATTCGTCCAGTTGCGATACCATTCCTAATTACAATGCAAATATTAGCTGGTTCGTATAGCAGTTGATATTACGCGAGAATTCGCGTAAAAAGTCCAATTTCGACCGAAAAAAATTCCTGGCTTGTAAACTATTTGAATTGGCAACTGTTCGCGTCGGTTTACTCACTGGCATATTTACGCCGATTCGGTTCCCGAATTTGATGGAATTCCCTATCGGTGTACTCTTCAACGGGATGCTCCAGCGGAGCATGTACCGCGAGATGAGACACGTGAAGATAAAGGGGCCTGGTATGCTCGTGGTTCTCGATCACTTTAATCGCTTCTTCGGTGAATAAGTTTGTAGCGTATGCACGATTCATCCCGTGAGCAGGATCGTCACCTCGGTGCATATCGTATCCGCTCATGTTCTGGAAAGATGCGGAACCCAAATTGAGGTGGACTCCAAAAGAGCAAAACTCCGTCAATTTTGAGAAAAATAATTCACTTTTTCTTTCTCTTCCTCGTTATCGCATTTTAGAAAATGTTCGCGGTCTCACCTGATTCGAATACCTGTAATCGTAATAGCTAATGTAGCTATTGTAAAAACCAAGGAAAAAGTCGAAGCCCCTGTGCAGCGGTGTATACTGAGGCGTGTGGAATCCTAAGTGCCATTTTCCAATTAATTTCGTGGTGTATCCTAATCCTCGTAGATATTCCGGTAAAATTTTTATGTTCAAAGGCAGGCCACGTGGTTCACCACCGTGAATTCCATCCCCCTGCATCCCTGTGACCGGTAATTTTTACTCGTAGTTTTTTTCTTAATTAGTAATTTACTTAATTTCATAATGATTAAAAGAAATTTTTCTCGGTATTTCGACATAAAATCGATGATTGTTTGTTTATTGGTGGACATACCGATACGTATTGGGTATTGGCCAGTGAAAAAGGCAGCCCTAGAAGGTGTGCTGGACGGTAAAACATAATGTCTGTTTAGTATAACTCCGTTATACCCGAGAGCGTCGATATTGGGGGTTGGTATCTGATTTGATCCATGAAAGCCAACGTCGTTCCAACCCTGTAAGCCAGCATTCGACATCTCTTGTATTTTTCTTTAAGAGAAGAAAACAAACATCGTCTTGGCATGCAAAACAAAACAGTGGTTATGCAATAAAATGTAACGACATGATGCAGTAATTGATATGACGGTATAGAGAAGAGGGAGATTTTTGTTTTGCAGTTACGATGACTCACGGGCACACTAGCATCCTTGTTAAACGCGGAGGCGTAGATAATTTTCGAGCTACGATAATTGTCTTAACTGAGGGCAATTTTAATTCAAAACGCTTCCATACTACAGATTAATCATAGCGAATTAAGCAAAGTAGGTAGGCAAAAGTAATACTCGAGCGGTCACACGTTACATTTACATCGTTTCTGCTGTAATAATTGAAAATGGAAACAGTTTATGTTGAGAAACCGTTCGCATTGATCGTCTAACATAGGCTGATGAGAAACTATAATAACTGGACAACGGATTTTATGCATTTATGAGAAAAATGTGTAAAATTTAAAATAGTGAAATGATTTAAAAAATTGAAGAATACCGACATGTTCATGTTATCTAAGTTATTAAAGGGAAAAATTTCAGTTTGCCTCACATTTCTTGCAAATTAACATAGAAAACCTGGCTGAATTTATTAAACTTCCGTAGTCTATTTAAATATTATCACAACAGTAAAATTTTTAACACATACATTTTTATTTCGAAAATAATCTTTCGCACGATACTTGCAATTGAGAAATGTATACCGAGCTTGAAACAATGACCTAGCCCAGTCCAATGATCTTTGCTTCTCTAATGTCAAAATGGATGCTTAAATCATTAGCTACCATTTCTTCAATTACGGTTAGACATCAATCATCGTATAGTAATTAATTCATAATTTATTAAAGTTTCTTAAACTACAAATAATTACTTGTTACTTTAACAAACTGTTAAAAAATGTAATAAAAATGAACACAATCCATAGTCGATAATTAATAGATTATTAATAAATTATCTATTGGACTTCGGAAATTTTAAAAAAATTTTTTCAAAGCAAGATTAATAGAGGATGAATTCATGCATTTATTTATCATATTGGAGTAAACGGAAACTGATGGACAATTACGATTAGGAAATCGGTCCTTGTACAACATGTGGCGTAACAGAAATACATCAAATGAATCTTACACGTTGAATTTTATTTATACCATTTTTCTGAGTTGAAGGTCATATTGTGTTACATGCATGAATTCGTTATTTTGTCAGCTACAACATTACGTTAACGAAAATATATCATTCCATTAAAAAAAACATCAATAACCTTGAAATCTCATAAAAATGACCTTGACATTTTTTTCCCCTTCCACCGTTATATGTGGCCCTTCAAACAGTGTAACTTTGTCCTACGAAGCTTTTTGTACAACGAAAAGTAACGGAGATATTTAGGTGTCCCGCTTTATCGAATTCACCCTGTATACAGTAGATATGTACTCCACTCTCAACAATGGAATTTTAAATACAATGCAGTTTTACAAATACCACATGATCTACGGTAGCTCATGCAATATGAATGAAAATGTATGTTTTAAACATTTTCTAATATTCAAGCTTATCGCGTGAATCAAGTGTAAGCGGTATTGTACAAATCATTCGTCGAAATAATATTGCAATCATACCAAATCGTCGGCCATAAGCACGATAATGTGCGGTGCTTTTTCGTAAAGATTGCCGCTGCTACCGATTCGTATTAGCAGCAAGGAGAACGTACTTATCCAAACTATGGAAAGACTACGCATTTTTCACAAAGAGATCGGTCGCACCAATGATTTGAATACGAAAAAAATAAGCCACCGAGAAAACGGACAAACTAAAAACTGACGAGCACTTCCTCTTTTGTCACCTTCGGAACACAATCCACAAAGGGGAGCCGTTAGAACATTATGCACGATGTTTATCAGAGAGCTCCTGCGGGATACAGAAGAATGAGTAACAGAAATAAACACGTTTATATAGTCCACCCACGAAGGAACATGTCATGAATGGACTACTTGAAAGGGAAGGGAAAATACACTAATAATTACGACAATAAAGGAGGTACGTGTTTCAACTGGGTTGCTTCTCATATTACGTGCTATCTTCCGTACTTATGTAATTGCTCATCTGCGTATTCACCGTATCTTCGCGTCACCTGATTTTTATCGAAAAATCTTCCAATCTTCTAACGAAGGCCCAACAAAATGCCAACCATAAATGCCACTAGGGATGTTACGATTTTTTGCAATTTATTCTTAGTTATGATGTGACGCCGAATTACACTGAAAGACATGTAGAAGTGGTTTTATTACGTATATTTACAGAATCGTTCGTTGTATAAGAAAATGGTATTCACAAAATTTACATAAGTATATAAATAGTTTCAGAATAGATGTTCACAATATTTACGAAAATTATATTGCATTTCCTTATCCCTACAAAGCGTAAGTTAATTATTTTTAGTTTACTTTACTATTACAATGCGTTAAATGTGTAAAACATACTTTGTTTTATATAACTGGCCTGTTCCAGCTCTTCTGCAGCTGACGATATGAACGCGACAGTTTCGACCAATTGCCGCCTACAATTTTTAAAAATCTATAGCTGAATGCTCGAATGTGTGAGCATTAAAATGCAAGTGATTGCAAATCTTCTAATCTGTAACTTTTAAATACTTTCGGTAATCGTAAAACTAAATGATAGACTCCTAATTGACAGTGATTACTGAACATTACAAATATCAAAAAACATAAAACCATGTTAATAGCAGCCAGCTATAGACTTTAACATCATGTAAAACTATTTTAACCGCCTTCAAAATGCACAACTATAACGACGGCTGTAGAAGAGCTAATTGACTTTTGTACTTTAACTTTACCGTTATACATTTGAATGCACTCGTGTTTGTAGTACCAAGTTGATAGATTTCAAAGAATTACATGTTTTTCTGTACTGATATCTGATAGCGAATCTGTGTCCACTGGCATTGTAGCAATTAGTTCACACTAATGAAACAGTGACCACGCATAAGACACAAATACTACAGGGAAGCACTTGGACAGTCATAAAAATTATATTTTTGCTCTTGATTTAGAAAGTATTATGCATTCATCTGTACTTGTTATCACATTCTCTGCCATATAGATCATCAACGTTCTGCAATTCGCAATACATACTACAAACAAAGAAACAACAAACGTTTTAACAATTTATCACGTTGTCCATTTTCATTTCTTAATGAAACAAAGAGGAAAGAACATTGAGCTACATAAAATTCATTATCGCCATTATAAATTTTTTAAATTTGAGTAAAAATTAGTTCTTATACAAAACATACGTAAAAATATCAGTTTTTTAGTACATTTTTTTATTGGACTCAACAATGTGTTTCTAATATAGATGTTAGAATTATATCATTCACAAAAAATTTTTAAATTAAATTCCCTTAAAACTGGTGCATTCTTATTAAAGGTTATCAGACAAATTTATGTATTGTTCCTTGGTCCTTCATTTTTTCTAATGCGTGCAGATTATCCCACCAGTGTAACAATTTATGCTTAAGAACTAAGCTAAACCATGGAGACAATGGTCCATCTAAATTTTTAATAAACTCGTCTATATTAGATTTTGATACCCAATGAAGTTCAGCAATTTCATCAGGATTTGGATCTAATGTTACGTGATCTTTTTGCGCGAGTAATATATAATCTATTTCATGTTCTCCCCAATTACCCTCTGCCATGAAATAATGGATCCTTGTCAAATATATTAAATCGGATGGTAAAATTTCGTGTGAAGGGATTCCCAGTTCATAACTCATTCTTCTGACGGCAGCTTTGCGAATTCCTATTGCCTCTTGCTCATCGGTTTCTTCTGGAATTTCTGCCAATGGATGACTGCAGCACGTATTCGCGTAATAGTTTGGAAATGTCACCTGGGACAAAGTAAATTATGGTCTCTTCACGTGCGCATGAAATCAATTAAAAACATTTTTACTATATGCAAATTATTTTTACCTTATTTGCTGATCGTTTTTGCATCAATAGCTCTCCTTTGTTATTAAATAGAAAAACACTAAATGCTCTATGAAGGGGAATATGTCCATTAGAATCAACGCTGTGACAATCCCTTTTCGAAGATTCACCAATTACTCTATCACATTCATCCACTAGGATGCAACGTTCATTTAAAGCAGCCTCTTGCAAATTTGCTGCTTGCGCAGTACCAAATTTGCTTGTTGAGAGTACTTTGCTTGATGAGAGTTGTTTTGCCATTGCACACACTTCTTTCAACGTTCTGATCATCATCGGAGCATGTGTTACGGGCAACTAATATTTAAAGCTAGAGGCGTCCTGCTTTTTATCACATGTATTTTTTAACGTATGCAAATGATAGGTTAACTAAATCATTGACCTTGTGCAAATCTGACTGAAAAACTAGGACATGTAATGTATCAGGTATCTAATACATTTTTCGGATGAAATATATTCTCCTCTAAAAAATGCAGTCACACACTGTTAACACACACAAGACAAGACTGTAACCTTAATGTCAATGGTATCGTCCTTTGAATATTTAAAGTTGTTCGATGTATATACATGTAAATATTTAGTACACGTGCAACTGGACGTACCCTGAATACTGTCAAACAAGACTAACAAACGTATATTATAATTCGAACGCTATGCTAATAACTAAAATCACAATGTGAACCATAAGTGAAAAATAATTTGCGAGATAAATAAACAGTTATACACAAAAATACGGTCACTTCAGGGTAAGTATATCAAAAAGTAACAGACTTTTAATTTCTTTCTATTTTTAAACACTATTAGTATCATAAGAAAAACAATAAAATTGTGCAATATTATAAATAAATAATTTATGGAAAAATTAATCACACTCGAAATTATTTACAGTTATTCATAGAGCGAGACAAGCATCGTTTGAATCGTAACGATCGATAGTTCTCGTTTACTCCTCGTCTTCGATCGATCGAATCGCTTTATAGGATAGTTGAGTAGGTTTCAAGACACTCTCGGTGTCTGGAATAAAGCCGTTATATAAAAAAAAGTTATTCTTTCTTTGATGTGTAATTTATTATCTACGTTCCGGTATAATTTAAGTCATTTTACATCAACTTGTTAATTTGTTGGTAAAAAAAAAAACACAAAATGAGTGAAAACGCAGAAATTAGAGGAGTAACAACACCTGAAGATGCAGCCAAAGCGGAAAAATTTAAAGAAGAAGCGAATGAATACTTCGAAAGTGCGTTTACCGAATGTTATTTTAAATTTACCGACACAATTTAGCTTATAATCTGCAATAAGCATTAGGAAAACATCGCAGTTACCATTAAATGAATACAATTTAGTCACGTGCATGTTTAAAACTAACCCAACTTCCGCAGCACAAATGATCGTTCCCAATTACCAAACCAAATCTCATCTCGTCGAAAGTCCAGGGTTGAAAATTTGATACAACCATACTATTTGTCATACTTTTCTATAGAGTTGTATTCTAAAGAATTAATTTAATTTGTAAGGACACACTGTAGAAATATAACACAACTCTTACACATGACATGTCTTACTCTATGTCACGATTCCAATAAATTTTTACAAATTCAAAGATACTTGCACGTAATGGTCGAAGCGTTCGATTAACATTCTAAACAATTAAACGAGGCCGACTTTATTTTTACAATTAGTCCCATCTTATTACTTTTTAGATCAAGATTATAACAAAGCCATAGAGTTATATACTAAAGCGATAGAAATAAATCCTACAGTGGCAGTGTATTATGGAAATAGAAGTTTCGCCTATTTAAGGGCAGAATGTTTTGGATATGCGCTTACAGATGCGTCAAAAGCTATCGATTTAGATAAAAATTATGTAAAAGGATATTATCGTAGAGCCGCAGCTCTTATGTCACTTGGCAAGTTCAAAGGTGCTCTTAAGGACTTTGAGACTGTCACTAAAGCTAGACCAAATGATAAAAACGCGATGCTTAAATATACAGAATGTTGTAAGATATTGAAAAAATTAGCCTTTGAAAAAGCAATTTCTGTGGAAGAAAATAAAAAGAATATAGCTGACACGATTAATTTAAAAGCTATGGGTATGTTCGGACTGTTACAATTTAATCTAATTCATAGAATCAGGTATTCCGAACTAATTTGTCGTTTTGTACTTTCTAGTCATTGAAGACGAATACACAGGGCCTAAACTTGAAGATGGAAAAGTTACATTACAATTTATGCAAGACTTGCTAGAATGGTACAAGAACCAAAATAAATTACATCGTAAATATGCTTATAAGATTCTTTTAGATGTCAAAGCATGGTTCATGGCACAGCCAAGTTTAGTCGATATTACAATTCCCGATGACAGTAAATTTACTATATGCGGAGACATACATGGACAGTACTATGATTTACTTAATATATTCCAGTTAAATGGGTTGCCTTCAGAAACTAATCCATATGTATCCTTTGTACTAATGAAAGTGTTATGGTGTTACAGTTTTGTTTCGAGAAATGGCAGTAGATCGGAATTGACTTCTGCCATTTTTCGGATCAGTACACCTATTCGGCTTGCCTTTGTTCTTGAGTGGATAGAGAGTTTATGGGTCCCATAGAGTTGTCTGGCAGATCATAAAGGTGTTGGTCGAGCTGCGATATCTTTCACAAAAGATGAAGAGGCGATAGAAATTTCCTATTCTCAAAACAAACATTGGTATCGTTCCTCGAGGCAGAACTGTATTACCTCCCAAATATCGTATTGTTCGCAAATCTTGTTTCTTAATGATCATACAGTTATTCAATGGAGATTTCGTAGATAGAGGCTCATTTTCTGTAGAGTGTATATTTACTTTGTTCGGATTTAAGTTGTTGTACCCAAATCACTTTTTTATGTCTAGAGGTATGTAAGTATTGTTTTATTTATTTCGTCAGACACCAGTGTACATTTACTATAAGAACTGACATTCAGGTAATCATGAATCTGCCACCATGAATCAAATGTACGGCTTTGATGGAGAAGTTAAGACAAAGTATTCTGCTCAAATGGCAGAGCTATTTACAGAAGTTTATAATTGGCTGCCCCTTGCACATTGTCTTAACAACAGAGTGCTCGTAAGATTTACTAGTCTATAATAAAAATATTCATCATTGCATATGAGTATATATATATATATTTATTTTGTAGGTAATGCACGGTGGTCTGTTTTCAAGGGATAATGTCAAATTAGAAGAAATTCGACAAATTAATAGAAACAGGCAACCACCAGAGGAAGGATTAATGTGTGAATTATTGTGGTCTGATCCACAACCACAGCCTGGAAGAGCACCCAGTAAGAGAGGAGTTGGTGTTCAATTTGGACCTGACGTAACACACAATTTCTTGGCTTTGAACAATCTCGATTACGTTGTTAGAAGTCATGAAGTTAAAAATGATGGATACGAAGTAGATCACGATGGAAAATGTATCACTGTGTTCTCTGCTCCAAATTATTGGTATATTACATTACATATCTAGATACTTTATAACGTTCTAATTCTTTAACGTTTCACTAGCGATATTTTAATTACACTTACCTTTTTTTCAGTGACACTATGGGTAATCAGGGTGCCTTCATTACACTCAATGGCAAAGACATGGAACCTCATTTCACATCATACGAAGCAGTGGTATGTTTTATTTAATAGATTGTTGTATTGGTTTTTCTTATAAAACTATGCAATCATATCTCTTTTTCAGCCTCATCCAAACGTAAGGCCAATGGTATATGCTAATGCCTTACTAAAATTCATGTTTTAGTGGAACATCTAGGTACTGTTAATAAATAAATACGAAATGATAAATGAATACGAGTAGACCAATCAAAGTGTGCGTAATATATTTGATACTGAAATGGAGAAGGTGAGAAATTCTTAGTCTTCTCCGAAACAATAAATACTGTATTCTTTTTAGGAACGAGAAATTTTTCTGTATAATAATAAATGCAATGAAGGCATAATATTGATGGGTACAAAAATGATGATAGTTTGCTTGTTTTGATAAATGGTGAACAAATGTAACAAATTTTCTTGCCTATGAATTAGAACAAACCCTTGTTAGAGATTTGTGTACGATTAGAATGAAACGATGCGAAAAAGAGAACATTTCTATTTTGTACCCTCAATTAAACCTTATTGTTCATTAAAGATATTAATGATCACGCACAAAAAACCGAATAAATGATCTCAAAGATCTCATCAGATTGAACTTCAATTCTAATATGGTGCTGAACATATAATGAACACACCTATTATGACTTTAATTTATTATTCTTTAATGAATAATGATGCTTTCTAAAATCAATGATTATTACAAAGATATTTAACACATATGCTATCTAGCATGACTATGTAGTACAATTTTCCAGCCAGTCACTATTTATCGCAATATTTGTGATACCTACTTTTTTTACAAATCTAACGTGATTGGAAGGATTTTTATGATCTAACATTTTGTTTTTTTTTTTTTGTTAATAATAAACGATGTTTATAATGTATTTAAAATTCATATGGTTTTTTTTATTGGAGCAATGAAAATTGTACCTTATGAAAAGAGATGAAGTATTTCTTCTACTAAGCTATCCCGATTTCGATGATTCACGGTTATGAGTTTAGATCTTTTATCTGCTTGCAGTTTTTGAAATAGTGACAAATATTTCTGTGGCACTTTATGCGTTTCAGGTATCGTTGCGATTATGAAAGGTTTATTTGTAGTCCTAGAAAATAATTCCAGTACCTCATCGTGAAATTTTTTGCTGAATAATTCCATTTTACCGATTTCATCTATGATCAATATGTCCTAAAAAGAAAAAGTAAAACTTTAGTAATTTCAATGTAAAATAAATACAGATGTAATGTCTGAAAATAATCTGCTTACTGCATTCGACTTGAAGACTGGTAAGGCTGCGGATTCAAAATCATTAATGAACACATAGTATTTTCCCACTTTGTGTTTAGTTCGTTGCGACTGGTTTATGATGTCCCTGTTTGCAATAATATCATTTTAAACAAAAGTAAGATTGAATTACTGTATGACGGTAAAGTAATACTAACTCAGCTTTCGCCAAGCTCGACTTTTTCTGAGAATTGTTTACAAGTACAACATCAAATCCAATTCTACTACCGCTCTGATTCCGCACTTCCTGTGTATAGAATCCGTCAACTTTTCGAGTTTGCTCCGTTATGTTTGAAGCTATCTTTTTGCATATTGTAGTTTTGCCTATACCTAATATAGTTTGGTTGAATTTAATATTAGCGAATCCCTTATTCACAGTGATTTAAATATTATTGAATAGTCAGAGACAGAGTTGGGCAATGTAATAGCTACGATTGAAATATTCCATTATTAATTGCAATTGACAATTAAGTTTTTTATCTACAAAACACATTTTTCATATATATAGTTCATTTATAAAAAAGTTTGCAATCAATTATGAGACTGACTATGGCCATCAGATATTTCTAAAATATATTTTTGTTTTACCATTTAAAAAAATTTGAACTTCAATCAAAACAATAAATTGGAACTTTATTATTAATTAATCAATCAAATTAAAACTTTCAACCGACCAATGCCAAACTGTGATCAGAGATTTCAAACGATTTGTATATATTAATTGACAAATAAAAGTTTCGGTATTCCACAAACGAACATTGCGAATAAATTAAAAAATGTAAGTATATCGATGACCGATTGATCGTAGCTAAGAATTTTTTAAATATTCCTAGAATAAAACTCGAGGGGCCTTTAGGATATTCTATGTTTACTGTATTTGTTGGTTTTTGAAAGTCGCGGACTCACCAGGGGGACCGGTCAGAAGTACACGCGAGACACGCAACGTGGCGCCGGTATCCATGTTAGTTGTTTTTTAACTACGACCAAAGATTGTGAATGACAGTTGCTCGCAGCGTAAAAATAATACTGCTGTAGAACGTACAAAAAGGAGATTGTGATTCGATACAGTCGTGATTCGTTGATCAAAATGCACGCGAGAGGAACACCGACGTTAGACCGGTCGAGAAATATTCGCGAATCTATCGCGACGTGGAACCGCTGAATAGCGATCAGCTGATCGTGTTCAGAGTAAGACAATCCGCTCGAGTGGGTACAAACGGTTGTGTATATGTAGGTATTTCATACTTTGCCTGCGTCGGCAGTGCGTTCGTGCGTGATACGCGCCTCGTGCGACCCCTTGTTTGTGTGAGTTCGTGAGATGTATAATCGCGACACGTCTGTCACAGAATAAATATAAGATCGACCACAACGAAACTTATAATAGCCGCAACATCTAATAGTTTCGCGAACTTGATTGCGCCACAAATTTTCTCGTACGCGCTCCGTTTTTTTCCGGTTCTACAATCAAAAGACGCGAGATAGCTTGAAAAAGTCTCGATTTGCACAAAGGAGGATCTTAAGCGAGCAAGAGAATACGGGCGTTTACAGGATACATGGAAGAAAGGGACGAAAGGTGAAGACGACGGTTTTATCCGTTTTTCACGTACGGGAGCAGTACCTACGAAGAAGAAATGGCTCGTCCTTCCGTTTGTAATCCGCTTTCGTACCTTATTACGCGACAGATCGACAATAAAGTCGATCACTGCAAACGTCTCATTAATGCCCGATTCGAAACCTCTGAAAATCTATTCAGAAAGGATCTATTATCTCATTATGGATGTGTTAATGCTATCGAATTTTCGAATCAGGGTGATCTTCTTGTCTCCGGTAAGATATTATAATTGCATTTAGTGTATTTTAGCTTACGCGATATTACGTTGTCGTCGATTTTGAGAATACGAGTTCGACGGAAAACTGAAACGATGTTTTCAATGATTTTCTAACGTTTAGATTCTTCCAAGAGGAAATATTTTTTTTTTCGTGTACATGGTTTTGAATTTATTAGATTAATTACTGAATACAGAATTGTGTAACATGCGGATTCTTTATGTATTAATTTAACAGGTGGCGATGACAGAAGAGTTTTATTATGGAAAGTTGAACAAGCGATACATGGTGTCGGCAAACCTGCTGTCATGAAAGCTCAACATATTAGCAACATCTTTTGTCTCGGTTATAACAGCAGTAAAACCAAAATATTTTCAGCAGGGAACGATGATCAAGTTATTGTTCACGATTTACGAACGTACGAATGCTTCAAACTTGGAACATATCTACTTAAAGTTGAATGATAGATTAATCATTTGTTTTTTTGTAGGGGTGGTGTGGTAAATTTCTTTTTACACGAAAAGCCTGTATATGGCTTATCAGTTCATCCACACAATGATAATGTGTTTGCTAGTGCTTGTGACGATGGAAGGGTTCTAATTTACGATATCAGAGGTTCCAGTGCTATGGAAACCGTTTGCCTAGCAAACTACAAAACAGCTTTTCATTCTGTCATGTTCAATCCCATGGAGCCTAAAGTGCTTGCTACTGCCAACGCCAAAGAAGGTGTTAGCTTATGGGACATGCGAAAACTTTTGGAGTAAGTAATGAAAGTAAATGTACTTGTTAATGTTAAAGAACAAAAACAAACAACTGATTTTGTATTTGCAGACCTGTATTACGTTATGGAAATGAAAGCTCGGCACATAGTTGCATGAATGTTAGGTTTAACGCAGCAGGCAATAGACTACTAGCTTTGAGAAGGAGGTTGCCACCTGTACTTTATGCTGTGGATTCTCCTACACACTTATGTCAATTTGATCATCCTGGATATTATAATAGCTGTACAATGAAATCATGCTGTTTCGCCGGGGACAATGATGAATATGTACTTTCTGGTAAATGGCAATTTTGTAAAGATATATTAAGCAGTTTGGTGCATGAACGGTACTGACGTCTCTATCCAGTACACATATATACTTTTAATCGTAATTTTATTTGGTTTAGGTTCCGACGATTTCAACCTATACATGTGGAAAATTCCTCCTGAAGGAGTGAAATGGGTAGAGTCTGCACATATGGTGTTACGTGGTCATAGATCCATTGTCAATCAAGTACGATACAATAAAGCTAGCTGCATTTTTGCATCCTCTGGAGTCGAGAAAATTATAAAAATTTGGAGTCCATTTTCTCTTGGGCAAGGTTGTTTAGGAGGATTGAAGGTAACAAACAACATATATATCTTTATTATGATTACATGTATTATTGATTTATATCTTATTTTATATATTAATTTTATAGAAAGATGCGTGTCAAAGACAGCGTAGAGTCTATACTCACGACGAATATATCGGATTAGTGTTACGCAGTGGTCAATTTATGTCACACGATTACAGTCATCAATCGACTAGAGAAGATCCAAGAATGATGGCATTTTTCGACTCATTGGTACAACGTGAAATTGAGGGTTGGAGTTCTGAATACATGACGACAACACCAGAAACACATAGCGACTCGGAAAGTAATCCTACAAGTGGGCGTACTTATAACGCAACCGATTCCGACGGTATTTCATCTCTCTAAGATCGAATTACAGTAGGTTTTCGCTCGTTGTACGGAAACGGAATCCAATCAATCGTATAAGATTTCCCACCTATAACTCGCCCACTATTGCATTGAAGCCGCGATCAATATGTACATATAACAATATAAAGGAAGAGTCGAAATTACCTTATAAGTTACATTCCCCACAAAACAAAATGTAAGGAACGAAGTTCACATTAAGGGTAGGGTATTTGATCAGGAGTGCAATGAGCGAGAACTTACTGTATCGTAAATTACTTGCAAAATGTCATTCACATTACATAAAATAATAATATGTCTTTATAGATTCGACAACCTCTGATCAACAATTGATGTTGAGCATTTTAGGAACAGTGGTTACCTCTCGAGGATGTTCGGGAGGCGGGCCAGCTTCCGAAAGACCTTTAGAGTCTTCAAATCGTATAACACGACTTATAGCAAATCGCAGAGAAAAATTGATGAGACTTGCTGCCATGGATTGTGGTACACCATTAAATAACACTTCTACTATAGCTCCTGGTCTGTCTGCTTCAGACTCCGCGAGCGACGGAGAAAATGCGCAAACGAAGTGTAGATCGAAATCAAAAGCAAAAGTAAAAGGTATAAAGAGAAAACATGATAAAATTTCTGGAAGAAGAAGCAGAGCTAGAAGAAAGTGTGCCGTGCTACAAATTAACAGTGACTCTGATAGTGACGAACAACCAGTCGATACGATGCAGCCTAGTACCAGTTCTGGTGTAATTTCTAGAAGATCACGATATGTTGCGAACACAATCGAGAATGATACGAGACATTCAAATTATAGCTATAGCAGTTCAGACGATAATGATAGTTGTAGTAAACGAAAACATTCGAAAATCGATTCGGATACTTCTACAACGGTACACAGAAGGAAACATGGTAAATGTAAAAGTAATTCAAGGAATGACATTAATAAAAATAAAAGCAAACGGCAGCAACAACAACAACAACAACAACAACAACAACAAGCCGATTATGATACAGAGGAGGAGAAATCGGATTGGAAGATTTATTTGAACGGTGTTAACACGACAAAAATTCAAGAGGATGGCCCTTCAACGCCTGTGAGTAAGTCATGCAAAGTTCCTTCAACTCCTGACAGTGGTATTACGTCCGGAGTATCTACGGTTGAGAAGGATGGCGAACAAGCACAAAAAAAGCAAAACGACGCGGAGAGTTCTGATCACGAACAGAAATTGAAAAGTTTAGAGTGTTTTAGGAAGAAAGTGGATGTAGCGAGGCGGAGCTATCATAATCGATCCACGCCTTTATCACAAACCATTTCAACTACAACTGATTCTTCCGATTAAGCTCCTATTACCTTCAGACTTTTAATCCCTTTCCTTTTGTACATAATGAATTTGTGATTCCTTAAAGTATATTTTTATAATACTAAGTTTGATCACACACGAATATGGTCGTTCTTTTTTTTAATTTTCTTTTACTTTTTATTATCTTTATGTTATCTCCATAAAGGTTCTTATCATACAGAAAGATTCTTATAAATGTCAATGCTTTATTGGAATCTTTTACGACACAAAATACTCTCATAAATTATTTTGTTAGAATCTCTCATGGTACAAGACTGTTTCAGAGTAATAATACCGTAAAGCTCTGGTAATAATGTGTCTTCACCGTACAAAATAATTTAAATCGTGAATCAATGAAAATTTAAATTTGTTGAAATTGGTATGCAGACTTATGAATTTTTTGTAATTATACTTATCTTTGAAATTTAGTAACGACCGATATCATAATTCTTTATACCGACTCGGTTTTTTATTACAAAATTAACATATTTCTATATGACCATTAAACATCATATGTACTCGAAATTACCACACCACCGAGAATTATATATAAAGTAATGTTACATTAGCTATAACAATGCGACTCGGCTAATGTGTATTGTTGACATGGTTTGTAAGTGTGATGAAATATAATAAAACAATAAATTAATATACTTTTTTTTATATGTTCAGCTTTGAAAACAAATTAAGAATATTGCATTATTTAATCCTGCATTTATATTTCTCTATTAACTTATGACAAATAAAGGAGAGAATTACTTAAATTTATGTATCATTTCATTTTTATGGATTTGCGATATAGACTTGCGGTAATGTCAGATAATACCTACACAACGTATTTGCGGTTTTTAGATATGTTTTTAGAACTTCCTGAGGATATGAAATCACCTCACGAAGTCAAAGAATCTAAGTAGCAGTAGTATACGTTATACTCTCTGGCTAATAGTTTCGTTTATTTTACTGAATATGGTCAATTTATCCTTACTAGTCATACTCAAGATATGGCTATGCACGCTTATAATAATACGACATACCGTATTTCCATATAATTTGGACGTTGATAATGCTAAAATTTTCGATATCCCAAAAAATTTATATCACAAACGAGGAAGTTATTTCGGATTCTCTGTCGCGTTTTATAAAAACGGAGAAGATTCTATTTTACTTGTTGGTGCACCCAGAGCAAATACAAGTGCAACACCGAACGTAATTGAACCAGGATGTGTGTATCAGTGTCCAATTAGAAGCACATGTACAGAGTGGAATATTAATGGTCAATATAAACAGATGTATGGTGGGTATGAAATTAAAGATAATACGTGGATGGGAGCAACGATTGCTGTTGAAAATAAAACTGATCCTCGAATTATGGTATGTTAATATCTCATCTATTTTCTCATGAACGTTTCTTTTATGTACTACATTTTAATTGATGTTTTTATATATTTTATCAACAGGTTTGTGCTCCAAGATGGAAATTTAGTCGACACCGTGTTAATATCTATGTAACAGGTATTTGTTACTGGAATACAGTTAAGACTATTGCACCATTCAAAACAGAACTAGAGTATCAAATATTGCCATATACTAACTCGTCGCAATTATCTCAGATCAATTACTATTTTTTTAATTATGACATGAGTCAGATTGGATTTTCTTTACATATCCCATCTAATACACCAGAATGGATGGCCGTGTTAGGCAGTCCTGGTGTGTTGCATTGGACAGGTGCAGTTCTAATAACAGGACCAACTAAACAAGTAAAAAGGATAGACCTATATAATCGACTATATAATTTCGATAGATACTTGGGTAAATATTATTTCAATAGTTCTATATTACAAAACAGAACGTACAAAGAAATAAATTTGGTCATCAAGATAGTGTTTTCCTTTTCAATGACTCTTTACTACCGTGTTTCGAGAAGTTGATAACTTACCTTGTGTATATTGTATTATAAAAAGAATTCATTAAATCTTATTAGGATACGCTGTGACGTCTGGCCATTATTTCGGGAAATCAGAATTATGGTTTGCCTCTAGTGCTCCAAAAGCAAGTAATATGTTTGGACATGTTATTGTATATAAACTACATAATGGAGTAGCAACCGTGACGCTATTTATAAACGGAGAGCAGTATGGTGAATACTTTGGAGCAACTCTAACATCATGCGATATTAATAATGACGATAAAGACGAGTTAATAATTGGTGCCCCGCAGTGGTCAAAAGATATGGATGAGGGTCGCATATACATCTATAAAGTTTCCCATGGAGTATGTATAAAGAGAAAAACATGCAATTATTGTAAAGAATTCAATAGTATCTTGTTAAGCAATTTACTATTTACAATTTACGATTACAATTAAGCTTTCAAACCAGTTTTTCTCCAGTGTCCTCAGTTTTTGAAAAAATTAATTTGGAGAAAAAATATACTAAGCACCAAATACTTCTCGTATTATTGTTGTATTTATAGTACATATTAATTGTAGGATGTGTTCGAAAAACACACATTTGAAGGGGAGATATCTGGAGGTCGGTTTGGTTCTGTTGCTACTTGTCTTGGTGATATCGATTACGATGGTTATGCTGACTTTGCTGTTGGTGCACCATACGCTGAAGACACGGGTGCGATATATATATTTAACGGCAATAGAAATGGATTAATTAAACGTTACGGTCAAAAAATAATTGGCAAACAGTTTGGAGAAAACATTCGAGGATTCGGAATTTCAATTTCTGAGCCTCGAGATATAAACAATGATATGTATCCCGATATTGCTGTAGGGGCTTATTTATCGGACAAAGCAATTTTAATCAAATCTAAACCAGCCATAATTTTAACAACAATATTAAATCATATTGAAGAAGAAAAATTGTTACAGAATTCTACATATTTTTTTATCAATGTATGCACGTTTTATAGTGGAAAATATTCTCCAATATATTTAGGTAAGTGTACAATAAAGATGACACAAAGTATTTGAAAACATATAAACACTGTTAACAAACTCTATTACTCAGGTGTTGTTCACTTTTTAAAAATTGACCAGATGTATGGAAGAGCATTTGGCGATGAACAAACGTTGAAAAAACATATCGATGGAACCTACAGATTTATTCAAAGAGTACACATAGAACAAACTGTATGTAGCAAGTTCAAAATTCATTTAAAGGTATCTAAAAGCATTGATACAGTTTTCTTTCGATATAAGATGGTGATTTTTTTTCTAAAAATTTTTATTTTACACAAAGATCCACAGTCTAGTTGTTAAGAACGAGATTTATATGACATAAAACTTGTATTACCTACTTAATTCATTTGTTTAGAAAAATATTCAAAACATAATAGACCCATTAGAAGTATCTACATCAATTGCTTTAGAAGAAGATTTACAGCTAAAAAGTAAAACAGCAACTCCAGATATTTTCTGTGAAACTTGTGCAAGTATAAATAAATTTCTTTCTAAAACTGAAGATTCGATAAAACTGCCATTTGCTGTCGACTGCGGAGAAGACAAAATCTGTACATCAGATGTCAGAATAAAATTGTCAACAAATTTGAAGGGTAACATATACACGGTTGGGTCCACGTCTACTGTTATACTTATGATAAATGCCTATAATTATGGTGAACCAGCATATCAACTAAAAGTATACATATATATCCCCCAAGTATTATCTCTAGCAAGTGTTCCACCTGCGTGTGCAGAGAGTTCTCACATGCATAATACTTTGGAAGTAATTTGCGACGTTGGAAATCCATTGAGAAAGAATGTAAGTTTTGAGCCAGATAGATATTTCATTCTTTCTTAACAATTTTAACAAATTAAAGATAGTATATCGATAATCTTCGATAAATACATAAAATCCGTAGTCTAGTTATGAATAAGAACTTTTAAAATAGTATAAATGAAACTGTATATATATACTTTTTAGGAAACATTAACATTACAGTTGGATATGAGCGAAATTCGATATGATGTTAAACAAACAGAGTTAACAGCAAATTTTACTATGCAAAGTGAACAGGTGAATTTATTAAATAAATCAGACTCTTTAATTATATACTTTGATGCTGATGTTGATATCACAATTGCTGGGTTAGTTAGTATAATTATTAATGTTGTTATGTACAATTTCATTAAGTAATGCACAACATCATTAAATAATGATAATTTTCATAAATGTTTCTTGTATTTACAAATCTACTAGGAAAGCACAGGATGTTCTATATTCGTATTATCATAATAAAGAACACCGATTGACCAGTGTGCAATTTGAACACATTTATGAAGTTCAAAAATTTGGTGTAAGTCCACTTGAGAAAGTGATATTAATAGTTAGTATTCCATCATATTGGAAACAATCTACCGGAAATGTACATATTGTTAATCTTAATAAGACGAACGGCTACATGGATGGGCAGCAGTTTTATTGTACACACTCTAATTTCACAACTTCGATTCCTTCAATTAGCACATTAAACATTTATCCTACAAACTCTTTATTTAATGTGCAAGAAAAATTTCAAATAGAAACAAATTTTTCAATGAACTTACCTCCAATGAATAGGTCACTATATTTGAATTGTTCGAACACGAATGTCCATTGTACACATCTTGAATGTGCATTAGGTCCCTTCGCAAGTTATTCCTCTGTCGCCAGACTTTCTCTTACATTGGATATTTATCTGACAAACTTGGAACGTAAGATTCCCGTTTAATATGTTAATACAAATCTAACTTTTGAAAGCATATCTCCGATTTATATACTTTATTTTATTATTTTTACAGCAACTGTGTTAGAAAGAAAAGATATCATACTTTTTCTATCTAATGGAAGTGTACATATTGCACAGCCACATAATATTACTCAAAGATATGACAACAAACCTGATAAAACTATTGTGGCTACAATGTTCTTAGGCTCACCAGTAACTGAGAAGCTTGCCAGTTGGATAATTATTCTATCAATAACTTTAGGTATTATATTACTTGTGTTCTTAATTTTGGGATTGGTTGCAATTGGATTTTTCAATAGAAAAAAGCGAGAGGAGCTTAAAACATTAAAATCTGACATGAATGTAAGTATATCATAAATGAAAAATCGAATACATATTCAAATATGTGGCAGCTGCTAAAAGTTATTACTATTGTAGAATGAAAACACTACTGTTGCGAATTCAAGCTCAGACAGAGAAAATGTTTCTTAAAAATAAATTCACCACCAAAGAAAATGTTTATGTAGGTATATATTTTTTATTTTCTGTATATTACGTTAACAATAAATAACAAAATGTTCTGCATTCCATTAACGTATAAGGCATATATTTCTTTAAGGCTTCTAATACTTTCATAAAAATATAATAAATCTTAGAAAACAACAATCAGCTTGTATAAATCTTCACTCCAGCCGTTTATAAAGCTTGAAATATGTATATTAAATATATTTTATTTCATTTGTTCATAATCTCTGCTATATAGTAATCTATAAAAGCATATTGGGTGGAGAACTATCTTAAATAAATAATTTATATACAAAATATCAGATCGTTTCGTATGCGATTCAGGCAACTTGTACTATTTTTTCTTATATATATTCGTTCAAATATAATATGCACAAAATTAAAATAGCTGTCTTCGTGTATTCTTGACATGGCCGGAATATATGTATTTTATACCTGTGGTACTTTCGCTATTTATATTGAAAATAACATAGCGCATTTCACGAAGTGAATAAAAAGAAAGGTAGCGTGACACGGCTCTTTCTATACATATATTATGTATATATTTTTGTGACACTTATTGTCTCAACTTACTTTAATCGTCCAAACCTAGGCCTTTGGAGATTTCATCTGCAGTTAATTTGTGTCCAGAAGCAGAACTGTCAGAAGGTGGAGTGGGTTGAGAAGGAGGCGGCGTATATGGTGGTGCAGGAGTTGAATGACTGTCATCGTGAGATTTCTATACAAGAACAAGAAACATGTAATTAAATTATGAAATTCATAGAAATTTAGAAATTTGAAAATATTTTATACTTACACCTTTACCATGCTTGCTGAGACCGTCCAAAGCAGAGCTAAACAAAGAAGAACCAATCGCAGAGCCTAGTCCCGACAAAAGATCTGAACCTCCACTCGGTTGTTGACTGGAATAACCACCAGAAGGTTGATAATTTCCGTAGCCCCCTTGTGGTTGATATCCTGGTTGTTGAGTTCCACCACCACCACCGAGAACTCCGCCAAGAATGGATCCTAGAGCTCCTGATAGTGGATCAGAAGGTTGACTTGGCGGTGGAGCTGGGGCTGCATTATGAGCACCACTACCTAATTTAAACATACAAAATAAACCAAATAACTGGAAAGTGTCTTGGGGTAAAGCCACTTTAGAGCACAAAAGACAAGTCTAATTCTGAAAATTTTTTATGGGAATGTAATGAAAAAAGTGAAAAATCTATTTACGGGTTTTTATTATACTCCTCTAAATAATTCCTCTAAATATAATGTTTTAATTCTAGTGAACTTGTCTGAAAATATCTACTATTTATGGGTTTCCATCATCACTGGTAGGACAAGAATAGTTCGTAATAGATGATGTCATCCATGTAATCATTTCAACATTCCATGATAGCCTTACTCACTTTAAATCGTCATTTATTATGTCTAATGAGCCAAGTATTAGTGGTAGGTTGTTATGGATTATCAACTTTTGGAAATAGAAAAGCACTAGACTTGCTTCTGCAGTAAGTAATGATCGTAATTGTTTAAATTATAAATCGTACACATACCTAATGCTCCAAGGATAGAGTCTAACACACCACCTCCTCCAGATGGTTGAGGATAACCTTGTTGTGTGCTAGCGTTGCCTTGTAAAGCGTTGCTCACTAAATTGCTTGCTAAAGCTGCGCCAAGAGAGCCAAGATTCAAACCACCCTCGCTTTCTGTTTTCGACTTTGAAGCGTCCGATTTCTCATGATCTTGTTCAGAATCATCATCTTTCTTTTTCTACAAATTTTAATGAATAAACAGTTGTATTTTTTAAAGTTCCGGTACTCACTCTGTCCTGTATTATAGTATAGATTTAACCAGATGAATAAAATACGTATATCGTAATTTAGAATGAATAAACAAAATCTATACCATAATCTTGAATAAAGAGAATATCATTGATTTTGGTTACATACGTGTAACGCATGAGCAGCAGCAGCTATGCCTCCAGCTGCGACTAATCCACCTAATGCCATACCAACTTTGTTCAAACAACCACCAAATACATCTTCCTCTTCTGCTTTTTGATATCCTGGTTGATACCCGTATGGTTGTTGAGGATTATAATCAGGTGGTGGTCCATATCCTCCAGGCATAGGACCGTAACCGACTGGTGGTGGTCCATATCCACCCTGTGGTGCCTGTGGACCTATCGTTGGATATAATCCACCCGGGGCTGAAATAATAATAATATTTAGCATATACAATACTTAGAAAATTCTTTTTTAAATGCCAGGCTGGTCCCTAAAAACTGGTTGTAGATTTTATGTTCATGCTAAGGAAAGTCAAGCAAAATAGGCTTGGCGTTTCAACATGTTAAGAGTAGAAGAAATTATATTGATTAGAGAAATAAAGAAATACAAAATTCTTTATTACGTGGAGGTCCAAAGTTTGCTGTGGGCACTTCAGGTGTAGGTGCAGCTCTCGGAGAACGAGGTGGATCAACAGGAACAATTTCATATGCAATAGAGTTCAACTGCACATCACCATCGATGACCAAATGGGTAACTTTTTGATATGGTAATCGGTGATTAAATTGTGCAAAGTGTCTACCGTTTATAGCAATTTTATAACACGCAGGTTCGCATAGAAGCAATATTTCGAATTCTTGGCCAGGCTGAATCCACATAGGACCATCGTTCTCTTCTATGCCCCAAGCCATCGATTCTATGTGATTTCTAGTGATGAAACCCTCTGGAAAACGTGGCGATACATGACAGGCTATATCATCCCTTGGGTTTATTCCAGGTCCCAGTTGATAGTTGACAGCAAAGCAAACTGCATCCGAAGGAACTTTCCCTTGAACTTTTACCATTTTGCCAGGTATCAGACCTCCATCGACGAGCCCCACATAAGGTACTGCCTGTTAATATATGAAAATTATTTTACTAAATTGCGCAGTCTACAAATGTAACAGACGTATTTAAAATTAAAGCATTATTTCAAATTTGTGGTTCATTTCACAAAATATAGTCAACTCTATCATTAGAAAATTACACGTTAGACATTGCCTATGTCATTGCAGATATAACGGCATTGCAGGTATCAAATTTATCGCGGATCAATGGTTGTCATTTTTCGCGTTACTCATCAGCAAAGTATTTTATCATTCAAAAAACGAATAGTACTCACCGGATTTAAAATTGGTTCGGACATTTTTCGCTATATTTTCGAAACGACTGTATATTCTAGTGTGCGACTGAAGACGCGAAAATATGCACTAATGCGTACACGAAGAACTGTGTATTCCCTTCCAATTCTCTTGAAACATTTCTATTTAGAGTGCTGACGTTTCCAGCTTGAACTGTGCAATGCGGCATACACTATATGTGACGTATTCCTTGCTGCGCGGTGGTTTTCTTCGCGCATGTACATATTTCAATCCCATCGTTCTACAACGATGTTCCCTCATGGCCGTGAGAGACGCGCGAATTTATCAAATCGATGCGATTTGAAAGTGGACCGACACGTGAAAACGAACCATTTATGAAGCAGGAACGATCTGACGTAATTAACATGGATGGAGTAAGTACTGATTAGCTGCGGAAATGTTACGCGACAAAGTTGCGCGGTTCAAAATGAAATTATGCGGCGTATTCGATTGTATTCGCAGTGACATTATTGAAAGTGCCGTTCTAGATTGTATTGATTAAAATACAGCAAAAATTGGGAATGATGGAATTGCATCAGAAGATTCGTTCTTAAGTCATGAACATTTAAAAATCAGTCAAAAGCAACGCATGAGTGACATAGCTGCGCCAGCATTGGCGCATTATTATAATTTAGAGAAATTGTTAATTCAGGAATAAGAGACGCAGCAGTTTTGGGTAAGTAAAATTAATAGTTCCTTCTGAGTTAGACTGATTTTCACATTTTTTTTCATATTTACAAGTAATTTAAAAGAAAAATTGATAACATGTTGGGAATGTTCGTAGTTATGGAGCAACGAAGATAACCCAACCGAGGACCTATAGTCGGTATACATAATTTCAGAAAAACCAATTATGTTCGAAATAAGCAAAATGCTGCGAGGTGAGTTATGCACAAAACAAATTTTTTTTCACATTTTGATTGAAAAAAATAGTCGTTAATACTTATGAATCGTCTTACAATGATTCAATATTAATGTTCAAGTTTATTCAAATTAAAATCTTCAATGAAATTTATGTATCCATTTATAGAGAAAAATTTATTGTATAAATTTTATACAATATTTAGTTCTAATTTTTTAATTAATTAAAAAATTGTACATTTAATTATTATACTTTCAATATTAGGCTTTAAATTTGAACTATTTAAATGAATGTATTAATTATATTACAAAAAGTTATACTACAAAATTTAGACTGAACAGTAGAGAACTCAGATTTTTATGTCTGATGCAGATGGCAGTGAATGGCATCGAGTTTAGTTGACAAAGGTGGTAGGGGAACTCCATTTTACTCATGAGTGATCCTTGTTATGGGACTGATGGGGCCCCATATGCGTCTGCTCTATTTCCATAACCTCCTTTCGAACACTGTACAAGAAAGAAATATTTACAATTTTATTTATCTACAAAACTTTTACAGAAATGTGATTTCAATAATTTACAACTTATTCTTTTTGTTTAATGTTATTAAAACCTTTTAGCTTGTTAAACATTACTTGATTCAAGCATTGTGGATTACTAGAATTCTTTATGCAGTCTCGTTTTTAATTCTAATTAATATATTGATATATTCAACTTTAATTTAATATTTATAAAGTTTAATATATTAATTTTTTATTCTATAATTTAATTAAATTGCATTATATATATATTTAATTTTAATTTTTGGTACACTTTAGTTCAGTTCACCTTGTTAATTACACTAACTGCATATTATAAGGCAACGGGTTAACAAATTACATTGGTGATTTCTGAAACCTTTAGCATAAAATCTGAATGGACTTTGAACGTCGGTCTTCGAATGTTACAGGTTGCAAATTACGGAAGAGCATTGGGTTCTAAAGTGGTTCCATTAAAATTATCGTTTGACTGTTGCGTAATTAATTGGCGAAACAGTTACAGCGAAGTGAGCGCAAATGACCGCCCACGCTCGTTTTTGCCTGTACACATTGTTTAACACTACAGGAAACTAAACAAACCGTTCATTGAGATACACCAGTCTGGCGCGGAAGAAAGTTTTCTTGGCTAGGGAAATATAAACAGTGAAACGGCAGCCAGTTAATAGTCAGCAGATGTCTTGTATCAATTCGGATCGATAAAACTGATGTAGGAACAGACACATTCTGCTCGCGGCATGTGTTTGAAAATTAGGGACTGTCTATCCGTTACCTGTGGGAACAAATAATCTTTACACATACGAAAATAAATGTTGATTGCACTAAAGCGATGCGAACATTCGCGAGAGTTCAGGATATTTGCAAAAATAACTTTTAGGAACTACGGATGAGTACTAAAAGTACTTTACGTTACGAAAACAACGAGATTATATTTATTTACACATTTTGTGCAAAATAAGAGCCCTTCAAATGAATCGTAAGAAACAGAAGTTAAATGGAAATGTATTTCTCGTTTCAACAATTTTAATTAGTCGAAAATGATTTAATTGTACATTCGTAAATTCTTCGTTTTCTGCTTCATGTATTCATTTTATGATGGTTAATAATAAGCGTTAACCAAATTCCTATGAAAATCTGTTGCTAGATACAGTGTGCATTAGCTCTACATTTTGCACGATTATTACAGGGACCACACACATAGGGTGTGTCACTATAAAGAGTATGTGAAGCGTGCAAAGGCTAGGCACTGACGCACCCACAACCATACACATAAATATGTCTGAAATTCTATTTACCACTTAATTGGTTCATAAATTGCGATTATTACGTATAAAAATCTATTTCACAAAAATATATATGAATTCTCACGATTTACGAATATAGAATAAAAATATTCTATATCGATTGCAAAGAAAAGGAGCCAAAGTAAAACATTCTTTACTTCTTTAACAATTTTATTAAGTTGAAAATAATACATCGACGCTTCCAAATTTTTTTGATCCTTTCATTATTTATTAAATGCACAAAATCCACAATCTGATTGTAAGATTCCGGTGCAATAAGAAATAGTAATGAAACAAATATCAAGTAAATCTTCGAATATCTAAATTCAATATAAAGTAATGTAAATTCACCGAAATTTATATTCTATCACAATACATATAAATGCGCTAAAGCAACGTTGGGTCTTGAAATCAGGGTCGAGCGATCCATCCATGTTATTTTGTGATATTTATTGAAAATTGAGACGAATTGCTCGAACGATTTCGTTTGCGAAGACAGTGGTAGGTACTGGACTGAAACGATGCAAGGACTCGAGGCGACGAGATCAATAAGCAACCTAAGCGGACCCTTCTTCGCAAGGTTTTCAATGCTTTCTTAAAAGCAGCTTTCCGCGTCGGCTTTATATGGGTATATACGTATACACTCGTTCTATCCATCCCCACGAATCCAGGTGTCCGCTAAGGTAACAGCGGTCCGTGTTCAATGTACTCGGAACACACAATCCCAGGCTATCTTCCTCCGAAGGCGACAATGGCTGTATTATATGCACGTATCTTCAATCCTGAAGTAAAATTTATACGTAGTATATGGTACACAGCATGCAAAATTACGTTCATATAACAACGTATAACTGCTGCTGTATAAATATTCAATCAAGATTGTGAACATGATTGTCCAAAGAAAATTATACGTGCGTGCATTTACCCTTAAGTGGGTTTTCGAAATGTACTTTAAAAATGCAACGATTCAATCCAGTTATATTTAATATTCTTTTGCAGGATTGTCATCTCTGTTTCGTAGATTTCTTTACCATCGACCAATATTTTATTTTTTCACTCATATAGAAAGGATACTCGACAATCACATTGACTGGCATTGAAATGATTTAAAAGTAAAACTGGATATCTAAATAAAAATTGGAGTATAAGGTCTCGAAGATCAGATTTATACCTTAAAATAATTTATAACGAACCTGTAGATTATGATTATAGTATCTCTAATCTTCTAAAATCGGACAGTTCAGCTCGAACTTCCGCAGTGGAGGGGATATACGTTTTTCGTAGATCGGTTTCCGTTTTCTTAGATCAAGGCTTCACTGTTCCACGTATATTTTGAACGCTCTGATTAGCTATTGGCTACCAAGAAGAGACGCTTGCAAGCTCCCGAGATTAAAAGTGGATAATTCGTTCGGAGAATTTCGATTCCCGCGATTGTGCAATTACTTCAGAAAATGTTGATCTGACACGCAAGTTATTACGTGTAATTTGGTGTTAACATGTTCTTTTCCCTGATGTCGAAACCGCAATAAGCGAGTGTACCCGCTGATTGTTTTCGAAATGTTGGACAGGAAGTTTGTACGAATGCTGGTATCTAATTTCGGATTGCAGCTTTGTGTGTACGGAAATCGCGCGGGCGATCGTGTGCGTGCCACTTCATTCGAATGGTAGTGCGTTTCAGTATTCGTACTCGCATCAGAAGCACGTATCCCTGGTCGTTGAGTCCTCAGCTGTTGAATAGTAAAAATCTGCACGTGGGTACGGGAGGCAGGTTAAATGTAAATAGCTTCCAGACCGAATCAATGTCTAACAATATTTGATTCTGGAATCGCATTAATTACTTCGTCGAAAAAAATTTATTCTTTAAAAAATTAATTATTCAGCGTCGCATCATCTCTTGGGAATTACAATTTGTTGTACAATTTAGTATGCATTCGGATAACGTGAGAAATTTCGGATCGATCGATTGTTCTTCAGGTTATTGCTAGTATAAAGTCTCTATTAATAGTTCTATATGAATATTTATTTGTATGAATAAGTTGTTCGCGCAGCTGAAATAATAATTTTGTAAAACTTCTGAAAAAGAATCGCAAGACAAAGATTCAATAATTTCTTTAGTTTCATATTTTGTTTTCAATTAAGATATGAAGTTGAATTATTTTTTGATAACAATCAAACTACCAGGAGAATGAATACAGTTTGAATGAATACAAATTTTTATGCAAAATGGGATGCGTTAATTTTTATAATAACGTGAAACCTCTATTATTCGAATTAATCAGAGGCAACTATTTGGATAAGTTATTTTAAGAAATTATTTTAAGAAGTTATTTTTCTGATTAGCGATTGTTAAAAATTTTACACAAGTGTTCGCACAAGGGAGGTTCCATTGTGTAACAATACAAGGCGGTCTGCTCTAGTAGCGGTGCCATAGTAAGCGCACTATAGGACGATGGCGGAGGTGCCTAACACTCTTTTCAGCCCTCGGCCGACAGTTCAACGTAGTCTGCAGTGTTCGACGGTTGCTCGTTCTCGGACACGTTGTGTTTTCTTGCCGCCGTAACCTCCGCACAGTGTTTCCACTAATTAAACAAACAATCTACTCATTTACAAATGGAAACTTTTGTATTGCCAATTTCTACGGCTGCGAATACGCTACAACGACGCGTTTATGGGAATAATAATACGCTTGCTCTGTGTTAGTGAACGAATTCTGCAACATTCGCGAGAAACTGTCAAACTATTCCTAGTGAACGAAATCAAATAATGGTAAGAATATTAATATTATTTGTACAATTTATCCCGAAGAAGTTGGACAACGAAAAAGTGGCCAGTTGAGAAATTTTGCGAAGAATAAACGGCACGTGTTGTTGAACGGTGTGTTTCAGAAAACGCTTCTCAACTTTTCGAATTATATTACGTCAGAGAAATAAAAAGGAGGAGCTGAAACGATTTTTTTTCTCCTTTTTCTCCGTAACAACAACGAAAAAAAAACGGAGATAATTCGCCGGGATCGGAGTTCAAGCCGAGATAAACTCTAATAAAATGTAAGGGAAAGCTTGCTCCGAAGATAAGCGGTGTACCTCCGCTTTCTCAGTAAGAACTGAAATCGTCGACACGTTTTTAAACATAGTGGCATAACTTCTTTCGTTACAATGTTCGGCATAACAAGATGCAGAGTTTCTTTCGCCATGCAAAAACGTTTGTTTGTTAATTAACTGATGGTGAAACACGAATTAGGCTGCTTCATTAAAACTGAAAACTACATCTCCGTTCAACAATGCTGCTGTGAACAGTTCCGCGAACTGCGAAACCGAATTTTTACTAAACAAATGCTTGTTAGGCCGACATTTATACGCGAACAATTAATTCCAAAGGCTGTCGTCCCTTACTGACAATAAGTTTCTATTATTAGTCAAGATTCAAATTATCCCGAAGACAATTTTAAATTGAAATTAATGAGCAGTCTGCGTTTATGCGAAATAAAAATTTCCTGCATCGATTGCAAGGAGCAAAAACCAAAAAAAAAGTATTTTCTTAAAAAAGAATTTTCATAGATTGACAATTATCGACAATACACAATTGTTCTTACTATTGTGAATATCGCTTACTCAATTTTAATGACGATGATTGACTCTATTTGGAGTAAAAACTCAAGTGCCACGGAAAAATGGAATAAAAAACACGCCCACTGTCAATTTGAACGTTCTAGATTGTGCACGTTGTGTAAAAGGTTGCTATAAAGTTACAAGGTAAATACGGTTTGTTAGCTGCGGCGTTACTCCTCGTGCTCGGCGCCTTCTTCAACGTCTTCAGAAACCGAGCAGGCTCGTGACATAATTTCTTAAGCGAATATTGCTTTAACCAACTTCCAGATTACTTTGGAGTAGCTCGTTGTTGCTCGCAGTATTTTCCATGGTGTTTTTAAAGTGTTGGAGGAGTAACTTTGTACGGAAAATGTGGATAAAATCAGCAGGAAGACATTCCACGATGCCACCTTGATCCGAACAGCCAAGATATCCGTGTTTCGCGTACAGAGCCCTTAATTGGACTTAATTAACGATCGTCCGTCTTTGTCGTCGGGCTGTGACTCACAAACGACTATAACTTCTAGTACTTACCTTACTTTATCTTTAAACTATTCTTACTTACCCTCTGCGCTTTCATTCAGTTTCATAAGTACTTTAACACCAGTTTTACGGAGCACTGAAAATTACTTTATATTAGTTTACGTAAATAACTAGGATGTATCTATTCAAATTATTAGCCCTCTTTTACAATAAATACCCAAAGAAATAATTTGCTCCGTAATTCATCATGGATGTATCTTTAATAATGGTAAAATCAAAATATTAAAAAATTGCAGGAAACATGAATAATGTAGAAAATTCTAAAGAATATCCAGCTTCTCTTTGTTTTACAACTCCCAAATACAGTACATATTATTATACAATGAACGATGAAATAATTTTAAGAGAATGCTTTAATGTTTACGTAAAAACAGTTGCAATCAGCATAGGTGTTTTAAAAAATGTAATATTATCACACTGTGTGTACAATAAGTCAGCTTCGAATGAATACTCCGGTGTTTATGTAACGAGTTGTAAGAAACATAAATATTTAGAAAAGTATATAGCCTTTGTTTATTTGATCAATGACACCGTTTTTTGAGATTCAGGTACAAAAGAATATTAAGGAAAAGATCCAGCTTTTGGTAAGATTCGAGAGCACAAAAGTTTGCCACATTCGCGAAGGACACGGAGGGATGAATCATTCCCGAAATGAAATGAATTACGCGATCGATATCAGAACCTCTCGCATTCGAGTCAACCGGGTGTTTCGCGTGCAGGCAGTACCATTTCAACACAGGCATAGTGTGGACAATAGATCCGTAGATAAGACGATGTAATTATTTAATGTTACCATGAACTTGTATTGTGATTACGTTTGACGTTGTCTTCCGTATACTTGCAAAAATTAGGTACGCTAATAGGTTTATTTGATAGTATCATGTCGTCGAGTTGTAGTTCTGCTTGATGACTCTGTTCTCGTGCGACTCTGACTTACATAATAAACTTGTAACGCTGTGCTCGAGTAATTGATAATTAATAAGCGTATAATTCTGTATTTCGAAAATTTTGATTAATCGCCTTTTATGAATGTTCTTCAGCTACTAAACTTCTAAAAATTGCTAGCGTAATATAATAATTACAAGATAATCCAAGTGAAAGTTACTTCTAAACATTTTCTATAATTATAAATTTTATTTTACACTTTATTAACATTAAGCTTTGAATAAAATATGAACAACGTGTGATCACAATTAAAAATTATACGACGAATGATAAAATTTGTATACGCGTGGACATCATTAAATAACCGCAAGGGTCTGCAAAAAATTGTTTAAATTCATTCATTTGAATAAACAGATCAAACGATCAATTAAAAAAAAGGAAAATCAAGAAATGTTTCAATGATAATTGGTGGGTACTTCTTTCAACTTTAATATGCGTGAAATTTTACGGTATTATATCTTCCAAGAACAATGACAATATTTTTGTGTAGCTGTGAGAACAGCATGAAAACAACGAACAAAGTATCATAATTCTTTCGGAAACAGAGGATCTTTTTTAGGATTTACCTTGGATCAGGATGATGATACAGCAATCGTTATCGTTTGTATGGCACTGTCCCGTCGCATTCTTATCCTATAATCTTGCATACACTTCCGGTTGCGACAATCATTATACATACTATGCGTATGAAATAAGTTGGGACGCTGAAAGAAAAGGGTATACAACTTTTAAATCAAAAAGTAAAGAAACATCCAAAACAAATCAATTTTTTATTTCGTTAACTACGATGTACTGTATAAAAAAAATCTGAAAAAGATTTATGTTAAGCATTTATGTAAGACTGGCATCTCTAAGACTTCGATGAGAAATATGCATTTTTTTAAACGTGTTAATGATCAAGCTACAACTACCATAATAATACAAACGAGATCATAAGTTCGATATAAAATTCGCAATTCTAACGAATCTAAAGAAAATCGATTTTGTTAGCCAAAAATTCGAGAAAAATTCACAGTCGTGTGTGCCGTCAGATTGTTCATGAATTTTTTCGTAATATTTCGCTAAGCAGAACGGAAGAAATTAATTTAGTGAACCGTGTTCACCCTATAACTGCCCTTATGAGAGGGGTACGAACCTGGAACTTGCCACACAAGGTTTGGAGGCCTTATCGATGGTATGAGCACAAAAAAATAGTAGGCCTACACGATCTATGTCGGAGCACGGACCCAAGGATCCGACTTAGATCAATACTTAACTGTGTAACTGAATAACTGAATGCTGATTCAGATGGAACAATATTTATCGTGCAAACCGATAAATCTAGCAGTGTAATAAGGGTGCTATTGCTCGTATATTCTCCGTTCAGTTCTCCTGTAATTTAGAAATGTTCCTCTGTTCGAAGGGCCGAATCGAGGTGGACTTCGCATGATCGGATCGCGGTGGCCATTGCCTTCAAAGATGTCGAGGAAGAAGCCTTAGCATGAACCACGCCGCCGCATTCAAAATTCTGGTACTGTTGCTAAACCTCGGGAACCTCGAGTCGGTCGCAGTGGTGAACCATCATCCGGACGAGGAGTATTTCCTGGAACATGAAGTCCTCTACAAGGATGCAATCGCCGAGGCGAAGAAGCTGAAAGTTTACCCGGGTACGAGACCTCGCAGATCGCACTCTGTACGCGCGTACACACAAGCAAAACTGTTACGTTCCTTGTCCGACTTCATTCTACGTCTGGTCTATAAAGCATCTTTACGAAGCACAGAAATCTATTTATCTTTCCTCCGAGAATAGCTTCCCTTTGATCCGTTTAAACGGCTACTTCGGGACTGTATCCTCGACCAGCGAATTAACTTCATCAGCCTCTCTCGTTCTGTTAACCCTCAGACGCCGGGAGTTGGGTCCGTTTCGACCCGAAATTATGGAAAATTGAACATTGCAATTTTTTAATAGCCAATCGAAATTGTTGGATATTTACGTTGATCACAAGGCGAAGATTTATCTTAAAGAAGTGAATCGAAAAATATTTGAATTGCAAATATTTATGTAAAATAATGTAAATAGATTTAACCTTCTCTCTGTGCACGGCTGCAAGCTGACAAAAACGGAAATAAAAGGTTGACCGATAGAAAATTTCCAAAAATTTTCTAGGTATGCTACCGGTGATATGTTTTAAATTTTTTAAATGTTGTAAATGTTAAATGTTCACATTAGAATACACGGAGAGAAGATTAATTGTTATAAAATAGTCAATATCGTCCGCCTGCCAAGGGTTAATTTCTCATTTTCCTGTGCATGCAGCTGGTACGGACGAAAAAGGTATCGCGAGAGATTCGCACAGGCAGCTCGCTGTTGTCTGTTTAGGCTTTGTGCATGAAACCGGAGGACAGACTATTATTGGCGTATTCGATGTCTGAAAATTATCGAGCATCCGAACCGATCGTTTATTTCTCCAACGTAGCGTTACAATCGACAGGAAATAGCAGCCAAGGTTACCTCCTTTGTTAGCGACACGAAACTAGACAGCGATTAGTTTAGTTTCTGCTCTTTACAGTAATTTAGAGAATCGATCCCGAGCGTAGCTGATCTTAGTATTTACGAGTACTTGTTATGCTGTAGTGTTGTTTGGCTTTTCTTCCAACTAGGTCAATTTCATTCTCTGCCAAACAGTTTTATTACATTTTCATATTTGCTTATCTATCACATTTATTCACGTGGACTCGATCAATTTCACTTTGTACAAGCTATTCCATGCTAAATATAAAAGTAGGCGGACCCATTTATACCAACACGCACGTAGAAGTAAAATAAACATTTCAGAAAAATTGAAAACAAACTTTCCGGGTTCATAAATTGTGCCCATCCTAACAGAAGATGAATAAAATCGTTTTCGTATTTTTTATTTCAGTCAAACAAGCGTAAAAATTTTAGGAACGTTCAAATTACGGTCACTAATATCCTAACAGCAACAAATGAAGTAACAATTGTTTGAATAACGGTACAAGTTTAAGTTTTCAATCTTCAGTCAGTACAAGTTAAGAGTCTACTTTTACAGTATACCGGTAGACATTGTTTAGGATTTGGAATAACGGTATGGAAAGCAGCATTTATCTGCGACCGGTGAATGTACCTGTATGCAGAAGCAATATCGCGAATAGTTCCATCAGCGTCGCGTACATACAGACAACGCCGATTTCAAAACAATCGCGTGAAACCTCGAGACAGCAATTATCGTGAATCATGCTAATATTCCGTCAGTTTAATACGATTGTCTCGTATTTTAATAACACCGGTCCGGAATCGAGGATAGCGATGCGTAATTTTAAATTGTCCAATTAAAATAGCAGATGCGTACAGTGTGTAATTTTTAAGTTTCGCCGACACAGTGTTTCTTGCAATACTTTCAACTACGTATGTAGAATGGCTGCGACCGAAATGCTTTGTCGTTTGTACTGGCGTAAACGATCGTCCGCTTTTCCATAGTTAATTAATAATTTCCAGTTAATAATTGAGAGTTGCAGCAGACAGTTAATTATGTGACGCATCAATGACGAAGTCGTATGTGCCATTCGTCGTGTTTCATCTGCGCATCATTTTTGCGAAAATTTCTAAAACGAAAGAGAATCTGGCGAATTGTTATTCGAAATATCATTTTAGTATTTCATGTGATGTTTCGCATAATCATCGTTCCGCTGTAGCTCCGCTGTAGCGATTTAATATACAGAAATTTTGTAAATAGTCAAGACATATTTATAAAACTTTTCCAGGACCAATTCCAGGATGCAAGGCTTGCACGAGTTCAGAGATGAATTATTGCGAAGACGAGAGCGTCATAAACGATCATTGTTGTTGCGATGGCAGTTTTAACGGTGAGTGCTACTTTTTAACAAATTTCTTACGCGTTTGTTTATCACCATCATTAATGAGAAACAGTATATTACGTTGACTAGACTGTGGATCTTTATGCAAAACGAAAATTTTCGGGCTAGGTAAGAAACAGAAGAATAATGAATAAACTGATAATAACGTGTCGATATTCTTAATTCTTTCAATCCCTCAACTATTTCAAGCTTCACCTACTTATTGTTATATAAAATAAAAATTATCTGAATTATTTGCCAGATACAGGAACTACATAGACCAGTGCTGGGGCCCCTCAAACGTTTTCTAAAGGGAAGGGGTAAGGCGAAGGGGAAGGCCTCGATTGAGGCAAATGTGTTCAGCACTGATCTACGTAAATTAACATTGATCAGAGGATTGCATAAAATGTAAATGATAAGAATATTTTGTAGAATTCTTATTTATTTATAAGCAAATGTGCTCAGCTCTAGACATTTTTTCTTTAAACGTTTTTACTGTTCTGCCCTTGATCTATATATTTTTATTATAAATGCATGAAGATACGCAGTCTACCGATAACCTTGCTTCCTCAGATTGGTTTCGTTCGCCACTTGAAATTAACTCTTTTTGCACACACGGTTTCTTCTTTTGATCGGTCTCGATAATGTGGAACGGTTACCCAACCAGACGATTTCTTTGATCATTATTAGCTTTCCCATTACCCATCGGTCACGTATTGTTATCGTCCTTCGCTTATCCCTCTCTAGAAATCACCTGAAAAACAGCAAAATCGCGTGTAGACAATTCATGCGTAAAGAATAATTGACCGTGGAAACATCGGCGACACGATTATGCAACTCTTTACGGAAATTTCGAACAACCATAATGGGAGCTGGACTCGCTGCATAATCCGTACAACAGAGTAACAGAACTCGTAATCTGAATCATAGACGCACGATTAAAATCGCATGAATGCACGTCTTCCCGTTGTGCTTGGAAAAAAATACTCCGGCAAAACGTGAATGATAATGCAACAACACTTAGGCCAAACGAAACAGTTGTCCCAGCGAATGTAACATTTCAACGATTTTATGCAGTTAAATTAAAAATTGATCGATAAAACAGCCGTGTTATTTTCAAACAGCTACTGAAAATAAAATTTTCTTTAAAAATATACATTACAAACAATATTGTTGCAAATAAATCAAACTATTAAAATTAAATCAATCGATCATTATGGCACTCGACATCTCTTTTTTTTAAGCGAACGATAAAATAGGTGTTGTACCATAAAAAAATGTTTTTATTTTTTAACGATCGAGCCTTATCGACAGTTTTGAGGCTAAGGATTTAATAATTATGCTACTCGGGCAAGAAGGGAAGCGTTATGATAGGGGAATCATT
This sequence comes from Lasioglossum leucozonium, assembly GCA_028454225.1. Lineage (NCBI taxonomy): Eukaryota > Metazoa > Arthropoda > Insecta > Hymenoptera > Halictidae > Lasioglossum > Lasioglossum leucozonium. Next base: position 3,220,497 of record CM052209.1, read on the forward strand.
CGGAGAAAAAATGCATAAGCTCAGCGACACCTTTAAATACAGCTGGACGGAAGGACAATCACCTGTTCAGGAAATTATCGTTAGCAGCAAGAATCCATCCTTGTTTTTCACACGCATGTTAATGTCCACAGGAATAGGATGGTTATACCGGGTGACTAACACGAAACAATGGCTTGTCCGCTAACAGGGCTACTTCGTATTCCAGGCGTCCTTCCTCCGAACTCTTTACATGACTATCGGTCATCGGCCCATTGCTGAAATTTCCGATTAGCATATCTCCGCGCGACCTTGCTTCGTAGAACGCACTACGAAATAATATTCCATTAATTAATCATACGATTTTAAACCGTGACTAATCGCGCATTTGCGTGTAACTGCTGTATTGTTTTTAGCGATTACTGTATGCGATCATCCACTGAAAACGTTAGTCAGAGTATTTTAATTCTGCGTTAGCGACGCTGTCATATTTTGTCAGCAGTTTATCAATCATCATTTGAAGCAGCATTTTAAATGCGGTAGGAAATATTGGTAAATAAAATATATTTATTTTCGTGATCTATAAAGTATAGAATAAAATAATTTAACTTTGCATTAGGAATACATAATATTCGAAATATTTGAGATAGAAATAAGTAAAATATTTCAAATAGAAGCCTCAGTATAAAATAGAATATGATTTTAAACACTATGTTAAAAACTTATCTCATTTTTGAGAAATAGTTTTTAAAATAGCGTTTGTAAATTTTCTATTCGCTCGTCGTTTTTATGACCGAAATAATATTTTTGTACATCATAACATGTTGTTTAAAAATGTATGTGTGCGAGCTTGGTAATCTAGGTGAAATATTATTTCATATAATAAGTCACGTGTAATGAATTTTATACTTCATATCGTGTGTGTACTTTCGAAAATAAAATTTTCTCAAAAATTAAATATTTTATTTAAGTATAAAGTTCATTACACGGGATCTATTATTTGAAATAATGTTTCATCTAGCTTTCCATATTAGTAATTAATTTAGATCAAGGTCGCAAGTATGCAAAAATTTTTAAACAACATATGTTACAATATACAAAAATATTATTACGATCGTAAAAGTGACAGGTGAATACGAAATTAAAATACAGAAAGCAGAATGAATTTTACTCAGGATTACGTCAACTGAAATGACAACATGTTTCTAGGGTTTCAAATATATTTACATGCTACATATTTTCAAGTATGCGATAAGCATTTAACGAGTGTGATAGTGACACGAAAATGTATGCAAACGTGACATATTATCGTGGCGATAAATTTTCTGATGACGATCATGTGCTACATACTATCGCAGATTCGTAATTATAGAAAATTATTTTTTTAATCCTCGACGACCATACTTTGTTCTTTGAATCCTTGAGAACGTACTGATTTCTTAATTGATTGTTAACTGAACGTTCATTATGAATGACTCGTGAACCCAACCTTTCGGACGGTAATGTATCTGCTCATGCATAATGTTCAGATAATTGCATAAATATTTTTCGCGTTCCTCTGAAGCCATTATAATACTTCAATTCATAGAGATTTATTGATATTTCTAAAATACATTTTTCGATTATTATCCACTTATTACAACAGTGGTATATAATTTTCAATCGATTGAAATTATGAAACGATCTTCATCGATCTTCTGTTTTGTATTAGACTTAGAAAATTTTAAAAAAGCATATTAATGCGCTCATTTCAATAGAAGAACAATTATTATTTTTCCTTTTGTAAATCACAAAAGGCGATTTTTAACAACCAACTTAAAAATGTACTTTCCTTTTTTTAAATTGAATGCAACAATTTATAAAAGATATGGACTACGATAGAGTATCTTTATTGTTAGTAAAAATAGATTATGATCAGCGCTGTTATTTTTGCAATTCACAAGCGAATGAAAATTTATTTTAGTCGTATGAACGTTCAATTTTTCATACATTCTTTACTGTCCAAGCACAGCAATCGTAATATCAAAAATTTCCGGACGAAGGGTTGTGTAACATTTCGATATGCACAACACAATATTCACTGTTAACGCACGTCAAGTGGATACGCGAATAGCAGTAGCAATGACAGCAGCAATAAAATTGCGTTACTGCACGCACCACGCAGCACGTATCGAATACGTGAGTTCGTTTCGATCAGTCGTACGAATCGCGCATTCTGCCTTGCACTTTTCTATTCGACCAGAACGATTAAACAGTTGGGCGGCGTCGTTCAAATCGATGCCGATGATCATCGTTTTGTTCACAGAAACGACAACTATAATAGTACTTGACTGCTAATGTTCGTCCAAACTTCTGTCTCTAAAAAGAAATTTCGAAACGGCGAGACATTTGTTTTTACAAAGAGTTGTCACATATTTAATCTGGTTCCAGAAAACCGTAATTAAGTCATTTCATTTTACTACACTTTGTAACCGTCACCGTTATCTGTAAATGAAGCAGCGAGATACGATTTGTCCCACTTACGCAAACTATCGTTAACCTTTTTTGGGCTTCAAATAACTATGTTTCGGATAAGCTTTTAACAAACTTTATAATGTTACTAATAATATAATAATAACTTAAATATAATTACAATTACAAATATTGTAATTATAACTACATAAGAATCGAATTTTGCAAATATAAAATATTCTGATGAAAATTAGGAAATAAAAATATAATTATGACTACACAAAAATTGAATTTTGGAAATATAAAATATTCTGGTGAAAATTAAGAAATAAAAATATAATTATGACTACACAAAAATTTAATTTTGGAAATATAAAATATTCTGATGAAAATTAAGAAATAAAAATATAATTATGACTATATAAAAATTGAATTTTGCAAATATAAAATATTCTGACGTAAATTAAGAAATAAAAGTATTATAATTATGACTATTGTATAAAAATTGAATTTTGCAAATATAAAATATTCTGTCACGAAAATCGAGAAATAAAAATAAATATTTTCTTTTACACAGTTAGAAAATCAATCTTTTTATAATTGAAAGTATTGTTTAAAAATCGTATTTTTACTTTATGTCTCACTTACTATTTTTTGTCATAAATGCGTAAAGTTCGAAGTCTAATTATAAATACTATTAATCTGGATAATTGTTCTTAATTCGGAAAATAAAATTGCTGTCTTTGGACAAAAAGCTCCGCAAATAAATCGAACTTATGGTCGCCGGTTACGCTGCCGGAACTGAGACAGAACCGGAAACCCTCGGAGACACGTTGCGTGCATTGGTTAATCGACCCAAGTACAAAACCGGTTAGTTATCACGATATTTCGTTTCGTGTTCGATTGTTTTATCGACCGTAGAGACGACGTATAAATCGGGGATTCGTCATATTTCGTTTCAAAGCAAACTTTAAACCGCAATGGTTTGTTTATGTCGATTGGAGTGCGTTGCCTCTCGCAGTTGTGCTAATTTTAATTTGCTTATCGCGAGAAGTAGAGAAACTATCGAATGAAACGACGATCGTTAAATTTTTGAGAATCCTCGAATGATATAACGATTCATTCTTTACGCATGCTACATAACAGTAATTATCATAATTACTGATCAATCAGAAAGACAACGGAATAAGGATGATATTTTCAAAGTGAAGACATCACCATTACTTTTCCACATTAATTATTATACAGTTAGAATTCAGTTAATTAATTTCCATTGCGTTGTATTTAATCATATTAACACTTTAAGTACTAAAATATTATTAAATATTCATACACTTTTTAAGGTTATATCTAAAATCACTAATTTAAAAAAAAAAATGATGAAACCTTTTAGACTATGAAAGAAATTGTTATCGCTATTAAAAAATTATTAAAAATCTTACCAGTTAGAAACTGTTAAAGAACTGTTAAATAATCACTGGTACATGAAGTGTTAATCGACACAGTTAAACTTCGAAGATTTCTAACGTTTCTGCAATTTTCATTGATCGCTACTTTTTTTTCTCATGCAAAGTAGAAGAGATCGTGTTTCGTATATTTATCAGTCTATTGTTTTAGAGGTATTCCCTTTCGTCAAGCATACTTGTCGCGTGGGACCAGAAGAATGTAAAGTGCATGCTGGGGACTGCGCTGAATACGCGAGGTTACGGGAATGCTGTTGTCATTCCTATTTAGCTTCTTACTGTAAGTATTACTTTCCTAATTACACCTTTCAAGCCTGTACAATAATTAACGAAAATACTTGGTTGTCGATGTACACTCCCGTCCATAAATCACTGGACAACTTCCAGTATTGTTGGCAAAATAAAAATAAATAAATACTGTTACGTTATTCTATGTTGATCGTGCGATCATTTTCACAATATTGGCAATTTTTCGAAAATCGGAATTGCAGTGTTCAAATACTTTTTGAATCCAGTGAAATCGCTAAAAGTGAACCTTGTTATTTTTACAAGGTAATGTAAAATGTAATCGAGTTTGTAATATTATTAAATGTGCAGACATATTTTTACCAGTCGCTTTTATTCGTAAAATGTTTATTTATCCAAATCGTGTATGGGAAATTATTTGATTGCATTATGGGCTCGTACCGCTGTCGATAGAATGGCGTCATCTTGAACTTCCGGTCACCGAGTACACAGCCGTTTCACGGGTCATTGATCGACGACTCTCCTGAGAAGTGGGAAAGATTTCGAAAGGTTTTCAATGGATCCTTTTTCAGTGAACCTATTTTCGTAGTGTTATCGCGATTAAACTGAGAAGCGCATAGATTAGAATGCATCGCGCGATCAGTTCAAATGTTATCGTCATTGAAATGGTTCAAGAAAGATACGATGTATTGTACAGTCGCGCAATCGTGTTTAACATAAACTATTTGAAGTACAATGAAGACAATAAATCGATACGATTGTGTAATTGTTAAATGGTCATCTGAAAGGATTTGTTGTATATCTTTGGGAGTTAAACGAAAGCTTTTGTTAACATTCTGTGTTCCCTAATTATTAATAAATGTATTAATGCTCTCGGCGCACGGGTTAGATCAATTGTTAATTAATTAATAGCAAATTTGTAATTTATCACGTATTTAACTTCAACGTTTCGGTCTTGTATTTTGGGTGTTTCATACATAAAGTTCACGCTGCGATGTTTAATCATGCGAATTGTTTCTAATAATATTCTTCGGTGTAAGAATTAATTAACAATTGATCGCTATTAATTAATTAATTGAATTAACTATAATCGATTGATATTAATTAATTAACAATTGATCGAACCCGTGCGCCGAGAGCGTTAATACATTTATTATTAACAATTTACGATCGATACAAGGAAATATTTTTCCCTAGTTATTATTGGAGATACTTGAACAAAATGTCTTCCCATAGTTTTCATCCATTTTTGTTTTACAATTTAACAATGGAGGCGATTTAACCACTTGCCATGTACTATCAAGTGAAACTTGTGGCGATGATCGCAAACAGAATGTACTAGACATAAATGTTATTAATTTCCTTTATGTATATATAAAAATCTATTCCTCTGTTATCGATATTTGAGCATTAAATGTAAATTTCACTGTACACGAACGATTGTAGAGGGTTACGCAACTGATTCTGTTCTCGAATGATAGAGTAGAGTTAGACTTCCTTTTGAACGTTGAGGAAAAAAAAATTATCTTATCAAAGCCCATACGGGTTCGTATGGGATTCTCACATGCCGTGCGAAACTGTTGAATGTTCTTGAATATGCAAATCCTATTCAATTTAAATGTGCAGTTCATTTTTCTTCGAGTTTAACAATCAATACTTTTAATTACGATTACATAAAACTTATATTTTCGATAAAACATTTAGTTACAGCAGAAATAATCTTTTTACATTTACGTAAAATAATATCTTACTTATTATTCCAAAATATTTATAATATTTAATTTTTTATTATCAATTTAGTATGCATCTCGCATGTCTAAGTTAAATTCGTAAGTCCACTTAATATCGTAGGCAGTGTGTCGATCAATAGAAAAGTATGCGGAATCTAAAATAATATTAAAACAATTTTCCTACTTGTTATTAACAAAATGTTTGATTTCAGGGAAACACTTGGCGAATAATGCACAGTCGTATGCAGGCACATGCGTTACAAAGTTCCTGGCGATATTAGTGGTGCTCAGGTTACTCGCATAACCGACAGAAATACCAAATATTTTGTATAATACGAATTATTCTAATAAATTATTTTTCCATGAAAATACCGGAGGTACAACGAAATCGAATTTCTACAGATTTGTTAACATTTGTGCTTTTACAAACGTCACCGAACAACCCGTCTCGAGTCATTTGACAAATTGCGTACAAACGTGTATTTAAACATTTTCTTTAAAAATAATTCCAGTTACCTTCCCCTATCAATTTCTACTTCCATTCATAATTGAAGTGTTGCGTAGCATGTGAAACGTTGTGGGTCTCGTATATCTATTAAACATGTACGTGAATAATAATCCCAGTACTATTTTTTGTGATATGTAATGTAAGAAGAAAATAAAAATTCACAGAAAATTGTATTTTATTATTCGATTAGAATTTTGTTATATTTTGTAGTTTATATGTTCGTTCAGTTTGTTAACAATTAAATATGATTTTCATTCGTTTGTGTGTTCCTAATAGAGTGTGTTTGTTCGAAGAAGTCTCGATTGATAAAGTAGCAATAAAAACTTTGGCATAAATAACAACACTTCGTAATTCTCTTTGTTATTTACTATACAACCAACCGAATGTGAAACGAATGAATTTAAATCTGTCGCCAAATACGGACTATCGACGTAAATATTTATGAAAGTTAATGTCGGTCAAATCGCGTAGAAGAGAACGCTTCTTCAGTCTTCAGTGTAACCGACCTTCGTGGTAGTTCCGAGTTCCGAGACGCGAAGCAAATACAGCGATCGAAACCACTCGTTACAGTTTATTTGAACATCGATGATTTATCTGGCACAATACCGCATAAAGGAGCGAGCCCTGGACATTTGAAAGAACAGTTTTAACACCTTCCGAATCGTGGCTTCCCAGGTTTCACTTTCGGTAGGCTGCGTTATTTTGTAGGCGAAGTGTATTATCGCAAACGATGATGCCACTCGGATCGTCAAAAACACAGGCAAATTTCGAGCCTTCTATGACACCGTGCGGGCTCCCGAAAAATCATTCGAAGCCCCCGGCCCGGAAATTATGGCATAACGTGCAACTACAAATTCCCAAAACGAGGTCGCAGAAGCATCAAAATCCGCAGGAACAGAAATGGGATGAAATCAGTTCCCCGCAGTTCATCGATTTTGCCGATTTACACGAGATCGGCGACTCGTTTTTCGGTACGTTCGTGTTATTCAACGTTTCGAACATTGACGACAATATCGATTACACTGTCCAACAAATTTCAACTTTTTTTGGGGATTTCGATTCTCACGATGCAATTCTTATAGAGTTTTTTGCGCTGATTCTGAATCAGTCCTTAATTTTTCTCCTAGACGCACAGTTTTTGAGAAGTATGAGTTTGAAAAAAAGACATATTTTTCAACTTTGAACAAATATTGCGATATTATTATAAAATATATTGAATTGATCTTTACAGCAAAAGATTCCTTATGTTTAAACAATCATAATGTATTAATATTGGATATCGCTGTATTCGGGAAAGTCTAAGGAATCTTTTGCTGTAAAGATCAATTCGATATCTTTTATAATAACATCACAATATTTGTTCAAAGTTGAAAAATATGTCTTTTTTTCAAACTCATATTTCTCAAAAACTGTGACAGATTCGGAATCAGCGCAAAAAACTCTATAAGAATTGCATAGTGAGAATCGAAAAATTTTTTGGCTGTTGACCAGAGTTATTAAACATTCGACTCGTTTAGGCAAACAGAGGGTGATCGTGAGCACTCCGAAAGTGAATGCAGATCAAGGATCTTCTGCTCATTCGTTCCACGACAACACGCTGATTCAGTAAGCATTCGACAGGCGATTTTATTTCGTGCGTCCCTCTCTCAGCATGTTTTATAATTTTCTTGCATGCTTCCAGATCTCTCGAAACGTTCTCTTTGTCTGGAATAGATCACGTTTCGCCGATCAGACAAAGCGCCGAGGACACGAACGAGCAATCTATTGACAACACCGTTATCGCAGTGGTAAGTATGAGATTGAAATTTAATTGATCGATCAAGTCGTTCACGATAAAGATTGGGGCGAACGTTTCAGGAAACGAACGAGCCGGGCAGATGCAAGAAACCGGAGAAACCGCTAAACGTTGCCGCAAGTTCGGCTAGGTTCCACGATCGAGATAAATGCAAACAAGACGATAAACCGGAACGTGTTAAGAAGGTGTAGTTGACTACAATTTGTGTAATTATCGGAACAATTTATTAATTTGTTTCTTATCCACAGAATGTGGTGGAAGAGAAAAACCTGTGGGTGTTTCGAGCAAAGCCGCTACCTAAGTATCTGAAAGCTCGAAAGGAGGAGATTAATAAAAATAACAATAAAAATGCAGAAGAAATGGCCTGCGACATCATCGGTAAAGAACAGAAGTTGCAAAGTTCTGACAAAAATAAGAAGAACACTGAAGTAAGTGTAATACGCGGTTCAAAGTGATTCTTCTTTTCGTGTCTCTCGATAGACGCAAACTTCGCGTTGCTAATCGTTCAAACGTGATACTCTTTCTGCGTAAAATGATTCAGATTTGGAAGAGACCACCGTTGGTGCCGTGTCCAGCGCCGAGAAATCCAAACAGATCGAAAAGTCCAAACCTTCGAACAAAGGAACGGGCGGAGGAAAGAAAAAGATTCGATGACACTATAAAGGAGAATCAAACGAAAGCGCAACAACAGAAGCAAATGGTAATCCAAATAATAATAGCACTGACAATAATCATTTTATAACACTCGTTAGATTTAATAAAGTAGGATACGTATAAAGCTACAAGTTTTTATGACGAAAAACTAGGAGCTCGAGGCTAAAAAGAAGCAAGAAGAGGAGGAAACTGCGCTACTAAGGAAGCAAACTATCATTAAAGCACAGCCGATACGGAAATACAAATTGGGTCTCCCAAAGGTTCAGAAACGGTCATTGACTAATCCTCAAACCCCGATGACATTAAAACGACGTCGCATAGATAAATAAGCAATCTGCTCTTGATTCGGTGCGAATGCGACACAACCCATCTGTTTTCACATTTGGCTCGACATTTGCCGACAGGATTTGGTCACCAGATTCAGAGCAAATGAGGACCAAATCCTGTTCCAAACATGTTTTGCCACCAAAATGATCGCCTTTTGCTCGAAAAGCATGATTGCAGACCTTTGATCTTAATCTGCTCGAGGCAGATTTTAACGAATAATTTAAATTAATTTAATTCTGATCTTAGATCCTGGAACCTAGGATCATAGTTTTGAAAGCAGGAAGATTCATATTTTATATGATGACCCGAATAACAGTATTTCATTAGGTTTTAAATGATATACAACGACAAAATTAACTTTGTACAAAATATTTTGATGAAAATAAATTATTTTTGACGAATAAAATATTTTCGATGAATCAATTAAAATTTTCTTTTGTCCATAAGTCACCGGACATTTACTTACTTTAAACAAAATGGTAAGAATAATAGTTTCCAGCTTGATTTTATTGTTTCATTTTGATTAAATGTAGCTATTGTACGATAAATGCAACCAATATTGTACGATAAATGTAATTATTAGACTGCGGATTTTATGTATTTATGACAAAAAGTGTAATATAAGATAGCAAAAATATTAGAAAAATTTGAACATACTATTTTCAACCTACTAAACATAATAGGGAAGAAAATAAATCTCTATTTCACTCCAGATTGTTGCAATTCAGGTAAGAAATTTTTATTTTGCATAAAGATCCGCGGTCTAATAATTATGTACGTAAATGCAAAATTAAATATACACAATTTGAATGAATGTTGCAAAAAGAGATTGGAAAATTATGTAATGATTAAATAAAATAAGGGAATTGTACCCAAAATCGAAACAGCGCTTGTGGAGAGCTCTAGAATTGGAAAACAATCAACCACCCTTAAATTTAAAAATTTTAAAAATATAAGATATTTTGGTCAGATATTTGCCATACAATTTGATTTACATGTTCTTTACATTAGAAAAAAAAATTAGCAAGTACCATTTTTATTTCATAATATAGATCCTTTAATAATAAAAAATTGTCTAATCCAAATATGAATAAGCGTCCGGTGACTTATGGACGGTGGTTGTTGACATGTTTAGGCACATAGGCACATGCATAATGTATTTATGACTCTATAATATTTTAACTATCAGTAACTATTACCGCTATGCTAAATATGGACACTATTGGACACCGACGTCCCCGACGAGATACTATTAAAAACTATTAAAAATTGTCAGCCCCTGTGGTATCCAGCGGCGCCAAAAGTAAGCGCCAGTAGGCGCGGGGATAGCGTGGTACTAACAGTGACCTGAAATACCACATCGCTAAAAGTTCCACCGCCAACGAGATGCGTGTGAACTACGCAAGACTGCGTCCACAGACTTAGGACACAGACTTAGGATCAGTACAGACATTGCAAGCAATGCATTTTTC